>OZ005743.1:8705478-8951052 GCA_963930735.1 Dioctria linearis | reverse complement strand
TAGCCGATAATTAGTTTCCGATTATTTAAACTGTAGTGCTATACAAGATCTTTAGTCTCCTGTGGTGATGGGAGTCCTGCGAAATAGGCAGACGATAAAACAATCTGCTCCTTGCCATTTCGGAGAATTTTGAATTCGATTGATAGTGCCCAGTTAGATCCCTTGTAATGAATCTGTGCAAGGGAAAAGCGACAGTATTATTGTCGGCCGCACATAATTGCTGTACGGGGTCTGTCGCCATTGGAGCAGTAAAATCTATTAGTTTCCTTCCCGCAAAGGAAGCCACAGATTTTGCTGTTGTGTGCCCTGTTCCTGTATCAGGGCTTTACTACTGTTGTCTGCAGTTTTGAAGGTCTCTTAATGATTAAGAAGTAGGACTGCTTTTGAAAAGATACCTTCAAAAAACTTCGTCCATAATCATTTAGCATACCTCCTAGAGCGCTTCTTAAGAACAGCAGTGAAGCGCTTACTTCGTCGGACATACTTATGTAAAAATGCAATGAACTAAAATAGAGAAAAGAATTGCTGCGAGCGTCCAGGGAAGTGCTTCATGAAGCTTCTTAGATCGGTTTTTTCCCCAATGAGCTAATACTCACCAACATATTTGCAACTAACTGACCGAAATTACAATAGCGCTCTTCTAAGGAAGTAAAACTTTATCTTCAGCAAGTTGAATTTAAATTATTGCTCACACTAAAAAAAATTAATTTTTAATAAACTGCAATTCAATGTAAAAGTTCGAAGTGTGCCTCAATGTACTTGATATTAGTCCTTTTCGTTTTTTATTCAAGGCTTGTGAGCTGTTTATGAAAAAATTGAGTTTTGCCTGTGGGCGTTTTTTGCTATTATTAGAAAGGAAACTTTACTTTTCGAAAGTAGTATTTTAGATTCCATGATCTATTTAAAATACAATGTTAATTTCCATTCATAAGTACCAATATAATTTAGGTCTGCTAGTCGGACTCGGTTATGCTATTATGCAATTCAAGCTCACGATATAAGGGAAAATAAAAAAAAAAGTTTTAAGATCAAAAATTTTATTCACACAAATCCAATAAAAAGAACATAAGTTTTGTAAAAGCAAAAAGTCCAGTCCAAGAGGTCCAGTAAATTAAAATTTGTCGAAAGGATTAACGGCAACATGAAGAGCAATTTTCGATATTAACTCTTCCAAAATCTGAAAATAATAACATTAGTGGAATTACTATAATTATTAAAAAAAAAAAAATCAGTATATTCCTGCAATTCAGTTATTTTATTAAAATTTTGTAGGGTACGAGTGCGTCTTCAACATCAATTAGTTTAGTAGATCTTACTGTGTTGGCTTAACTTAGTCCTTTGCTGAATTGCAGTAATAAGCAAACTAAATATAGGCGCATACTACTTCAAGATACATACCTTCTCCAGCTTCACAGTTGTAATTCTTCATTAAACATTCATTGTCAAACAATTTGTTACAATTTCCATTATTTCCACAAACCGGTCGAATATCTTTTGTACAAACAGTTACTTTACAAGGTCTGTTACACAACACTCCCATAACTAAGGCTTAAAGGATAAAAATTAAATTATATTTAAGGATCTCATGAAATTAAGAGATACTTACCAAGAACGAAAACAATGGTAAACAGGAAACACTTCATTTTTGGTTTTGATTTGATTTTGAAAGCAAATTGCAAACTGCACTGAATTTTACAATAAAAATTGCGTGCTTTTATATTTTGTAAAAATGCATTTCGCCCGAATCTAAACTAGTTCCGCTATCAAAATTTTATTCTTTGTTTTTATTATAATTTTTTGTTTGTTTTTGAATCGCAAAGACACACCTGATAAGAAAATGCGGGCACTTAAATTTGTGCAGAATAATTTTATCAAAACGGAAATGCATATCGTTGAAGTTTCCGAAAGAAATTATTGTTAATTTAATGCAGTAATTTAAAAGAAAAAAAATTATTTTTTATGAACTTTTGACTACTGATGGATTTTATGAGTTAACGAGTTTTTTTTTCTTCTTCTTTAGATTAGATTAGCAGCAGAACTATTACTTTTGACTGGAGCTCTTCTGTACATTCTATCTGCTCTAAGGGAATCTCGATTTCTTGGATATAAAATGTTCGTCGAAAATTTGGTAAGGAATATCGATAAAATCATGTTCGTCAATTTAGCACTTATGTTTGATTACAATTGATTCGGATGTAAATTCAGTAATTTGTAGGTTTTTTGCGTTAAAACGTTACACCTTGGCCTTGGCCGGTAGGTCTCTATACTCGTCATACGTTCTTTATTTTACTCGTCTCTATACAAGACTTCTGGTCTTTAGAATAAATACTGTGGCAGAATCTCTGCATTTTTGAAGAATGTACTTTTCTTCATTTCTGGCTCTAAATCCTATTATAAGGGTTCTTCTAATCCAACTTCTTCTCCTTCTAATAATATCTTATGAAAATATGTGGTTACTTCCTTGTTAGATACTTTGTAGGTGGGGAGTTGTTCGTTAAGTAACCACGATATGCGCTGAAGAGATGTAGCTTTTATAAGTTGTATTGGCGAGATGGGCCCTGATATTTTTTGCCACAGTGCCACACTCTTTTCCCAGCCGGAATTTTTTGTGCCTTGCGCTTCACATTTGTTTTTGGTGTATAATATCTATCTTTTATTTTTATTTTTATTTTTTTTTATATTATATTATATTTATTGGACTGGCAAAACGTACACAAGATTTTACAATCTTTTTAGTACAAAAAATTATGGAACAATTCTAAACAAATACATGAAAATATAGAGAATATCTAAAATTAAATTAAAAATTAAAAACCTACTAAAACTAAGCAAAAATTGGAAATGACTAAAATAACTGAAAAAGTATACTACTAAAAAACAGAGACAGAAAAATTAAAAATTAAATAAAAAGAAAATTATAGCTGATATACATGAAATAAAACAAAATATTAAACAGTATTGAAAATTAAAAATTATAAAAATTACGAAAGTGAGCTACGCTGTGAGTCAGGATAACAACATGAAAATGAAAATGGGCAAAATTAATTGAATGTGTGGACCCTCATAAGATCCTTAAAAGCACCGACAGATCGCGCGTTCTGATAACGACGGGGAAGACTATTCCAGAGACGGGCTATCTGGACAGGATAAGAGACCTCCATTACTGATTTATGAAAACGGGGTATTACCACATTGTGATTACGTTCCGAAGCTGTGTGCTGGAAAAATTCACGCAGATAATACGGTTTGTTTGTGCGTAATAGGTTATAAAAGTGAATCAGTCCTCTTTGCTTTAGATAATCTAGTATTGAGCAACCCAGCAATTTTGTACGGTAAGGTGAAACATGGTCAAACTTACGAAGTCCATAAATGAAGCGGATACAATCATTAAAGGCAACTTCCGTCTTTCGAAGACAAACGCTATCGAGTCTAGGGTAAATCAAACTGCCGAAAGTGAAGTAAGGTAGAATTAGACTTTTAATCAGTTTTGAGCGGATTTCGAAAGATAATCAGTCAGCAGAGAGCCAGAGCCTACGAAGTACAGCATAAACCTTACTGATAAATTAATCTTGTATTGTCGCAGCATTTCATATGTTGATTCAAAATAATGCCTAGATTTTTAACTTTGGGTACCAAATTTAAAATTGTACCATCCAAGACCACAGGAGATGAATCATGCGGGTCAAAAGTGCCATAATGGAAGACAATACATTGGGATTTGTCAGGGTTTAGCTTTAGGCCATTAGCCTTCGACCAAATATTGATTCTCTCTAAAATCGTTAT
Source organism: Dioctria linearis (assembly GCA_963930735.1). Taxonomy (NCBI): domain Eukaryota; kingdom Metazoa; phylum Arthropoda; class Insecta; order Diptera; family Asilidae; genus Dioctria; species Dioctria linearis. Next base: position 8,947,269 of record OZ005743.1, on the reverse strand, counting down.
TAATGCGAGCAATACAGTCCTCAAACAAACCAACAGGTCTGCTTAGGTAGACCTGCACATCGTCAGCATACATGTGCACGCTGACGTCCCGAACGGTTTCAGGGAGATCATTTATAAACAAACTAAATAACAAAGGGCCCAGTATTGAGCCCTGAGGAATGCCTGAATGGAATTCTGAATGACGCTCATTTGTATTACTTACACTATCAGGAGCTTTTTGGGGAATCTTGTCGACACTATGCTTGACAAATCTTATGTAAACGCTAGATTTGATGAGATTTTTTGCTTTGAAATTAAAAACGAAAAATTCATGACAAAAAAGCGATAAATTATGGACTAGAATTTCTATCTCAGCATTAGTAATTGTTACTACTATTATTGACGGTATATTCGCACTATAACTTGTTGAATAGTTCTGTTCTGAATTAATGTTGTACAAAACTGATGGATGTGATTGAATTGAATAGAAAAAATAAAAAAGTTATTTGATAAAATCGTTTTTAGATGACCGCACCATCTCGAGTCATGTTCTTGTTCTCCTGCTGTTTAATGATGATCGTTCCTTGGTTGAGACTATCATGTTCCACTGAAATTGAGGATCATGTAGCTGTTGTTATTATGTTGACAACTGCACCATATTTTCTATTCTTTTGCAGGTAGGTAGTATATTAACAATTTCTAAATTTTTGATCTTTCAATCAAAATTTATAGAATCTTATCTCACACCATATCCACTATAATTTCAGAGGTTTTAAAACAGTTGGTCCATTCGTTGTGATGATCTATCGAATGGTTATGGGAGATCTTTTACGATTCGTATCAATTTATCTTGTATTCGTAATGGGATTTTCGCAAGCATACTATATTGTTTATTTATCTTTTGATAATCCACAAACTCCAGATGAAATTGATGATACACAATCAAATCCAGTTCCATCACCAATGGAATCTATAGTTGCAATGTTTCTAATGTCACTTACAAATTTTGGAGATTATTATGGAGCGATGGGTTCAACAAATCATGAAATCGAAGCAAAAATACTTTTTGTTCTTTTTATGGTAATCGTTGGTGTATTACTTGTGAACATGTTAATTGCTATGATGGGTAATACTTATCAAAAAATTGCTGAAACTAGAAATGAATGGCAAAGACAATGGGCTAGAATTGTATTGGTTGTGGAAAGAGGAGTAGCACCAGCAGAACGTTTAAGAAATTTGATTTTTTACAGTCAACCAATGTCTGATGGAAGACGAGCACTAGTTTTGCGACTAAATATGACGGTGAGTACATATAATGAAAATTGTATTTGAAATTTTTTTAAATAATATTTTCTTACATAGTACTTACATATATTTTTTATAGGATAGTGATAAAGAAGATATGAAGGAAATTTTAGAAATGAAACGAGTACATGAACGGTTATCGAAAAAACGTCAATTTGAAAAAGAACAACGTGAGCTTGAAAAGCAAAAGAAACGGGAAGCATTTTTTGGGAATTCTTCTCCTTGTCAATGAAATGTAATGTACTTGTCGTCAAATAAATAAATGATTCGAAAATAAATTCGATAAGATACAGATATTAATTGTGTAGCTATTTTATCTCTCAATTTATGTGGTGTAATATTGCGTCAAAAATTATTCCTATCCAAAAATTAAATAGGCTTCATGGCCGGACTGGATTTTCACATTGGCCCGGGCAAAAAATGACAAACCAGCCCCCAAGGGTCTTCAAAAATTACTTTTTTATAAGAGGTAAGCAACCCAAATTATTAGGCTGATTACCTACTGCACCCAGCGCAATGAGAGCAAGACAGCGTAGCGCAAGGAGAGCAAGACAACGTTTTCTATGAATATTGAACTCCATGCTAAATAAGAAGAAAAAGAAGAAATTTATACAGAAAATGTGAAAGAGCGGTTGGCCCTTCCACACTTAAAATTAAAACTAAACAAGTAAAAAAGCTAATATTGGTCTAAGACCAATTCTTATGATACCCTAGATGAATGTCCGTATGAAATTTCGTATGGGCACCCATTTGAGCAATTTTTATTTTTGCAGTGGTTTTTCGCATATATTTCTAGAACGGTTCGTCGGACAGAAAAATGATTAAAACCAATTTTATAGGATTTTATATTCTGAAGAAGTTTTTAGTACAATAAAAATGTCTTGGACTGATCGTTTTCACAGTATACGTAAAAAAACTAAATTTTTATATGGCAACACCAAGAAGGAGTTGCCCGATTTAGTCCATTTTTAAAATATTATTTGCAAGTATAACGAAAACGCTATGTACTAAATTTCAGCTCTCTACGTCGACGCGTTCTCAGGCAGCTTTCAAATATATAGCGGAAAACGAAATTTTTGTATGGCAACCCCACGAAGGAGTTGCCTGATTTGTCTTATTTTCGAACTTAATTTTACTTTGTTTTTTAAAGTCCGTGTACAAAATTTCAGCTCCCTAAGTGTACGCGTTCTCGAGTTATCGTGCGCACAGACAGACAGACGGACGGACGGACGGACGGACATGCGAAAATCAAAATAACTTTTAATATTATGCGTGGGTGTCCAATCCATTTTGCTCTAATGATGGCAGAGATTTCGAGGTGTTACAAACGAAATGAAAAACTTAGTATACCCTATAGATTTCATCTAGGGTATAAACAGGGTTTCTCTATGGAAACAGTACCTATCCGAGAGATCAACAATTTTACTTACACAGCTGTAACAAAAGTAAGGCAAGTATGTTGAAGCGGAGGGGCGCCGCCGGTTAAAAAAAAAAATTATTGCGGGCGGAAAAAATAATATTAACAACAATTGCCTTTGACAAATATAAATTATTATTGAGTTTTAACTGTTAAATAAATTGTTTTGTTCTCGATTTGAATTTACCCGCTTAACAAGGCTGAGCTTGGTTCGTGATCCTGACATGGAAGAAATTTTTGCCAGTGCTACAAAATTTGCTGAAGATGTGGATATACCAGCAAACATTAAAGAAACAAGAAAAAAGGAGCGAGTCGACCTTTTTGAATTACAAAATTATGAGTGATCCCAAAATTGGCACAAAACAAGAGCTTCGTACACAAATTTTTGAATCGATTGATATTCTTTTATTCTAACTGACGAGGAGGTACGAAATGTTGGAACAAGTTTCAGAAGATTTTGGATTCCTTTCTGGCGATATCAAAATGTACGCCGATAGTCTGAGAAAAGCCGCTTTTGGAATTGCTTCAATGAATTCACGACTATAGCCTCCAAGAATCTTATCTAAATGTCGAAATCGCATTCAGAGTTTTTGTAACTGATGATAGCTTCATGTGAATGAAGTTTCAGCAAATTGAAGTTAATAAAAAATCACCTGAGATCTCCGATGGGTGAAGAAAGATTGTCAAATGTAGCTGTTTTGTAAACCGAAAAAGAAATGATAGGAGTGCTTGTCATTTTGAGAATATTAGAAACTAGTTCACGGCGAAAAACCGTAGAAAAGCCTATCTATAAAATCTTGCAAATTTTTCTATCAAACTGATTCACCCCACTACTCGCAAAAAATGAATATCAAATAATAATTTTATGTACAATAAATATTATTTACTATTCTCTCATGATCAATTGTTGCTCAACTTTGTACAGTCAATTGATAGACCACGTCACATTATATAAGGTTATGTTGAGGATTTTTGCCTCATGCGCCAAAACGAGTTGTTATGGCTCTGTGTGAAGGTACTGAGGAAACAAGTGAGCTCTTAATCCTTTGCCCTAATCTTTGTTTTTGGAATCTTTTTGTAACCACTTAGAAATTCAATCGCTCCTTCACTTACCTGTATGGCTCAATATAGTAACAAAAACAATGCCAATGCTTCACCAAATGTGGGAAAATTCAGAGAGTTTCTAATACTTGGGCAAGTAAAAGCTGAGTATAATATACCATGACCATGTATATACTCTGCTTCAAAATTGATTTACATGAAATAAAATTACTGTTTTTTTTTTAATTAGAAAATGAAAACAAAATTTAAAAACTGTTTTTATATTTGTTCTTCAATTTCGAATGTGTTTGAAAAGTACAGACAGCTATAGCAAACCTTTGAAAGCCTTATTGAACCCTTCTGATAAAAAATACATTTTGCATTTTTCGAATTAAAAATGATATGATGCAAAAAATAGTATAAAATGCTCTACAAAAAAGTGAATGCTTTTGAAGCCACGAGAATGCCAAATTTGCCATATATGTATAATGCTGTATTGGCAACACCCTCTTGGCTCCGCGTCTTGCCAGTGTTTATAAGATCTGGGACAGTTCTGAGTATTTTTAACACACAACTCTCCTCTGCCCAGATGGCCTCGTTGCCGTGGGCCAATTAGCTTTATTGTATTAGGCTTTTAGGTAATGCAATAAAGTACTTTTTCAATTTTAATTCAATTTCATAGCTCTCCTCCCATCGCAACCGCAACAATCGTCCAGAGTACGTGGTAAATACGTGTGTTTGCGTTAATGTGGAGACTACCGGCCCAACGACCACCGGCCCATTGGGCTAGCGTCCGATCGCCCGTGCTGCCAGTCTGGCTCTGGGCTTGAATATTTTGAATTTAGTACAAATAGATGCAGGGATGGTATCAATGTAAATTTTCCGCTGAAAGGTACAATTCTTTTCATCGTGTTTCTTCTGGTGTTCCGCAGGGCTATATTTCTGGACCATTACTTTTCTCAATTTTTATTAAGGAGGTATTTGATTACATCTATAATAGCCAGATATTTGTGCAGATCTATAGCTCTCTGAAGCTAATATTGAGGATAATATTGTTATAGGTAGGGCTTCATGTACCAATACAAAAAAAATGTAAAAAATTTAATTATTTTACGTTATTAATTGATTTTAAATGAGCAACTCGATCGGTACTTTTTATTCCTCTTGCGGGTAAAAAGTTATTAAAAAATAATCATAAATATTCAACACAGACGAGCATTCTAATTTAATTTGATAGTCTAACCTTATTTTAGTTGCATCACTTTAAAATGTAAAATATTTGTAGCCGCATTGTAATAGGGGCAAAATAAAGAAGAGAGTCTACAGTTTACAGTTTTTATAAAAAAAAGTTATGTTAACGACCTTTTTGTAAAAATAATAGAGGTTAAATTAAAAAAAAAGGTAAGAAAATCCGAAATTCTTTAGGGGAGAAGAGTACGGGGCTGGTTGAGCAGTCGTTGGAAAGGCCATGCAATGAGATTTTAACTGTGACCGTACGCCCGGTAGTTAAGATACAAGGTGTTATGTGAAAATCTAGCATTTTTTCTTAATCACCCTATAACTCCCAAACGCTTGATGTGGAACCCCCCTGCAATACAATTTTTTGTTTGACTAGGTGTCTAGTATCCGCACATTTCGTTTGATTAAGTTTCGAAAATACACATTGCATATTTCAACACTGCCTGAGAAGGCGTCGATGAAGAGACCTGCAATTTTGTACACGGTGTGTTCATAGTAAAAGTAAACAAAGCTTCAAAAATTGACTAAATCGGGCAACCCATTTTTGGCGTTGTCATATAAAAATTTTGGTGTTTTACGTATACTGTAAAAATGATCAGTCCTAGATGTTTTATTGTACTGAAAAGTTCTTCAGAATATGAAATCCAATGAAATTGGTTATACTCATTTTTTCTGTGCGACAAACCGTTCTAGAAATATATGCGAAAAACAACTTCAAAATCAAACTTGAATAGATCGGTGACCATACGAAATTTAATACGGGCATTCATCTAGGGTATCATAAGAATTGGTCTTAGACCAATTCTTGCTTTTTCACTTGTTTTGTATTAAATTACCTTGCTCAGATGAAACGGAATATGAAACTCCAGGCTGAAGGAATCTACACTGTGAATGCGAACTGGTTTTTTTTTTTGTTTTCAGGTTAATACCGAGTGGAACAGAGTGGACGGAGAAAAGTTTGTGTAAATTTCTAAAACTTTCGAGGAGAGATTTAGCTTTCGACAAAGAACTATAGAAATAAAATGTTTCGGACAGAATTGAGATTGGAAATACGAATAAAATAGTAAAATGCGATCATGCTATGCAAAGAAGTAGTAACAAAAGTAACAAAAATTTATAGGATCCTGTATATACAAGAGAAATACAGACAGCATTAACAGACACAACATAATATTTCGTATTATGTTCTGTCTAACATTATATTATATTTTGCTAATGTTCAGGCTAATTATTAAGTAACCACTGTCACCACTTCATTCTAAGCAGTTCGCTTATCAAGCTGGCAAGTCTACTGAGACTGCCATTCACACACTAGTCAAAGACCTCGAAAAAGCGGACATAGAAGGAGCCTTCGATGCAATTAAATCAGCTGCCGAGGATTAAGGCTTTGAGCCCTCCACGGTAAACTGGATAGACTCCATGCTTAGAAGTAGGAGGATAACCACATCTCTAGGGAACTGCTCAGTCAAGATTACCGCAGCAAAAGGCTGCCCACAAGGAGGAGTTCTCTCTCCACTCTTAGGGTCGATCGTGATTGATGATCTGCTAGAGAAGTTGACCAGTTCGGGTTTTAATGTTCAAGGCTACGCGGATGACCTAGTAGTTACAATACGGGGCAAGCATGATCAAGTCATATCTGACCTCATGCAAATAGCCCTCTTCAAAGTCCGCACGTGGTGTTTAAACAAAGGCCTTAGCATAAACCCCAACAAAACGGTAATCGTTCCGTTCACAAGAAGATCGAAGCTTTCACTAACGGCTCCTCTTCTTGATAATACGGAATTGATATTTTCAGACGAAGTTAAATATCTGGGGATAACCCTAGATAATAAACTTACCTGGAATTCGCATCTGTACAGAGTGACGGATAGAAAGATGCGATCTCTCTACACGTGTCATCGCTTCATTGGCAGATCATGGGGTCTGAAGCCAAAAATGATGTACTGGACGTACAACACTCTTGTTAGACCCATGGTCACCTATGCGGCCCTCGCATGGTGGCAAAAACTAATCAAAAAACGGCTGAGGCTCTGCTTCAAAAAACCCGGCGGCTTTCCTGTCTAGGAATAACTGGTGCCATGAGAACCTGTCCTACAGCAGCCATGGAAGCCTTATTAAACCTTGCACCCCTGCATTTGCAGGTGAAAAAGGAAGCGATCTCCAGTGCTATTAGAGTACAAAAGGAGAAACAGTTAAAGCCAGTCGATCTGGTTGGTCATTTAAGTATCTTATAACAGATATGCTTCGAGCAAGTGACGACAATATCTGATATAATCACACCCAGAGTGGATTTTGTAAGACCATTCCAAGTGGTTCTTGGAGACCGACAACAATGGCGCTCCACTAAACCGTCCTTCCAACAAGGATCGATGGTGTGGTATACAGACGGTTCAAAAACAAACAGTGGGGTCGGATTGGGTGTATAAGGCCCCAAATGCCATATATCAAGCTCTACCCCTACCGTATTCCAAGCAGAGGTATTGGCCATAGAAGAATGTGCCAATACCTGCATTAAAAGAGCCATAAATGGCTCAACCATTAATATCCTCTCGGATAGTTAAGCTGCTCTCAAGGCCTTAAAGTCCTACACTGTCAAGTCAGGGATAGTCTGGGAATGTCTACAAACCCTCTAAAATCTATCAAGGAGAAACAAAGTAATCCTCATGTGGGTACCTGGACATGAGGGCCACAAAGGCAATGAAATTACGGATGGCCTAGCCAAAAGAGGAGCGAAACTCAGTTTGTCGGACCAGAGCTATTTTGTGGCACTTCAAAGTGTTACCTCAGAGCTACCCTAAATAACTGGGAAAATAAACAAAAATCCCTGTATTGGGAAAGGCTACAAGGACTTCGTCAGGCAAAAAAGTTTATCGACACCTCTGGCGGAAAAACTAAAGAACTCCTACTCCTTAGAAGAACAGAGCTCAAAATGATCACTGAGCTCTTCTCAGGCCATTGCCCCTTGAGGTATCACCTAAACAACCTGGGTTTGGCTGAGACTTCATCCTACCGCTTCTGTCAGGTTACTCACGAAACCTCGGAGCCCTTGCTCTGCAACTACGAAGCATTGGCCAGGTGGAGATTACTCCACCTTGAACATGCTTTTCGTGCACCAAGTTACGTACGGAACCTCAAGCCCAGAATGGTTCTAGACTTTATTAACAGTCTAAAGCTATAAATAGAGTAAATTCAACGGGGACTCACAATAGATCTTTCAGGTCGCAGTAATTGCTAGGCTAACGCCTATACACCCCTTCACAAATATAATCCAATCTAACCACTGTCGATCTATGTACCAACCCTTTAAGGAATAATAATAATAAAGCATTTTTGTATAGTATTGTGCTTCTCCAAAAAAAAAAAAAAAAAAAAAAACTGATTCCCTAAATGGTTTTCAAGACAGGTAATTGGTAAAAATTTTATTGTTAGATCTACCATTTCCACAATCTTCGCTGACACAAAGGATCAGGAATTTATTATAATTTGCTTTTTATTTTAAGCATTTTTTAATTACTATAAAATCGAATTTTAGTAGCTTTTAAATATTAGTCTTCCCTGAAAATCCATTGTAGCTACTACACTGCTTCCGATGTTTCAATAAAAAAAAAAAAACAATGGTGGGATGAAGATGTATTAATCTCATCTTATGTTTTGAGAGAAAATCAAGTTCGCGGCACTCATAAAATAAAATTTAGCCAACAGCAGAGAAATGAAAATCAGTTGGTTGCAGCAGTCGAAAAGAATGATTCATTGTGACTTTCTTTAAATCCTTGCCAAAAAAAAACGTCATCTTGGAAGACTTTTATTCCCCTCGCCCCCTGTATAACCCCTTCTTCAACTCATGTAATAAATGCTGATGTATCTGCTTTAATTATGTATAGACTTTATGCTGAAAAAGGCTTAATTAGTATACCGTCAATACGGTTCTGTTTAATTAAAACTTAAATAAATGAATGGCACAAGATGCTATTTTTAAAATAATTTGGTAATTTCAGAACTTGTTCGCCTTAATGGGTTTTAAATGCCTTTAAAAGATTCGAAACATGAAGCGACAACTACACAAATACTCCCCAGATTGAAGCACGTCTGAAATCTGGAATTTTCCTGACATTTTGTTAACTTTTTTTTTTATATGGGCCTTTTTCTCTGGCGCCAGATAATTATTGAATTTATTAACTGAAAAAAAAAACTGAATAAATGTTTCTGCACGTTACGATCACTTAATATTATTATAAATGAAGTAGGATAGGTATATGTATATATATACAGTAATTAGTAACATAGTAGTAGTGAGTAATTGTAGTTTTTGAAAAATTGCAATCGAAGAACTCCGGTCTAAGTTAATTTTTTTTTTTATTTTAATTGGACTAAGTGAGAGTAACTTAATCTTGCACATGGCTCGGACTCGGAGTAAGTAGATTTTCACGGTATATGTACGTACATGCATACATACATATACTTCTATATATATGTGTATTCTCCTACATAGCGTTGAATTTATTTTAAAACTTTTGGAAAAGTTCCAAAATCGCAATTGTGACATTCTTAATTGTGTCGAGAATTTTGTATGTGCTTGTCTTGCTTTTCTATACTTTGCAATCTTTATGTGCTTTTTGTCTTTGTTTACCTCCGGTAGAGAAATAAATTTTTATTAATCTTTTAAAATTTACAAAAAATTTTCTTAGTCATAGTTGTTTAGTACTGGAACAAAATTCTACCTGTAATGTCTTCTTAGGAATTAATTAAATTTATCGAAGCCTTGAAACAATATTTATAAAAAAAAAATGTAAGTGGAGTCACCAAGAACTGATCTCTCTTTTTATAAAATTTCAAATAAAAAAAGAAGCTTCAAAGTTAGCCAACCATAATGCCTAGGTCTGTAGAATTCTACGATGATATCCATTAACTGTACTTTATTTGATTAGGAGATTGTTTTTACTATACATATTGGGAAAATATTGAAAATAAACAGTTAAAAAGAGAACTAAAGTAAAATATTATGCATATTTCGATTATACCTACGCATTTATGGTAATTTAAAGAAAAATAATGAAGTTGTAAAATCAAACGAGGTTCTTACTATTCACTAAACTTTACGACATTTTAATTTGCAAAGTTATATTCTTTTTTAAAATCTGTTTTGACCGGTAATTGGTACTCAATTGCATCGCCTACTTAAGAACGAATCTACAAGGTTACAATTGTGCTGATCGCACATGTGGAGTACAATATGCTTGCAGAAGAATGCAGATAGCTGAGCCGCCTGTAATGGAACCAGCTGAGGGCAGACACATAAAACAGATTCCAATAAGATCGTAAATTTGGAGTCATACATCCCACAATTACATATTGTCAAATGATTACTGTTTTGTATTTTCATGCCTGTTCGATTTGGAGGTTTCTTATAAATATTTTTTACGTAGTTGCAAATGATCGCCAGTGTTGTAGATTTGCAGCTTTTAATGCATGTTTCTTTATTTTTAATATTTATATAAAAGTCCCATCCATACACCTTACTTAGAAAGGACAACCAAAGATTTCTGTTGATAGGTGCCCCGGAATTGTCCATGAACAACTATACATGAGGCGGCTATACCATACTAAGACTAGGGCTTTGTCTTGGCATACTGACTCTGCCAAGATCCAACATTTTTTTTAAATGTGTTTTCTTAGGGTTCGGTACCTCAAAGGGAATAAGCAAAAAGCTAGAATTGGTCTAGGACAATTTTTATGATACTCTAGATGAATATCCGTATGTAATTTCGTATGGTCACCAATCAATGGAAGTTTGATTGTTGAAGTGGTTTTCTGTATCTATTTCTAAAACCGTTTCTCGGAAAGAAAACAAAATGATTATAACCAATTTCATAGGATTTCATATTCTGAAGAAATTTTCAGTACAATAAAATCGTCTAGGACTGGTCGTTTCCACAATATATGTAAAAACCTTATATTTTTATATGGCATCACTAAGAAGAGGTTGCCCGATTTAGCCCATTTTTGAAATTATATTTACTATTTTTATGAAAGCACTGTTTACACAATTTTAGCTCCCTACGTTGACGCGTTCTAAGGTAGTGTCCAAATAGGTACTTAGTGAAAAACGAAATTTTTGTATGGCAACCCTATTTGTCACACTTCGAACTTAATTTTCCTTTGAAAAAAAAAAAAAAAAAAAAAAAAAAATAGTACATGCGTTCTAGAGTTATCGTGCAGACGGACAGAAGGACATGCAAAAATCAAAATAACTCTACATCATTATTAAAAAAAAAATTTTCCACATTTTTGGTGACTTGGTTATAAAAATAAGCCCAAAATGTGCGACAAAACACCATTCCTCCTCCAATTCTTACTAATAAGACCAACACTATTTATAAGATCACTTTTGCGTCCATAATGTTTGAGTATTATTGAAATTTGTCAATGCAGTAGCGTTTAAAATATATGAAATATGGAGCTAACTATTTTTATAAAGTTTTAAGTTGTAACATGCAACGGAAATAAAAGCAGTAGAAAAAACATGAAGTTAACTTGTTAGTAGTAACATACGTAGGCACATAAAATTATAAAAAAATATTAATATTCAAAATAAAATTAAAATTAAATCAAAAGTAAGAGTAGAGTAAGAGTAGAGTAACAGTCGCACACATATATAGTATAGTATTATACATTTAAACTAATTTGGATTCAAAACCAAGTTGTTCCTTACAGACCACACGAATATCGTCCTCATAGATCTTGAATTAAGTCAGTCAACACAATACCCGATTAGATCGATCAACTAATGCAAGTATATCTCGACATCATCGGCGTAGAGATGTATTTTGGCTCATCATGTACCATTATCGTTTAAATGAATAGAGAACAGTAAAGGACATAAAATAGATTCCTGGGGAACTCCACATTAACAGAGGTAAAAACTCCGATAATCTATTATAAATCTTAACCCGTTAAAGTCGATCAATAAAAACAGCTCTTGATTAGCGCAAAGCAGGATGAAGAGAATTTGAATTTAGAAGAAAACTTTTCTATATTCGAATGATTTCATGAAGTTTAGAAATTAGATCCTAATACATAGAAAAAAAGAAGAAAAAAAACGGTGGTTTAGCTGTATATCGTAATGTGAAGCCAGTAAGTATTTTGGGATGTAAAAAAAGCCCATAACCGATATTTATCAACTCATTTTTGAATTGTTGGCTTTTTTAAACTTATTTGAGTTTAATAGATGGGCAGAATACTATTAATCTTCTGGATGAAAACATTTGCCATAGGTAGGTATATACATTTATGCAAATGGGAATATTACACAGCTATTTAACATACTTGGAAAACCTATCAGAGAATATTTTTGTTTAATCTAATTTTAAATAATTCATTCGAATAGCATTCGCGAAATCTTCCATTGCATTGGAAAGCTCCTAGATAAGTCAAATTATTGTGAACTGTGCAAAATAGCAAAATCGGAGTATCAATGAAGTGCAAATATTATTTTACTTTGTAGGTATCTTCAATAAGATTCACAGTCATTATATTCAATGCTAATTATTTATTGGGTCAACGATTTATCGATTAGTAATTAAAAAAAAAATAATCAAAGTCCTACAATATCACGTTTTTCTTAATTACTCATTTTACATACATAAGTATCTATATATTGTAAATTATTTATAAATGCAAAATGTATGCAGTAAACAAGTAAAGCACTTGATCACAAAAAAAGGTGAATAAAATGACACCGAAAATAAGAAATGTAAAAAGCACTGAAACAGGTTTGGGTCCAGCAGTAGTGATGTTCTCAGCATGATCATGTCATCAAATGCCAAAAAACTGCCAAATTTAGATACGATCTTTGTAGTAGTACGTATGTGTATACATATGATTTTTCATGGGCTAAAACAGTATAAGATTGTATAATGTGCGAATGCGCAACGAAATCGCACTTTACTTCTCGAAAGAACGATTTTGCTCTTTGTCTCTAGATATTTCTAGAAGTTGCTAAAGATTTGGTATCCAGTCCAGAGGCGGCACTAAAATTAGGACTTTATTCACCAACTTTATAAATATATGAAAAATATTTTGTAGTTCGTTCAATTATGTCAATGTCAGAAAGAGTTCATTTTTCCTTTTTTTTTATTTCTTTTTATTAAAAATCTAAATATAAATTTTGATAGGAAGATGCCGTAAATTAGAAAGTATAAGCGCGTTTCTTTTTTGTGGGTGGAATATATAAACATAAACTTTTGGAACTTAGCTCTGTTGTTTTTTTTCCCAAATGTAAATTAGATGTTCTACTTCATTTGGGATACTGTACTTGTAGTGATTTATTGATTTATTAACTGCTTTTAACATTTGAACAAAAATAATGAGAAATATTTTCTCTTATATTCTCATATTCAAAGATTTTAATTTTTTGTAGTACTCCTCTCGTTGGGAGGTACCTACCTATATTTTCATAGGAAAAAGAAACTATAACAATGTTTTAGTAGGACTTAGCCATATTACCTATAGAGAATTACAAAATTTCAATGTTGTCATGTCAATAATAAAATCACAACTTATACAGCGGTCTATATATTATAATAAAACTAATGAATGGATAATCATATGCAACTTTCTGACATTGAATTGCATTTTAATCTTAGGTAAGATCTACTTGTATCCGGTATACATTCTACTGAATCTAATTACGTTCAGAAGTACCCCAGTAAATTTTGTGCAGCATATAAAGACTTTGATTTTAGTACCATTCGCAATAAATCTTCAACGGCGAACTAACTTTGTAAAATTTTATACAATTGCATCATATCTATCGAATTAAACATTTGTCATTTCAACTAGATATTGGATTGATATTGGTAGATCATTCATTGATAAAAAAAAGAAATTAGTGTAGGCTGATTATTATTACAGATCACAATCCGAACGAAATTTCAAATTGATCAGTTCGCCGCGAAATTCTTGGTTGGAGCGATGATTGCAAGTATTTCTACTGCTTTTTAATGGTACAAGAGATCAGCATTTGATTAGCTGTTATCACCAGAGAAAAAATGGAAAATATTATTACGAATAACTACTGTATTCCTACGTAGTAGGTACAAGGTAAGTCGTTGATCAAATATGGAATCTCGATATTTTGCTTTCGAATTCTCTACATCTACAAAAACTTGGCCACTAGCACTTTGATTGGAACAAAATTGTAAGCTAATGATTTGTTTGGTAATTAATTACCATAATGTGACTACGATTTCACAGGAATTAGAAATTTTTAAATACAATTATGATTAATCCCAATTTGAATTTTTAAATATATATTTTGGAAAGGAATTCATAATTACTTTGACGATTATCAAAAAAACTGATATGTAGCCATTCAATAACTTAATCACTTTTAATTATTGTAATTATAATCGTTAATTAATTACTGCGCAAATGAAGGAATATAAGGGTTTAGAGAACTTCATCATTTCGGCAAGCGATCATAAAAATGCCTATGCAGCTTGACAATTTTTTTTATCTGATTAGAAGGCGGTTATAAACACGATGTTAGAATTAGTATTGCCCGCTTTCCCATAACTCATTCTAGTTGTAGCATCTACTCCCTCCCTCTCCCAAGGAGTTCGCATAACATTTACTAATTCAACAACGACGGAATTTGTAATGATATTATTAATAAGCAGGATAATAGACGGAAGAACAGCAATAGCATTCAATATTAATACATAGAACCCGGTTGGATAAATAAAAGAAACCACATTGCACACAGGGGCTGTAAACGGGTTATTTGTGATTGGACATTCCGCAAGTGCTGGGCAGATAGACAAAGATACTTCTGGCTTAGATCATCTATACAGGGTGTTTCCTCCATGGTGGTCAATAGAGCTGGAGTGATAGTACTCACCTAGGCAAGCAAAAAATTGTATGGCATAGGACGGGGCGGGGGTGGGGGGCATATCAAACATTTCGGAGTTCCAGGGTAATTAGACAAAAAGCTACAATAGTTTTTCACAAAACACCCCGTATCTTACAAGGTAACTTTTTAACGGCTGCAGTTAGCACATAGGGTGTAATAGGTCAAATTTAAGAGGTGAGTGCACAGTTTACAATTTTTATAAAAAAAAAATTATGTTAACCACCTTTGTAAAAAAAAGAGGTCAAACTAAAAAAAAAAATCCGAAGTTTCTAGTTTAGAGCCCCATAACTCTTGAGAGGAGGGTATGGGTCTGGTTGAGCAGTCATTGGAAAGGCCATGAATTTCAGCATACAATCCGACGTACACTCTGTAATTTTTAAGATACAGTGAAAAACTATTGTAGCTTTTTTTTTAATCACCCTGTAACTCCAAAACGATTGATGTGACCCCCCCCCCCCCATACAATTTTTTGTTTTTTTGTTTGCCTAGGTGAGTATTATCATCTCCTGGTCTATTGACCACCATAGAGAAAACACCCTTTTTATTATTTGATAATACATTTGTTAATGGACGTATAATACCAAATTCTGACATTCGATTATCTCTACTCTATTCACGTAACTCGATAGAACTTTTGCTTATTTGAAAATGCCTCTCTATAGGTACCTAGAACACAGTGAGAAATTGTAAGTCAGAATTTATTATATAATCATAAAAGGACACCAGAAATTGCAGTTTTTAGAATAGTTTGTGGTGAAAAGAGTACTCTGTATCTGGCGAGATTACCTGCACAATTAACGTAGAGATAGGTACTTGTATAAATCTAATGGGTAAATCTAACCAGTTATAATTTGTGTTTAATTTATCTGTCGCTGAAAATATTAATTCGTTATTCGATTTAATAATTAATCTACGGAAAAAAATACATTCTTTACAGGTAAATAATTTCAAAAACAAACAAACCTTGCACATTAAACCAAACTACATTACTCATCGCTCTAAAATAATCATAAGTTCTTTTTAATTGAAACGTGTTTCTCTGTACTTCACATTTAAATAAATCAACAAACAGCCATAAGCCAGAGATACATATCTTAATAAAATTAAGTGTGCTAAATGAGTATATACTCGTACAAGCAGTTCAATTCTGATTATGAAATAATTAAAAAAAAAACAAAGCAGAAGTCGAAACAGCTTTTTACATTGAATTTGTTTTCCGTAATTATAATACGTGTGATAATATTGTCAGAATTTTCTTTGGACGTCCAACCTGCTCAAGTTTTTGTCCAGTTGCTAGTACATATATCTATTTAGTTACGTCATAACGATTTTTTCTTACTTGTTTACATACATTTTATTACCTCCCTCCACCAACAAAACTCTACAAAGAACTTAAACCAACAAGTACAGGATTTTCTTAGAAAGTTTCAATTCTTCCATAATAGGTCTGATCTTCATTGCATACCTACTCCAAAGCAAGATTCATTGTCAAATCCGGAAGAAATCGTAAACAAGTCAAGTTATGACAAACATCAAAGACCATACATAGAAATCTATTAACATTCTGTTACCATTCCGTGTACTACTTTTTTATACTAGTCTTCCCGATACCTCTAGAAGAGATTAGAAGCGTGTAGAGTAGATCAACGCAATGACGCGATCAATCTTATAATTCTGTGAATATCCACCAATATTGACTCCGTCACTGGACTGGTCGTCGTACAAAGATATTTCCCACGTTTAATTCTATTTATAAATCTGATGTGTGACTCCGGCGCGACAGCGCAATCGACGCGACGATACGGTGAGCGCAAATTCATTATACTCTTGAGTCTGTGATGATCTGTACATTGGTGGTATTACTATTTTAGATACGATTCGGGTCGGTGTGTCTTTCTTTGAATTTGGTCGCCGCGCAAGGTGAAAGTGAATATAAAAAAAAAAATACAATTTGAATTCATCGTTGTAAAAATCGCATTTAAATCTTTTGAAATAATTATTGTAGTTAAGTTAGTCAAACCTAAAAAAAAAAAACAAACACAAAATTTAATGAAGTTTAAACGTTTTCATCTGTGCAGTTTGTGCCTTGTGCCAGAAATTTATTAGAGAAAAAAAAAATTGTTTTAGTGGTAAAAAAAAGAAGTAAAAATCGAATATATAGTAACAATGAAACCGACTGTGATAGCGAATAGTGGGACCAATGAAAATCCCCAGAATCATCCTAGCGGAAGTAATATCAATCCAGCAGGAAATAACATTGGACCTAATACCGAAAGCGGTGGGACAAGTAATGCAAACGCCCATCCAAATCTCCGACAATTTCCACCATTTCAGGTAAGCATGTGCACCAGGATGATAAAATATTTTTTTTAGCACTAATTGTACATAAGTGGAATATAACGAATATTACTTACCATATCGTATGGAAAA
This sequence comes from Dioctria linearis, assembly GCA_963930735.1. Taxonomy (NCBI): domain Eukaryota; kingdom Metazoa; phylum Arthropoda; class Insecta; order Diptera; family Asilidae; genus Dioctria; species Dioctria linearis. Next base: position 8,929,948 of record OZ005743.1, on the reverse strand, counting down.
TGTGTTTTTTGAAAAAAAATTTCAAATTAAATTTGTCCATTTGGTTATGGGCTTTTTGATATGTATGCTAATGTTGATCTGTATTGATAGCGAGGAACTTATTCTTAATTTTTTTTCTTCGTCGTTCGAGAACACTCTTTTTATCGTGCCAAGGCGTTTCGGAATATTTTCTCATTAGGATCATCATGATGTATTTCTACGTACTATGTAGATATAATTTTCACCGCATTGCTACTCTGATCTTTTTGCAAAGGTGTATAGATGTAACGAATTTCTAAATGTATGTAGGCGCGCGCGCGCAGTTACTGCGCTTGCTCAATCCTCTTTTCAGATATTAATTGGCTTGATTTGAACAGATACATAATATGTGGGTAGTGTACCCAATTACTTGCAGTTTTCGATGAAGTTTTGCAATCACGGTGTGTTGTATGGCGCTGTATTTGTTCTGGAAAATATTAGTAGAATTAGTAGATAAATATATTTGGCATTAGAGATTTTAATTAGTATCGTTAATTATAGAAATTATTTTATATGTATGTACAAAGGTATACCGAAGAAATGAGAACAAGTGGATATTTATTGTTTTGTTAAAATTACTGAAAACTGTTTCATGCTATTTCACTTTGCAATTTTCCTTATTCCTTTTGAGAAATATTTGAGCAAATAAAATATTCACATGGTAACATTGATAGATGTAGAAATGTGCTGAATACCTATGTAAATTAGGAAGTTTGGTCCATACACAAAGGCCGGAAGTCGGAAAGCACTACTTCAAATGAAAGCAATTTCGATTTTCTTCGCGTGATTTTATACTATTACAGTTGCAAACTCAAGCAATATGTCTACTAGCAAGTAACTTCCGGAAGTAGGTATATTTCTGAAAACGAATACTTTCAGAAGTTTACTTGTACTGAAAAAGACACAAAATCTGTTTCTGGAAATGACTTCTATAAGCTTACTATTGGTATTGGACAGACAGTATTATGTATAGTAAGGTGCCCAAAGATCAGAAAACTTTGATATTATTTTGCACGCAGTGGTGTAGTTAAATTTAGTTTCATTTTTGAATTTTACCGGAGTTAGAAAAAATTTACAAAACCAAACACTAGTGAAATAACGTGGCGCACTTCTTTTCTCACCAGCTGTTGTCTAAAAATTCTGGTCATAATATAATGTAATTATAACTTTGACACTTTCTTTGGCGTAGAGTACCGAATTTCAGGGTAAAACAGAAATATTTCGCAACATTTGGCTTTAATTTCGCATAGCACATAAGCTAAAATCCTGATTCTAAAATTTCATTTTCTCGCTTTAATTGGCTTTTTTGACGTTGAAAAACCTTAAGAAAATGAAAAGCGAAATTAACTGAGGTCGGAGCAATATTTGTGTTGAACTCAAGTTTTCTAGTGTGAGAGCGCAGAAAGTCCTTGAGTTTAACGTGAGCACCTAGCTATGAAGCCTTAATCCAACGGCAGTCTTAATGCACGGATTAGTAACGACGTGACAATCAGCGCCTTCATGAAACAGAGTATATCCTGCTCCTATGAGTATGAGTTATACCAGTACATGCTTGACATAAACTTACTGGTCGAAGCGAGAACCAACTAAAATCTCTGCCGATCTGTGCGGCATGGCACCCGGCTACAACATCCACCACGATGCTCCCATAAAGGTGACTTCTCCGAGTTGAGGTGAATAGTAATACAATATAAAACTATCCAGGGCTCCTAAATCCCTTGGTACCAAGTTAGCAATGTGGGCTAGCCAATTGGTATGGCTTTCGATTGTAAACTTGTAGGCCATGGTTACTCCCAGTAGGTTTTTATGCAGAATCCTTATAAAACGAGACTGGTGGCTTAGTTCGGGCTTAATCATATTGGCACTCAAGGTGACGGTAGTGGACCACGTGAAGGTACAGCCAGTAATCATATAGCTACAAAGGTTTTAGTATATGCGATGAGTACTAACAAAAAACATATAACTTACCAAGAAGCTCCATCTGGCCTCTAAAAATGCACAAGTTGTATGGTTATTTGAGAATGCGGCCGGGAGGTAATAGACGGGAAGAAGCAAAGATTTGAGACTGAGATAATTTTGCTCTGTTCTCTCTGTTCTCCACCACCTCACAGCTATACACACGACGACGATAGCAGCCATGCACAGTTTTACGTTTCACTATGCTGCCTTGTTGAAGAGGCGAGCCGGTTTTTCTATTAATTTAGGTACTCGAAAATGTTTCATAAGAAATTTTGCACAGCATATTTTGGCTACCTACATTCATGAAAATCTTTAGCCCAATCACACGAATCAGTGCAACTGACAGTGATTGTGACTAGACTGCTTGTCGTCCACCAAAATCCGCTCATCTTACTATTCTCCCTCTGTTCTGCTCTGCTACAATGCAATGTAAATGAAAATTCTCTCAAACAAAGTATTCTTGATGAAACCGGTTTCTTAGAGAAGTTGTAAAAGAAGCAAAGAGAATACGCAATGCAATGCATGGGCATGAAGCGGAGTGCAGGCTCTGATCTCTGGCTCTGGTGCTGTGTTTTGACGATGACGACCCGCCAGCCGCCATTCATAGCAGAGTTTTCGTAAAATTTGTGAAAGCGGGTCGTAATATCATCACCGGTGAGTGGAATATCGTTGACAAGCAGAGATTTTCATACAATTTGTGAGAGCGGGTCATAATGGAACGACCCGCCATGAAAAACTTAACAATATACGAGATGCGTATTCTTTCTGTTTGAAGTTCTTTGCTACTAGGCCAAAGTTTACCTAATAATAAGTTAAGAAGCTGGTGAGATATCCGAGTGTTTTACATTTGAAATGCACACGGCAAGAAAAGGAACAAAGAAAGAAAAAAAATCGAAAAAAAACACACTCTCTTTAAAAATTTTATGAATAAAGATAAAAAATGTGAAAGCGCAAGTTGCATGCACTGAAACAGAATGGCAAATGTTTCATTTTCGTAAATAAATGAGAAGGGGCGGAGTTTTCACGTTTTACTATCATAAACTGCTCCCGCGCTTTTGTGAAAACCGGTTTTCATGAAATATTGATAATGTTAGGACACATGTTGTTGTTGTAAAAGGTCTAAAAGGACACATGTTGTTGCTGTAATCCTATGATATTTGAACAGCACGTGTTTCTGTTTACATACGTTTTGCTATGAAGAGATTAAGTGGGAGAACTCATGCTGGATTCTCTGATATTTTCGGGAAAAATGAGAATTTCATTTGAGAGGAATTTTACATCTCCTTTCAGCATCTGGGCCAAAGCGAAATTTATCTTTTTCTTAAAAATGAGAGGTAGTGTGGCCCGAAGTACATTATTATGAATAGGTTGAAAGGATTTTGAGGAATTTAATAAGATTTTGTCGTTCGGGTAATCCTACGTTCTCTCGATTTTTGGTTTTAACTCGTTGTCTCAGTTGCACTACAATACTGCATAGACAAGTTCTTTTCCCCCATTCATGCAAAAGACGAAAGTATATGAAATTACTTGTTTCATGCTAAAAAACACCAGAAATTTGCCCATTTTGCTCTACAGCTTCTTAACTTATTATTAGGTAAACTTTGACTAGGCTGTATATGCAGGACATGTGTGAGAACACAGTGCAGGTATAACCACCTAGCAGAATTCTTGAAGATCACTCAAGTTATTCTAAGTAATAAGCACTGACATGTATAATATTGACTGACTATGATCTCAGAAATACACTGCAGAAAGTGGGCTCGCTTCTATATTGCTGACTCTTTCGGTCTAAGCACCAAGTACCAACTGAGAGAACTGTAAACAACTAATAAATAAGTGGATTCGTCGTAACAAATGTTTTTAAATCAATTATTTAGGGTTATTACTGATAAAAGTGTTTTATCAAAGCCAATATATTCATTAGATACGCGGCAGATATTCGAAAGGTTTTGCTGCGCCCTCACTTTTTCAACATCCCGCCAATGAGTTTTTTCAATGTTGGCACCAACGTAAGAACTCTTTTTAATAGACAAAACTGTGCCCACGTGAAATAGAAAGTTAAACAGGCCATATAATATATATTACAGTGGTAATAAGAGTGCAAATTAGTTGACATTTCAAAACGCTGCATCTCTTTTGCTCTACATTTTCTGTCCTTCGTTATCATTTACGCCTTCGAGATATTATGAGAGGTTTTCAGTTTCACTCATCTACATAAATGAATTTTATACGATTCTGGCGTTCATGTTTGTTATAATGTTCTATGTGAAAAACTACCTCTTTATATCTTGTGTTTAGCACTAATTAAAACTTGACTTATGTACTTGTCCTCTTAACGTACAATATTATGGTTTATAATTTTAAACGTTCCATGGATTATGAATTTGTTATTTGGGTCTGTAGCAAAAACAAGACCAAAAGAACTATAATTTTGACTTTCATTATATTTATTCGAAATTAGACTAATTTGGTCTCCCATAAAACCGATATTTGTAATACCTACAGATTTCGTGACATTATAAATTACCAACATTTACATAGGTATAGATACTTGGATGGTTGTCAGATGTTAAATTCCTTACCTGACAAGGAGTGTCGCTTTGTTAAGCATGACCTTATGCGTAAATCATAAACAGGTAGATACCCTCAGACAGTGGCCAATTGAATTTATACTAATATTTCTAGAAAACTTTTATCCATTTTGCTAATATTAATTAATTCTTATAGCAGTTTCCTTTCATCGCTGACCTTCATTGTGCCAACGATTTTGCATAATGTGCCTGAAAATTGCAATGATCGAAAAGTTTGGATGAATTTCAAATGAAATCTCAAATTAAGAACATTACGTATTATATTTATCTCTATTATTTACTTAATTCCTATTTAGAAGAAAAAAAAATCCTTTCTTCTTCTAACAAAAAAGAAGTAAATATTTCAGTACAAATTCATCAATTATTTTCAACCGAGATCATTGTTTTGAATAACCGCTTTGCACCTACGGGGCAATAACTCGACTAAATACCTACACAGATAATAAATTGTATAAATTTCCACTCTATTTGAATTGTTTTCCATAATTGATCTTAATTTTAAGGCATTGCTGCAGATTTCCTCTTTTTATATCTATCTATAAATAGATTTAGTGGGCAGTCCATAAAGTCCACTATGTTAGCAATTCACTTTTTAGCTTTACGATAAATTTGTTTTTGCATAAATTACTATCGCGAAAGTGTTTCCTGCTTCCAATGTTTTTCATGTTTACAATAAATCCAACGCGGTACCAGAAAAAACAGCCCAAACCATTACAAAATTAAAGCCGCCATGTGTTATATATCGCGAGCTAAATTCTGCACAGGGATGTGTTTTTAGCAACTACTGAGATCGAAAAAGACTACCTTGAATTTACTACTCCATAGGATTTGAAGACTAACTGGAGTTCATGTTCTATTGCAAATTTCAGTCTTCTTTTTATTTGTTTCTAGTCAAGCATCAGCGTTTTTCTTCACCGTATTTTTATTAAAGAAGGCCAAATCCCAGTTCAATCTGTGCGGTAGTTATAAGTGTCTCCTTTTTTCAAAGGATGATGCTATTTCAGTCCTCCTGTGATGTACATTTTTCTATGCTGCTTGCACTAAATGGCATTGTACATAGGTTTTACCGGAATTTAGCAATTTTAATATCAACAACAGAGGAGCAGTTAATTAGTTTCTTAGACTCAACATAAAAAATAAACTCTCAATTGATTTCAATCAATAAAGTTTTAACAACATTTTACTAAACTAAAAGAAGGACGGAAAATAAAGAAGAAATCGAGATGCAGAAATAAAGACTAACTTTAGTAACCTGTGGGGAAGCTTATAATAGGACCTAAATGAATGGTAAACATTTGAACGTGATTACACATTTGTTTGTAAAACTTCATTCGTTTGATTTGTTCAAGTCGTTGATTAAGCAATTAATTCAAAATTTAACTATTTTTTCCTCAATAAAAAAGTACTAAAAACTGCAAATAATGTCGAAAGACATTGGAAAAAACATTGAAATATTTAAATTAGAGCATACCACTAATCCAAACACTAGCTTCGGTCATAAATCTGTCATCGAACATCCTTTAATTAATATTCCTTTGGATATATGTATTCACAAGCTCATCACGGTCGCTAAAGATATAGAAGATCCAAATAAGTCCAGACAATTGCGCCTAAAAAATTGGAAAAGGTGTGGTTAGATTATTTAACAAAAAAAAAATTGCTTTCAGTATAATTATGTATATTTCCCAAGACTCAGTACTAATACTAACAAATACTAATGACTATACTTATATTGGCTTCCATGAGTAACATTTTAGTTATAGACTACGATGAAAGAACTAAATGGGGCACTATCGTGTATAAACAACATGGAAAAACAACTTTCTTTCTTCTCTTTCCAACTCTGACGTACTCCTCTAAACTTAATACACTGTTGTCCGATTTACTCATATTAAAATGACACATTTCAGATTCCTCTCTGAGTGTCGTCAAAATGGCGAAAGACTTATTGTTTTTACTATATGTATACACTATAAAGGTCTTAAGCGCCAGTTGGGTTAAAGAGCAATCAGTTCGTGACTAAAAGGACAGTAAGTGTAGATCTGGCACTAAAATAGTTTTTTTTTTTATATTATTAAGCCAAGCTCGGGGGATACGATACCCTATGATGCAAAGCACAGCATGGCAGGAAGGAAATAGGGAAAGGATTAGGGGATATAAGGAGAGTGGCGGAGGTGACGATGTATGTGGCCCTTAAACTACTAAAAATGTTATAAATTTCATACGAATTGGGTCTTTTTGGGCTATGGTGAATGAAAAATCTGTGTACCCAACAGAGGATTATATGTTTAGTGATGGTTGTCACTGGAGCTTAAAAAGATTAGTGAAACTCAGCATTTCATTAGTCCCTAGAAGAATATAGGTACAATCTGAAAGATTATTCGTGTATTTTTCTGAAAACCGAGTTTTTAGGTTACAGAAAACACCCATACCTAATATGAAATTTGGCAACGAGGTTTGGCATGAACACAAATATTTGTCACTGCATGGTCATGCTATGAGTTACCTACGCTATGTATGTGAAGAAAGTTTTTAGATATGAATTTTCAAAATAACGTAATTTTTCCTTTTCAACCTGTTGATGGTTTTTTTCATTACGATGCGGTTAAAGGAATACATATCCCTTTCATGAAACGAGGAGCTGCACAACATATTATGAATATGTGCAGGTAATACATATTGAGTCGTATATACATACATACATACAGATATAGAAGTTACATCATACATTTCATCTTTTATCTTTTATGTATTATATTCAAATTATTAAAAATCAAGACTTAATGTTTAATGACAGAAATTAAGAAATTCGAAAAAATGGCAACATTGAAAGCTTAAAATAATTATTCATCGGCATCATTGAAGACTTTTTGTCAGCGTCACAACAGCATGCAAATGACAATGAGTGTTGTTCTATTTATATGGGGCGCAATGAACTGATCTTTGAGACAAAAATAATTTTTTTATGCTTTTTGATTAAGAATTTTGTTTATTCTATTATATAAAAAAAAATTGATCGCGCCATTATTAAAAAAAAAAAAAAAAAACTTTTTGTAACAAGGAATTTTTTTGATCAAAAAACTATTTTAGAAAATGATCTGCATTTTTTTTAATCTATAACTGTACGTGGGATGACGGTAAAATCTGTGATGAGAAAGCACGTGCATGAAGCTGAACGGAAAAATAGCCACACATACGCTCTATCTTATATTCTTTCTTGGGAAAGAAGCTTTCAATCGACAAATTTCCTTGAGGCTAGGATGAAGAAATTCATATTTTTGCTCATAAATTTTGTAATTAGACATATAGTTCAAGTTATAGGTTCCGAAAATTCAAGTAAAATATAGCTTGAAAAATATGCCATTTCAATAGAATTTTAATGAGTAATCTCTTGTGGTGTGGTGGGTGTTCAGCTTGGAGAAATATGAGCAATAAACCATTACAAATGATGTAGAACTGAAGGACGAAACGGAATTTATTCAATTCTATGTATGAAAATAATAAGCAGAGAAACTAGTACCTGCTCTAAAAATGGCACTTAAGTTTAACAACGAGATAGATTTCCTTATAGTTACGCAGGTATGCTGACGCTCAGGAGGCCATAGCTATCTAATTTATCTTAACAAATCAGGAGAAAATGACAAAAAATCTTATAGGTTGCTTTTACAGGACATTAGTAATCTCAAAATTGTAATAATAATATTTGGTGAGCCACTGCAACAAAATACAAGACGCGTGTCTGATATTAAATTTCATCTCCTTCCTGAGTTTTAGTGCTTTTCTATCATCAGAATATGAATTAAAAACACTAGTGTAGGGTATCACATTCAAAATGTGGTTAGATGTAATCTAAAATCTCAGTGAATAATTCCATTTCTTGGAATATTTTTAAATTTTATCCATTATTCTCTTCAAATAAAATCATTTAAAGAATGCACTTCTTCTTTCCTTTTCAGACCGGATTTCGTTTTGATGATGATGACGATATATTCTTAGATGCTGGACTGAGGTCACGTTTGAATCGTTTTCGAGATCCTTTTAGTTTTGCCCGTAAACGGTGCGGTAACAACGAATCTAATGATGATCCCTATAGTAGATATTTTGACGATGATACAGATTTTTTCCAAAACTTTGGTTCATTTCCCTCACGTCGACGGGCAGCTGCACCGAGTGGAAATAATTCTAATTCAAATCAATTTTTTGAACATATACCACAGGAATTTCGTCATTATATTCCTGAGGGCTTTGGATTTCAGCATGATCGTACTGCTCCTAAGCATCCACAGACAAAACACGATCAACAACAACCTCAGCAGCAACAACAACATCCTCATCCTCAGCAACAGCAACAACAACATCCTCAGCAACAACAACAACATCCTCAGCAACAACAACATCCTCATCCTCAGCAATATTATGAAGCTCATGCCCAACCTTCAAGTCCAACATATACACAACCCCCTCAACAAAAACCGAAATTATGTGATGCTGCAATTCAAACAGAAGATTTAGGTATCCCACAAAATGAGATAAAAGAAGGGAAAAATCTGAAACAGTATGGAATGAGGAATACTGTTGATTTAGGACAAAAATCACCTCCTGAAGAATGCCGTGGATCGCGATCTCATTCAGCACCACCAGTTGATGGGCCTGAACAAGATGCCTTTACAAGTGCTAATGCTTACGAACAAGCTTCAGCAGTACCTGCAACAAGGCAGGTAGATGAATCACAACAAACATCACAAGGTACTCAACCGATGACACCTCCGCATCCTCCGCCAAGGCAAAATGTTCCAAACTCACACAAGCAATATCAACCATGGAATCAACAGCAACAACAACAACCACCACAACAGCAGCAAGAAGCAAATTCTCAATCTGGTGGTGTATTTGTTAGAACAGTTCCTATTATTATTGAGGGTCGATCAGAGCCAATGGTTAATAAGACTAGAGCTCCAGCACAACAGCAGCACCAGCAGCAGCAGCCACACCAACAGCAACAGCAGCCACAACAACAGCAACAGCAGCAACCAAAACAGAAACCAGCTCATCCAACTCCTTTGAATACACATCAAACTCCTCCACCCTGCAATGAAGCACCACCACCACAGACTCCTCATACAGCAGAATGCATAAATAGAATTCAAGGTATACAGCGTGATGTCCTCGCACTTATGGCTAAAGTAGAGCACTTCAAGGGGATGCGAAATGACAAGGAGTACATGTATTTGGATGAAATGCTCACTAGGAATCTTTTAAAATTAGATACAATTGATACAAACGGTAAAGACAGTATCCGCTTAGCTCGTAGGGAAGCAATTAAGTGCATTCAAGCGTCTATAAATGTCCTAGAGGCGAAGTCTGAAGAAAACGCAAAGGCTGCACAACAACAGACTGTGATGGATTCAATAGAACAAAAGGCTGATGAGAGTGCAACAGAAAATACATGTAATAAGAATGCAGAAAGTGAAAATTTAAATCGACCACTAGAAAATATTGCAATACCATTGCCTCCGCCACCAGAAAAGAAGCAGAATCTGACTGTGGAGGAGTCAACAGAGAAAACTACTGAAGAAGCTGCACCAGTAATAAGTCAAGAAACAAAAGTTCCGATTTCAGAAAAACTAGAAGATGATTCTAAGACAGAAGACAAGGAAGCATGTAGTACTGACCCTAATCTAAATCCTTCATCCGAAACTGTAATAGAATCTACAGCTAAGGAATCCGATGACAAAGAATCTTCAAATAAGTCTGAAATTTTGGATTCTATTAATCCAAAGATAGCTGAAAATGTCAATGAGAGTGAAGGTGTCAAAGCAACTGGCGGTGCAGTTAAAAAGAAAATTATTAAAAAGAAGAAACCAACTAGTAAGTCTGAGTCAGTTTCTCCAGCTGAGAAATCATCCGAAGATCTTTCAAAGGAACCATAATCGTAAAACTGTTCTGTTCCAAATTATGCGAATATTTTTTTTTATTAATCTATTTTTTTTTGCTAGTCTTAAAACATTTAGGAATTTATATTATATTGTCATTCAGTTTTGTAAAATTTAAATTTGTTTATTTCATCATTTCCGATATATTTTCTCTTTGGTTGTTGTTTTGTACATAAGAAAAAAATCGAAAACAATTTTGAAATGTGTTGAGTTTATGCATAATGGATAAATTTAATTGTAATTGTTGGGAGCTAGTAAGAAAAACCGACATTTAAAATTATAAAAATAAATTAATTGTCGTGAAAATATTTGTGTTTTTGTCAAAATATTAGTTTCAGTGATATACTCGAGGATATGGAAGAATAGATCTAATATTTATTTATTTTTATTGCATTTCTTATCATCTGTAGATTTCAAAGTAGCAAAATCATCACGAACTACACGCTACAAGCTGCAAGCTGCACGAAGCTCAGTTTCAGCGTATTCCTATGAACGTAGTCAGTCTCAGCGTTTACAGACCTGCAGCCGGGGGAGTCACAACTAAATTGTCGGAAGTAGTAGCTTTTAAGTTTTTTTTTATTATCATATTTAAGTTAGATATCACAAAGCCCAATTTTCGGTTTGATTTGGAAAATCTGTCGATAATATTATCCACTTCAATGTCGATCTCAGAGTGGATAGACACTAACGACTTATATCCAGATACTCTTTCTCGGGCAGGGATTGGAGAAATAGATGTGACGCAACCATTTCTGTCATGGGTGAAGTAAATGACTAAAGTCGCCCACACACTTATCAATCTGTTGCTCAACTTGAAGTTGGCACAACGGTTGATCAACTTGACAACATCCCCACACACTTCTCAATTTCACCTCAGCATAGACCTCAAATTAGTTGCTGTTGAATCTAGGATTGCATTTTATCTGTTGAAACTCTTACAAAACTTTTAAAATTCCAAAGCTCAACGACCAACTTATCCTCCAAAAGCTTCAAATATACTGAAATTATACCAACAATTGATCAACATGCCCACACACGCATCAATCCGTTTATGCCAACCGCAAGTTGATCTCCGACACCCATCAACAGCTCAACTTCACTCTCAACCAGAGATTGAGGGTTCAACAGGCCCGTCCACATGTCAATTTATCGCCTCAATTTCAAGTTGAGGTAAAGTTGAGCAATAAATTGATAAGTGTATGGGCTACTTTAGAGTGAGACCTTGCACCTTGATTCACATTGAAAGAAGGAATAGGAGTAGAATTACATGATATGTCACTGACTATTTCTTTTAATGGGAACTTAACTGATCTTGCTTTCTTCTGAAAAAAAGTTATCAAAAGTATTATCAGTCTCCTGCCTTCCACTTTCGCTACTATTTCTACCTCCATCGCTAACTAGTGCAGCACGTTTATTCTTCTCCTATAAAATAAAAGTAAACGGAAGTTAAATTAAACAACACTACTTGAATTAATACGAAAGTACAAGCAAAGCAACGGTAACTACCACCGGCAGAGGAAAGCGAATGGTTTTTATTTTTATTGTCTTGTCGAAAAATTGTAAAATCAATTTTAGTGGAATCAATCCAACTGATCGTTTTCAGCAACCAATAGTGTATAAAAAATCGAAAGAAAAATGTTCAAGTAAATTTCCAAGAACAAAATGTATGCTTGCAAACATTCATAAATATCTTTAGCGACTCAGATCAGCCAAGGCACTTGAGTCAATATAACTCTTTGGAACCATTGTCCGCCGCCAATAGTGCATGAAAAATCTAAAGAAAAATTTTCAGATCTTTCTATGAAAACTGAATGCTTTTCCTCATGTGGGCTCAATTGCTTATGTCAATAAAAACTCTTACGCCGGTGCCAACATTGAAAAAATCATTGGCGGGAGGTTGAAAAAATAAGCGCGCAGATCGAAAATAATAAATAATTAATTTAAAAACATTTATTTCGACGGACCCATTTATTTATTTGTTGTTTACAGTTCTCCTCAGTTGTTACTTGGTGCTTAGACCGAAAGAGTCAGCAATATAGAAGTGAGCCAACTTTTTGCAGTGCATTTCCATTAACGTAGTCAGTCCATATTATACATGTCAGTGATTCAAATTCTTAAGAATAATTTGCAATTGTATTTCTAAGACAAATTTAATGTTTCACTACGAACGTAAAAATTTTGAACAACTCAGGCCCAAAAACATTCACGGTCTCAGGCCACGGGCCACAAGCCACTTGAGGCTTGTGGCCGACTGCTGAAGCCAACTAAGGTACATTCAGGGCCACTGGCCACAAGAAGCCATGCTTCTGAATATGCATAAATGTATGTATTTGTAAGTAATTAATCATTTTTCCTTCCATTTTATTTTTTTGCAGAATTATTACAATACAATATGAATTAGTTCACACAGGTAAACAACTTTTCTTTCAGATAAACAAACTTCCGTTTAATTACATATTGAATAACCTACCATTTTTATACTTCAATGTTGGTAGTACTGGGGCCACGAGCCACAAAATTTGAGATTTGATCAAACTTGGCCACGGCCACAGCGTGGCTTGAATCAGTGTCGCTATGAAAAATCAACGGGTGGCTAGACGTTGATTGCATGAAACCAGAGTTCTACTGGAAGCACCGTAAAAGAAAATTTGTTAAGTCAAAGCTTAAATACAACTGCGACGGGCAACGGCAAACAACGAAAAAATGCCGCCGTCGAATGCCCAAATTTCGACGAGTGCCGATCAGCGATCGACAAAGCTGCCGTCGGGATAGATCAATTTCTAATTTTGCGGTCGTCGCTGCAGTACTACCAACAAAATCAAACGAATGAAATTGTTGTAGCATTTATTTTTGTCAAGGTTGTAGGACGTCATAGTAATTTGAAAACAATGAATTTTGAAGACAAATTGATTAAGGAAGTGCGAAATCATAAAATAATTTATGATTTACAAGGCAACTACTATAGACGAGTTGACAAAAAAGACATGGTTTGGATGGAAATATCCATCTCCAGGCACTTAAATAGAAATGGTAAAGTTGTGATATTTGTGGCATTCAGTTTGATTTCAATATAGTTAATTTCTGTATTTTAAATTTTTCCTTTCCACACCTTGGTCCATTCCACTACTTTAAATGTAATATAAAATATTCTCGATACAAATCTGTTTCAAAACGCTCAAAAGAAATTTCAGTATCTTCTTCCTTCACAATCGCCGCTCACTGCTTGTCGTTGCAATTGTACTCTCAATTTTTCGACTGTCTCTTTTGACAGCGAATTTTACGCTGCCGTCTACCGTTTGCCTCAATTGTGTAAGGCCTTCAGTTTGTTTGCTCCTGTTGCGAGCTCCCTACCAAGTTGTCCTGTCATTTTATGTCGGAAAATCAGATACATATATAAAAAAAATTCATGATCGCTGACCAATTTCTTAGAAATAATAATACTTTTTAAATTCGAACTTGTGTGCTTTTTCATATATATGAGTAATCGGCGCAACAAAAATATAAAAGCATCTTCATAACTGGGCTGCTAAGCATTACGTGTCATTTTCTAAACAATCAAATACTAAAATAAATATGCATTCCAAAATTACTTACTATCTTGTGATAGGTATGATTAGATGACTTTTCGACACTATATAAAAACGCAAGAAAATTCTAAAAAAAACTGGTACACGTTTAAAAGACGAAGAGCTATGAGCGAATGACTATTATACCCAATCCACTATTACTACTCATAAGAAGACAAACAAACCATACAAACAGAATCTATACTAAAATCATCCTGTTAAACTTTTACAACTTGCTCTGCAGTCCAGCGCCAAATTCAATTCAACGTGAAGGTCTGGGGGCGCCTTGTTGGGGGGTGGGGCTTTACCTCCATGACTACCGCATACGCCCCTGGTTAGCCTATGTAGCTTGAAGTAGCAGTTTCTAGGGGTACGCCATAATGTGCAAACTAAAATTTGTAGCTTGAAGCTTTCAGGTTGTGGCGTATAGCTCTCGATATAGATTGGCACAAAAATTGCAGTTTCTACTCACACGCTTACTCTTGTTGTGCCACATCGCGCGAAATATTCCGCATAACTCATATTATATCATTTGTGGAGTTTAGATGTGTTTCGAGATATTTGAAGGAATCCAGTTAAGTTTCATTTACATATTTTGTTTAGCTTCAAGTCTACTTGAAATGATGATCAAAAACATCTACCCATGAAATCCAAACTAGAGGAATACTTTATACCTTACTAACTTTTGACCATATTATATCGCGAATAAAATCTGTCGAATGTTCGCGGTCTATTGAAAGAAATTCCTGATGCCCACGTCTCCCACTATCCATCCAAGCTAAAATAAATAAGTTAAGTAATAACTGGAAGTACGGCATAAAACTATACTTTTGCGAAAAGTATATGTACCTTGAACACTAGGATTAATAATAGCAATACCCTCATTTTTTAGATTATTGAATTGCTTTTAATAGAAAAAGGAAGGTGAATCTGAAGACCTGTAGCATTTATATATGTAGAAATGAGATTCGGATCAAATACAAGGCTTTTTAAATCATCAATCTTAAAGTTAGGTAACTAGGTCAGAGGTAGAAGTATAAATCCATGCATTCCACAATCTTAATCATTTTCATATGCAATAATAATGTTCTTGTAATTTCTCAGCAAGAAATATGACTAGCATTTGCAAAGAGAAACACTTCCAGACGATAGCCAGAAAATATCTTTTTCGAAGCGCTCATTTGACATACTTAAAGGAACCTTTGCGGTATCAGATTTCTTCACTGATTTTAGTAATATTCATCAGCTTATATGAAAATATACGACTCATACGTATCTGAAAACGCAGAAGAATTTTCATTCTTGAGTAGTCAATTGAAGTGTGTGGTTTCGATTAATTAATTCAATTGTTGACAATATTGTTTTTTTTTTAGGCAAAATGCTCCCGTCCTTCATACAGGTTTGCAACTAAACGAAGGGCTTTCCGAATATATCAAATGGCGCATGTCTTAATCGACAAATCATGATGCATGTTGCATGGTTTGGAAAATTTCAAATTTAGATGCACGATGCAGCAGTTTTGGCAACATACTGAGGTAAAAACTAAATTTCACATCTTATTTATCTCTCATATTTCCTCTGGATCATTTTTTTTTTTTTTAAGAAAAACGACTAAATTAAAATTTTGCACAAAACAAAAACTCGGTTTAAGGTATTATGTTTACGTAAATAAATGTGAACTATAAATCGGGATTTGGTCAGCAAGCATGTTCACAGCATGCATCATGATACAAGAATACGATGGAGAAACGCTCTTATATTTGTCCGCATTGGTCAGCAAGCATCTTCGCAGCAAGCATCATGATACAAGAATACGATGGAGAGCGCTCTTATATTTGTCTCTGAGTGCTTCTATTTCCCGATGGGATTTAGATTGGTGTATAAAATTAAATTTCCATGTACAAGACTTCATTAAGATCGGTCATAAAAATAAGCTTGCGTTGATGAAATATACAAGCTAGCGCGAATAGCCTATCCCACTATAAAATATTATCACAGCTGGAGGAAAAAATACTGATGATCTCAAATATGCTGCTCAAGTTCAAATAAGTTTCAAAGTAAAGCGGGGGAAAATATATTTTTCCTACATTTGGTGACAAGTGTACAGAGTAAGGTGAAGCTACACGGCGAGAGACTTTGGCCTCCACCTCCAGAGACCCAGAGACCCGTGTATATACTTCGGAGCACTGTTTCAAATTTAGCTACAAAGATTTTCATTTTCCTACTGGTAGCAATTTAGCCACATTGGGCTGCTTTAACTATCAAACTGTTGCTAAAATTTTCTTTTATTCTGACCATAAGTTTTTTACCAAATTGTGAGAACATATTATATACTGATCTGTACCCAGAAGCTAAACTGCTAAAATAGTTACTATTGGTAGCAATTGTATTAGTACTTGCTGTAATTGTATTTACTTGTGTTTGCTCGCCGCGTTGTACTCAGAAATGCAAGCATCTTACATTCATTAGCCAAAAATATTTAAAATGGCCTAAACGAAGGACGTTTTGTAAAAAAAAAGTGGTCAAAGTAAAAAAAGTATGAAAATCCGAAATTTTTAGTTTATGCCACGATATCTCTTGAGAGGAGAGGAGTACGGGACTGGTTGAGCAGTCGTTGAAAAGGCCGTAAAGTTCTGCACACTGTACTTTTTAAGATGCAGGGTATTTTGTGAAACACTAGATTTTTTTTCCGAATCACCCTATAACTGCGAACGATTAATATGAACCAAGGAGATGGGACGTATCTAAATTTAGCTACTAGGAAACACTACTTCGGAGACGAATCTCTAAACAGACTCTCCGGTCTCCCATGGAGTATATAAAATAAATAGCCAGACTCAAGGCACAGTATATATCATACAGTAGCCCAGCTCTGTCAAAATTGTCAAGCGAGTAGGATGCTTCTATAAAAAGACTATACTTTCTCTTTCAACAGTTTTAACTAACACAATAGTCAATTTCTAATGCAAAGGTTCCTATGTAAATCTAAAGTGGAAGAAACAGAACTTACAGCATGCACAAACTTATACTAGAGGAAGAGGGACAAAATGACAATCAAAACTATTTCTGGAAGAAAAAAAAAGCTAAAAACAATTTGTTCCACTTTCCATGCCATTCGGCTTGGTAGAAATATCAAACTGTCACAAACATTATTTCCTTAGAATATGTAGCAAATAGGAATGGTTGAATCGTGTATGTAGATGAGCGTAATTTGTCAAATGTGCTTTTGTTTTGTGAGCAGATTTAGTCAATTTAAAATTCTTTTGTGAAATTCAACAAAAGTACGTAATCAATTCTTTTCAAGACTATTTATCTTTGAAGTTTATTTAGTGCAAAGTTTTATAGTACCACTAGTGCCTATTAAAATCTTCATATCATTTAGAAAAACAGAAATGAAGTGCTCGGTCAATGCTTGCAAATATAAATTGGATTATAACTAGGGAATCCTGTTTGAGGCAACTGCACTATCCAAATTATCTTTTTTGTCAATAGAAGCAAAGATTTATATAAATTAATTATGTGAATTGTTTCAAAATAAAGTAGAAAAAGAACATTTTTTACCACAGATGCTCCGCTCAAAACCTTTGTTTACTTTTTGCAAATGGACAAGTTGCTTTGAATAGGGATGGCGTGTAAATACATGTAAAAATGGACTACCAAACAACCAGAAATTCATTACACAAATTTCGCTTATCACCATTTCTGATTGCTATATATTCTAAGGTTATTACAGCCATTTGCCTGTTACACTGTCCATGGAACGAACACCACTTTGCAATCAAACAGCTGTTTGGTAATGGAACAATACATTTGCAGGCTGGCACTGAGATGTGTACTTACATAAAACTAATACTTCTCCCAACCATTGTGCAACTAGCTACTGTTCGTTCATTTGCATCCGTATCATACTTAATAGTTCCCTCTTATGGAGAAATTTTGAGGCTTTTTTTTGTAATTAAAATTCTAAAATTCACTTTTCAGTAGTTTGTTCTAAGCTGGGCTACTGTATGATATACTGTGCTCAAGGTTCGGTTTACCGTCTCCGAATTTTGTTCATTTGTCGTCTCCCAAGGCCGGATTCACTAACTCAGAGAGTTGTGGTGTTATAGAGATGTGAGTTCTTTTGACTCTTAGCTCTCCACTCGGAATTCTGTAACTCGGGGAATTTGTATTGAAAATTATCAAACTCTCTATTCCACTTGACAAAACCCTCTGCTGTTTTAGTTGTGGAGAAGTAAGAATATTTCTCAACTGACAGTATTCGCTTTACAAAATAATTATGGAAATCCTTGCAATACTTACAGAGAAATAAGTATTTTGGTGTCTCAAGGTACCCGCTAAAAAGTTTAAATCACGCGAAAATGGTCAATTTAGTCGTCTTCCAGTACAGAAGAGATGATATACAAATTTTAGATATGCACGTTAAAGCTTGTATATAGGATTAAATCGCATCTGCATTTTGTTCCCTAATTAGATATGTACTTAGTTTTTGAGTCCGGTAAATGGTTTTGGATATAACTGCAAAAGAAGTCAACCAGTCCTTCTTAAGATGAAAAAATGGCAGCTTTTTGGTACAAAAATGGACATATTTTCAACTCATCATTATGGAGAACTGGTAAGTCATGGAAATTCACTTTCTATGAGAAAAATATGAACAACAGAGTACTGATGGATGTGAAATAAAGAACGGAAGAAATATATGCAAAATATAGGAACTGGGGTGTATATCACCCAAGTGCAAAAAATCCGCATTTCGGCGGTAAAGTCAGTTATGAAGTTAAAATTATAAAAAAGACTACATCAATATATTAGCCGCTTCTCCCACTTTAATTTGGACAACCCCCAATGAGGGGTGGTAAGACCCCCATCCCCAAAAGCCCCTTTCATTTATATTTTTGTACTGTAGACCCTAAATCCGACGGAGTTAGCTGTCCTTCAATATTGCGACACTTCTCATGTTTTTCCTAACTCCCCAAGTGTGTTAGAGAATCGCGAGAATGGAGGGTTAGGGAGTTTTTATCAGGGAAAACGAAAATTCTCATCTCCCGAACTCTCGGAAAGGAGAAGGAATAAAGTAGAGTGAGTTTGACAAATTGTTACAAAGAAATTAATAAAAAAGTGTATAATTAATATAACGGACTTAGGGCAGAAAATTTGTTTCATCTAGAGAGTTTATTATAATCTCCGGAGATCTAATTTTTGGTCTAATTCCGTATAAACATTTCGAAGATTTTAGTCTCTGTAAGCCGGAGACTGGAGACCAAGCCTCACCGAGTACCTATCTTTACCTTAAGGTAGGTTCTAAATAAAATAAATAAAAAATATGTGATTGGAAGTAGGAATTACCGTTCTCTGAATTTGAGTTGTTCTAGGTCTAAAACTAGATGTGTATATTAATTAAAAATTATTTATTACTATAATCACTAGATTGTAGGTTATGTTTTGCAGTATTTGTTTTGAGAATATTTTATTTCATATTTTATCGTTTATTTACTGTTAACTTACAAGCTCTATATATAAATTTACTTAATATTCTATTGCTGTATTTACCTACTCACCATTTTTGTAACGTAGCATTCAAGTTTACGTTGATGTTTTTGTAATAAATATATATTTTTGAATTGGAAGTTATATTCGAAAAGCAAGAGAAATAGATGTTTATAGCAAACTGTTCTATAAATAATTTGGAAAAAAACAATGGTCCTTTAACGAAGTAGCCAGTGACATTTCGAATACGAATACGAAACAAAGCCACGGATGCGTCAGAACAAAGCAACGAATCTACTCTAGATTCCTAAATAAAAGACTCAAAATCACATACAGAATCCTTTTGTAAAAATTTAGTGCTTACAGAACACCTATTGGAATTTTCTATAACCACAGTTACTATAGCAACCACCAGCAGAAATGTCAAAAACAGCTGTTTAACCTATTGTCTGGGGCAGTGGGACAGGACGATTTTTTTTTCTGTAGTATATTTTTGGATTGGCCCCACTAGCAAATTTATACGTATTGTAAAAATATCCATTATAAGGCTGAAAATATTTTAAAAGGAGAAAAATATTTTTTTTACTTAAAAATGTTTCGCCGTACATTCAAAGTAGTTTATCGACCAATGAAGAACAATTTCGTCTTATTGCCCGAGAACTACTATAAATTGGTGTCAACCTACGTAAATTTCAGCATAAGCATACGCCTTAATTTTGTTTGAGTTTATTCTTTAAAAACATTTCTTTTTTGTAAGCAGGACAGCGGTTGTTTAAGTCTAACATATGGGAAAAATTGTCATTACACAACTTGGGTTCCATATGCTGGTGGGAACATAAAAGAAACTGAACTTGGGATGAATGCTAAAGTAGCTAAAGATATTGGTAATTTTTCTTTGTTTTGTATAATTGCTTGAAATTCTATGATCTATTTTTAGGTTTAAAGGAGGATGATTTAGTTAAATGTGCTCTTGTTACTGATATTATTAATTTGAAGTCGGTTTTTGTGACACCTGTTACACCTAAGGACTGGGAGATAATAGTAAGGAATGATGAGAAACGTCTATTTTGGAAGTTTTGTTTACAGCGTTATTTCTCTTTAATTGCAGGAACTCAGTAGTGAACGGATTCAATCAACACTTCTTGATCAGACGCGAATTGTAAATTCTGCACAAATTTTAATAATTTGGGTTAACAAATCTATGCCGGTTTCAGTAACTGTTGGTACGCACCTATGCACATTTTATAATTGTTATTGTTTTTGCATTCCCCCTGTAAAGCATAATGCCTTTGTAGGGGCTCTCCATATGGCTCTCCTCGTTTATTGCTTAGACGATGTCCTTCAATGATTTCAAAATTTCTTCAAAACTTAAATAATTTTTTTTTCTTATCTTTATAGATCGACTAAAACCAAATTTTTCCTATGGCAGAATAGATAATGAAACAGATTTAGTAATTGCTCCAAAACTACAACTAAATGGTTCCATAGAACCATATTCAGATGAATTAAATGCTATCGTTCGTAGTAAAACAACTGTAGATATGTTGGGCTTTGCATCACCTCTTACAAGATCGACCACTACAAACATAAAAACGTTAAAAGATAAATCTTTGGTGAATAAAGCAAATCGAGCAGAGAAATTAGAGAGAATAATAAAAGACCTACGGAAAGAGAATAGTAGAGTATTCGAATTTCGTGTTATATCCGGAAAATGGGAGGGATCTCAAATCTGCGATATTTTCATAACCAAAAGTAATTTACCAGAGTTCTTGGATTTAGAGCAAAATTACTTGATTAAGGCTGCCAGTGAGAAGGAGTATTATGTTAATATTAAAGTGGTATCCGATAGTGATTGCCTTCCGAATAATATCCATCCAACTGTGGAAATCAATGAAAATCTAATGAAATTACTTAGTATAAAGGAATTAGAAAAGGTTACTCTACGGCCAAAACAGACAATACTAAACTTTCTGGAGAAGATAGAATTATTCGCTCACAAAAAAACCAACTATAAAATAATCGAGCACTCATTTAAGACTTACATATTAGAAAATACCAAATTATTTCCGCTCTTACTTAATCAGGAGCAAGTGGTACGATTAGAGGATGGTCTTATTGTAACTGTTAAAATTACTCCAGAACATTTTCGATATTGTTTAATAAATGCACAAATCCTGAAGGAATGTAAATTATATGCGGCCGATGAAGTGATAAAAGTTGATGAAATTATGGATGTCGAACAGCAAGATAACGAAAGTATTTTGAGTGTTGCCGACTTTATTAAAATTAAAAATTTTGATGATATCGTGGAGCATCTCATCGAGCAGATCAAAATGAATTTATGCTTGGATCAAAGAAATTCCGTTCTCCGACAAGGAAATGTTTTGATAGCTGGTAGGATTTGATGTTCAGTTTAATAATTGTTTTATCTTCTTTTTTCATAATTTTTAAGGACAATCAAATTCCGGTAAGTCTGTCTTGGTTGAAAGGATTCTTGATGCTTTGGGTCAGAAACCATTTTGCTGCTTTTATGATGTTTTTTACTGTACAAGGAGTAAGGGAAGAAAGGTACTTTTATCAGTTCAGTTCAGTTCTTGAAAAAAACAGAAAACTACTCAAGGAAAAATAAAATAAATCTCCCAATCCCAATCCTTTTAATTTACAATTTTTCATTTTCTCAGGCCGAATCAATTCAAAAAGATCTTCGTCAAATATTTACAACAAGTCTCAACAATGCTCCATCAATTGTAGTCTTAGAAAATTTGGATGTTCTAACGCATTCGTCTGGTGATCAACAGACTCAAGATGGAGAATATTTTAATAGAATCTCAGATACTGTCCAGCATTTAATTGTAGAATATACAACATCTAATCCGATTTCTGTGATTGCCACCGTATCTAGTATTCAAGGACTCAATAAACGAATATATTCACCCCGTGGTCGTCATCTTTTTCATACTATTGCGAAAATTCCTGAGCTTGGACGTGATGATCGTGAATTTATTCTCAGCGAGCTTTGCAGTCATATCAGCAGTTCTAAGCTGGATTTACCGAAATTCTCTAAATTAACCGAAGGTTATACAATTGGTGATTTGGTGCAATTTATTGAAAGGGGCATTTTCTATGCTTATAGGATAAGTACGAAAAAGTGAATGATGTATAGAGAATTACTGTGAGAATTTAATTAATTTAATTTGTTTCTATAGATTCAAAAACTCCGGTTCTTAGTGATGATCTGTTAACGAAATCCTTGGAAAATACTAATTCATACTGCCTTCAAGGAATTGAAACGCACAGAAGTGGGGATCAAATTGATGATTATGCATTGACCGTGGAGAAAATTCCAGGATTGGAAAATGTTGTATCTGTTCTGGAAGAAGTTCTAATGTGGCCTTCAAAGGTAATCCACATTTTTTTTAACTGATCTGACGCAGCTTATATAGATATTATTTTTAGTATCCCTCAATATTTGATGATTCTCCGCTTAGAAATCAAGCCGGAGTATTGTTGTTTGGACCACCTGGAACTGGAAAAACATTTTTAGGTAAAATTTGACAGCGAAATAAAATAAGAAGAAAATAAACTCGTAATATATTTTTTTATAGTATCACAAATTTCACATTCATGGAACTTAAGAACGATCTCAGTAAAAGGTCCAGAGCTTCTTGCTAAATACATTGGACAGAGCGAAGAGAATGTTCGAAATTTGTTTAACAAGTAATACGAGTTCTTCTTTCGACTATTCCTGATTTTTATTATATATTCTATTTTGAATTTACAGAGCACGCAATGCTAAACCATGTGTTCTATTTTTTGACGAATTTGATAGTTTAGCACCAAGGCGTGGTCATGATTCTACAGGAGTTACAGATCGCGTAGTAAACCAGTTGCTAACAGAACTGGATGGTGTTGAAGGTTTACAAGGAGTTACGGTTATAGCTGCAACGTCAAGACCTGAACTTTTAGATCCAGCTTTATTACGATCCGGTCGTATAGATAGAATGGTCGAGTGTTCACTACCAGATCGGAATGGCCGGCTTAAAATATTTGAGGCACTTTCGAGATCTCTTCATTTTGATAAATCTGTTAATTTGAATTATTTTGCGGAGAAAACTGAAAACTACACTGGAGCTGATATCCAAAGTATTCTTACTACGGCTAATATGATAGCGGTAAAAGATGTATTGGCTAAATGCAAAGAAAGCGTAAGTGTTTTGATATTATTTTATATTTATATCATTATGTTTGCTAAGGCTAAGCACGATCAGTCAGGTGGCAGACATGTAAGTTGGACGATTGGATTAGGAGAAATTTTTATCTGAAAACTTACCACTGGCGTTAATGCCTTCTCATGGAATTATTTTTGCGTCATGATAGAACTTACCGTTTTTTTGCATTGTTTTCGAAACAAAAAGAGCACTTCAATAAAAATGTATTAAGTCAATTTAAAGGCTTTCTAGTTGCTTATTTTTTTAAAGACCTAAGCGCCTTAATAACTTGTTTCGAGGCATGCTTATATTCGTGATCGTATTGATCTTTATTAGATCGTGAGACTAATCTTTGCTCATCTTTTGATTAACAATTTCCTTCTGACAGTCGACTATTTAGACCGTCAGATACACGTATGCAGAAATCAGCTACGATTTTGAACACTCGCCTCAGCTGCAGAAATGGTCAAAATGGCATACAAAGAAAAACAATGTTTAAATAGTGATTATTGTCCTCGGTAATGACGAGAGGCTCACTCATCTGAAATGGATCTCAATTTCCAGATAAAATTATTAAGACACTTACTGGAAAAGACATCAACAACAAAAACTGAAAGATCAGGAAACACACTAAAGTGCTTACTATTACACGCATTCTCACTCCAGCCACATGCATCTAGCATATCATATAGGAACTAAATCAACGGATTTCACCATCATCTCTGATTTCTGTAGAGTAGCAAATTTCTTGAATTGAGTCAGCTTAATCACCGGATCTATTTGCCCCGAACCATTACAATTTAATCGGCCGTCCGCTTAGTACATCGAAACCTGAGTTGTTCAGTGGATTAGTAGATTGTCGAATACTATTGATCTGAGTGGAAATAGAGCTTTTCCTTCTGCTTAGCCTGTAGCTACAATTAATCTCTGAATCTGGAGATGATTCTCCATTTCACTGTGGCCGGTTCGAAACCCTTGGCAACAGTAAATTTTTCTAATTGCGTGAAAGGAGGTTTTTATCATAGGCTCTCACTTTATTCACAAAAGCATATAAACTAATGCCTTTTCGAGATTTTTAACAAGTGCATGACATGTATGGTTTTTTTGGTTGATATGCCAGCTTAAGAAGCAACTAAAGTTTTTCTATAGTTATCTTGATGAGAATAGAGGTGAGAATTAGATAGTTTAGAAATATTTGGCTTGGATACCAGGCCTTGAGTGCCTTTGGCATACGTATAAACAGGGGAATTGGCTTTTAAAATTTTTGTTAATTGAGGAAGGATTTTTATCAATACTCTGTTGAGAAAGGGCCAGACGAATTCCATCTTTTGTAGAAGATTTTTAGCTTTTGATGGTGCAAACAATCCATCTAACTTTGTTGGAGCTGATATATTTTTACCATTTTTATTGCAGATTAAGCAAATTTGAATATGTTTCCAACAAGAGTTTATATGATTTCGTACGACTATCAGTACACCCTCCTCCATCTTCCTTTTTCAGTGTGTCTATATCATTTCAGTCATGTTTGGAGAGAACCTTATGCAGCCTGGTGATTGCAAATGGTTTTGAAGGTATATCTGCACAAAACATTGTTCAGGTGTTTCTTTTTGATTCCTTTAGTTTTCTTGAGGGTTATATGTATGTAAAATCTATTATTCTTAAACATTCATGAAGGTTAGGTTATTGCCGTTATTTATTATTTCTAGATAATTTGAAATAATGAAATCCAAAATATACTTACCATGAAGTTTATATTGGTGCTGGTTCCAATCCATGACCTGCTTACCCTTCTTAGTTCTTCCTATAATATCTCACGAAAAACATGAGCTTCGCAGACTCAAATATAGTTTTCTTTTACATTGAATTACGTATAATATTTTACCACCCACTATACCCAAGCAAAATGTATGTATGAAACATTCCCCATCCCCAGCATTACAAACTTTTTAAAACACCTCCCATAAAACATTCCTTCAGCAATTCAGCTATTCATTCGCTATTCGCTAAATGTAATTATTCCGACTACCTTTTCATCATCATAAGCCCCTCTCAGTTGATGGTAAAAGATAGATAGGCAGAGATAATGACACTAACTTGGCTTTCCTTGTTCACTTCCTTGTTAACTATCCATCGGAATAGGTTAGCCTCTTCATGTAAACAACATTTTCGAGAGATTATACATAGTGACGGTGGCAAAGTAGACACCACCAGTAATGAAGAGTTTTAATTGAATAACGACCCAGACGTCGATTTGCCGCTTACCTGGGGGCAAATTTTCTTACTAGTTTATCCATATGCTCTGAAAGCCGCCTGTTTGTAAAGGACGTATTCATCGTAATAGATCTGGTCCTCTTGTACGGTAATAAAGTTATGAAACTATTAACAGCAACGGAATTAGGAGGAGGATATACATATGTATGTATAAAATAGTGAGATGGGTGGTAAACATAGTGTGTCAGTGTGTGAGATAAATCTAACCTAAAATTTTTGGTATAGTAACAAGAGATTTCGTGGTATTGTAGAAAATTATACCTTTCTCTCGGTAGATCGTGGAATTTTGATTATAAACTTAATGGATTTTGGAAGATTTTCAATTAAATTTCAATCTTTTTGTTTGATTCAGGAATTACCAGATAAAATTTACGTCACACAGAGTCATTTATTGGAGGCGTTCAATAATACTAGGTCTTCATTGAGTCCATCGGATTTAGTAAGATATCAGAAAACGTGAGTTAAATTCTAGTTTTTTTTGTTTTTGAATTTGTCCTTATTTCTGTTTCTTTTTATCTACTTCTCTAGATATGCTCGTTTTACCAACAAAGAAAAGGTATCGCCTAAAGATTTTGTAGCTAAAAGGGCTACGTTAGCATAAGTTTTAAGAAAAGAAACATTTATTTTGGTTTTATTTTTCGTGATGGCTTTTTTGTTGATTAGGTTGTTGACTAGTTGTTAAGTAAATTGTATTAAATGTACACAAATATGGTAAATATCAGAAAAAGTTTTAATAAATGGAAATATTTTGTGGTAAGAATTCGTTTCGCTCTATTCACGTCTATATAGATGTTAGATGTTTTTATGTAGGGGTTTATCTAAGAGAGGCTTGCATTGCTCTTATACATTTTCTGTTAATTGAGAATAAATCGTATTCTTCAGATTCAGAGTTGGTGCTTAGTTAATCATTCCAAGACTGTTACCTTAGTTCTTCTTTTATTATTCGAGAGGGTGAAAACCATAGCACTCCATCTGTTATTTTTCGCGTGAAAGCTATTAATTCGCTCCAATAGCTTTTAAGATATTTCCCAGTAGATTTCACCACTGTCGAAATTGTTATACTTAAAAGTATATTTAGGCTTTCCTGCATTATGAGTTTCTTACGGAATATACAAATGCAAATTAACTACCATTCCGTCTTAATTTATTGTCTACTTTAATTTTTTTTTTCATTTGTTTTACGCCATTCTTATTGTAGCCTCATTGTTTCAAGCTTTAGGGTAGATCATTACTCTAGTGAGAATTTAAGATTTGATGGAATACACATATAATATACAAAGATTTTCAATTTGCGTGGTATGATTTGGAAGACCCTTTACGTTTTGAAACTTGTACGAGTCAACTAGTTCTATTTTAAAGCGTATAGTTGAATACTAAATGCTCTCTGTGGAGTTCTATGTATATCCGTTGGAAAAGATATTCCTTGATTTGTTTGATGAATTTTGATTTGATTCGTACCATCCATTGTCATAGTTAAGCCTTTAATAAGGTAGCATTCTACTTAGTATATGTTTACAGGTATACATATTGTTAAAAATATAGTATTCTCAACTCAACTCAACTTAAAAAAGCAATGGCTTTCTTCTTCATTTTTGTCTCATTTCAGTTGTGCGTATTTATTAAAAATGTCTTAGAAAACTTGCTGCCTTTATTCAATAGAACGAGAGTTGTTTTCTGTCCTAAGGCACCGACAGAGGCCACACTTCTGTAAAGACTTAAGAGCATCCAAATATGTTCGAAATAGAATAGACGCGTGTTTAGTTTTGTGTCGTTACATTTTCCAAATCAGTTAGCAGTTATTTTTGATTGAGTATGTTTTCAACTCTTTTCTTATTTTTAATGCCACATTGACATTGCAGAGTGGAGTAGACTGGCGTGGAGTAATAACTGGCATAATTTTTTTCCCACGCAGTAGAGCATATCGCCATATCTGTATGGCTCAGAGGGGTAGAGTGGAGCTGCATGAAAATAGGTTCTACTATTCTATTTTTACGCTGCTATTTCCGAAAGCTTATAAACTGGAATTTCGAACTACTAGTATGTAGATGGCGTGAAAAAAGCTCCATATTTCTTTTTATCATGTTTTAATGCTATTTTCTGATTTAAAATTTTTTATGAATGCTAATAAAAAACAAGAGGTATTTTTTGCAAACTTCATGATTTGAAAACCAAAAAACGTCCGTTAATTTTCAGCTAGTTTCGAAGCAACCTGATCTGAGTGCAACAGGTGCCTTCTTTAACGAATTTATTGTTTGTTGATTTGGCGTTGTTATGGCGATTTGTTATGTTAATTTCAAAGTTCGAATTTCATTCTGCGCTGTATTGTGAACACCTTCGTTCTGGACTGAAAGCTCATTCTGCTCCCTTCTGCATTGTGATTGCAGCATAAGTTTGCAACAATTTGCAAACTTATTCTGTGTGAAAATGGTGTGAAATATCTGTAACACAACTAGAATGAAAATAATTGCCCGAAATCATCGGTAAAGAAAATTCGTGCTGCATTAGAAAGTACAACTTCAGCGACTCTACGAAAGACAGTCGCATCATTCGTCGTCAATTAGAATTTTATAAGATATGTACTTAAGGAGACAGGCTAGTGAAAAAAGTTTTGGATATCCAAACATTAGGAGGAATGCCATCTAGCAAACCTACAAAGCTTTGAATCATTGCTTTGGAGGAGAAGATTAATTCGGTCGAAAAAAGTTTGAGGTTACGTCAATTCCAAACGTTTATCTGATTTTATAATCAGAGATTTGATTTTGCTTTCAATATACTAATTGCTCCTGTTATAGGATATGAACTAACAACTCTCATGCTGAGGTCTTTCGTAACAAATTGAACTCTTTCATCTTAGCTTATACCCAAAATAACGTCTGGAATAGATAAATAATTTTCGATAGATTTGGATCTTGGGGTACCGCAAGGATCTGTATTAGGAGTACTGTTTTTTTTTCCATATATAAACGATATAAATTTAGTAATTAAGAATTTTCAAATAGTACTGTTAGCTTATGACACACTAATTTATGTACAAGACAGAGAGTTATAGATATAGAAATGGTCGCAATTTACTAATATCAGTAAATGGTAAACGAATAGTCTGCACAGACAATACTAAATATTTTGTTTGTATGTATTGATTGCAAATTAAAATTTCAGGAAAATGCAAAGGGTACGTGGCATTATTCAACGTTTAACAAACCTACATTTTTGATTATATTCTATCTCACCTGTTATCAGCTTTTTCATTGCAAGTATATTTTATGTTTCTGGTGGTAGCTACACCAGTCAATTTAGCCTAGTAATATTAATAGACCCTTGGCAGTGTTGTTATTTATTCCGTGAATACACAATAGTCAGGTAGTAGATGTTGCATTGAATGCAACAATGCAATGTCTTCTAAGCATATTTCTTTTAAAAATTTCCACAAAACAATACAAATTCTCCACAAAATTAAAAATCTTTCATAAAATCAACAATACTACCAACATAACAAAACAATTTAGATAAACTTGCTTTGCTTAATAAATAATATCTCCATCCACCTGTTAACATTTAACACCATTAACAACATTCAAGGTATGAAAATTCATTTCCCTATTCAGTGAGGAGTAATAATTCAATGAAATTTGCCGCAGAAGCGCGGTAGCGAACAAAATGGCAAGTGACTGAGAAGTCCATACGGAATCTAAAAAAAAAATATATGAACAAAATCCAATAGATCTCTGTCCAGACTATTTCACTTAGCCTGAAGGCTGGAGTTAAACTCATTGAGCGAGAAAGCAGTCCTTCCATGATGATGTGTAGTCCTTCAACGATGATATACAGTCCTTCAACGATATGATTTTTTTTCACAGTTTAATGCAAAACTGGACGTTCCGGTATGGATAGGATATAAACAACGCTACATACTATTACGATGCGGCGGCAATGATGGAGTCAGTTTCAAGTTAAAAAATTGCGGAGCTGAATAGGAAAAAAATGAAACAAGAAATTCTGACTGTAGGGGTTATAAAACCAGGAGGAAAAGATCAGAGAGAGAGAGAGAAAACAAAAAAAAATCCTGGCATTGCGAAAATTGTGAAAAATGATATAAATGGAAATAATGGAGTTTTAAGCAAATTATCCTGATAACACTTCGGGGCCTTCCAAGTAAATGAAGCAACTTTTCGCTTCGATTCACAAGAAAATTTGTTATTTTGTTGTGATGGAGTTTTTTATTTCACCTAAATTGAAAAGAGAAATTATAAATAAAATTTCTTGGTGGAATAGGAGGAGATAAACAATTATAAGTCAGGTATTATTCGTAATTTCATCAAAATACTATTTTCCGTTTGAATAAAAAAATTCTAATTACAGCTGAATGTTTTAGAAGTACATACACAGGAGAGTGTTTTATATAAGATAGCCGACCGTGCACTGTGTGGTGGATTTGCATAAGAAAGGAAACAAAAATTTATATCGTAAGTGGTGGAACTTTCAAGCCTCTTGTGGTAACATAATAAGTATATGGGGTTGAAGATTTCATGAAATATCCTGTATCTCAATAACTTCCTAGACGCATTTTTCTCCTTTAAATAGGCTTTCTCCTTGACTCTGATACTTATTTCTGTATAAAAATAAATATTAATTGCAACACAGTAATGAATGTTGTGGTTCTCTTAAAGGCATGTGTATGATATGAATCATGTATGTATTCTAACGCTACTTGACTTTTCAAAAGCGTTCGACTCAGTTAATCATTCTAATTTGCTCTTGAAGCTGGGATCACAATTCAACTTCAGATCTTCTTCTATCGCACTTATTGGTAGTTTCATATCAGGCCGTCACCAATATGTCAAAATAGGTAATACCAAATCTGGTGTTTTGCAACTTGTCTGTGGTGTGCCCCAGGGCTCAATCCTTGGTCCACTGCTATTCAGCTTGTACATCAATGATTTGCCCGATATTGTTGGAAATTGTAATGTACACCTATATCCTGATGATGCACAGCTCTATCTTAGTCGACCTATTGGCCTGTCTGAAGACTGCATCAATCGTATGAACTCAGACTTAGTGAGGGTCTCATTATGGGCTAATTTGAACTGTTTGAGTTTGAATCCTCACAAGTCTCAGTGCATTCGTTTTTATCGAAATGATCTTAGTGGCCTGGATCTCCCTCCCATTACACTTTTTGGTGTCCCAATCTCTTCTTGTGAGCGTGTGAAAAACTTAGTTGTTTATATGAATACTAAGATGAAATGCTGTGATCATATTTGTTATATAATTGGTAAAATATATGGTACCTTACGTTGCCTTTGGCTTTCGGCTAATCTCCTGACAACAAACACCCGAATGCTTTTGGTTCGATCACTTCTTCTTCCTCATTTCATTAATGGTAGATTGTTGTTCCCTCATTTGGACTCTATTTGCTCAGAAAGGCTAAATGTGGCGTTCAATGATTATATTAGATTTATCTACGGACTTAGACGTTATGATCACATTTCCTCTTACAGAAAAAATTTATTGGGGTGTTCCATCACTGAGTTCCTTCATCGTCGATTACTCATATCTCTTCACAAAATTATGTACTCTGGTAAACCGGCGTACCTTTTCACCCAACTTAGATTTTCAAATTCTCTGCGTCATAATAATTTAATAATTCCTAGATTTCAATATTCAGTTCAAGAAGACTCTTACTTCATTCGTGCTATTCGCGCATGGAATCAGTTACCAATAAATATCCAGCGCACTGGCTCGGCGGTCAGATCTAAGGCACTCCTAATGTCCCTTAATAATTAACATATATCTTAATTGGTTGATTTAATCTGATTCATTTGGGTTAGTTATGGGTTCGGGTCTTTCAATAGGTTGATCAATTTATATTATATTATATCTTATAGACTGTAAATTTGTAAATTTAATATGTAATCTGTATTTTCTGATTTTCTGAAACTTTCTTTCTCTTACAATTATAAATCATGATTCTCTGCTTAAATAATAGAATAATCCGCATTTTATGTACTACAAAAGAATTTATATTGACTGACTCTTGTGTACAATTTATGTAAATAAAATTGAATTGAAATGACATGTGTCTAGATCACATGTGTAAAAGCCTAAATGTCAGAGTGAGTGTAGTGCCCTCCTAGATTAGTGTAGTGTCTTCAGTTTAGTTGCAATTTCCGTGAGTACATGTTAAGTTATATTTGTTGCAACCGATCTAGCTATAGATTCCCATTTTCCGGAAATTTATTCTGAGTGTCGCCAATTATAAATTTCAAAGTTTTAGTGAATAAAGGAAAAAGTTCGTCAATTAATATCTATTTTCGAAGGTATTTCTCTACTGTGAGATGCTTCACAAGAGGATTTCAAATTTTGAAGAAATTGCTCAACAAATAAATATGGATGCAAGAGAAATCAGTCGAAGGCTACTGCATAATTTAAGGATTCATTGTACCCTAGATAAAATCTAAAGGGTGTACTAAGTTTGTCATTCCGTTTGTAACACCTCGAAATAATGATGGTAGAGCAAAATGGATAATATTAAAAGTTATTTTGATTTTTCCATGTCCGTCTGTGCGTACGATAACTGGAGAATGCGTTCACTTAGAAAGCTCAAATTTTGTAAACAAACTTAAAAAAAAAAGTAAAATTAAGTTCGAAAATGAGACAAATCGGGCAACTCCTTGGTGGGGTTGCTATACACAAATTTTGTTTTTCCACTATATATTTAGACACTGCCTGAGAACGCGTCGATATATATACCTGAAATTTGGTACTTGGTGTTTTTATAGTAATAACAAATAAAATTTCAAAAATGGACTAAATCGGGCAACCCCTTCTTGGTGTTGCCATATAAAAATTTAGATTTTTTACATACACTGTGAAAACGATCAGTCCTAGACATTTTTATTGTACTAAAAACCTCTTCAGAATACGAAGTCCTATGAAATTGGTTATAATCATTTTTTCTGTCCGACCAGTCGTTCTAGAAATATATGCAAAAAACCACTTCAGATATCAAACTTGAATGAGTTAAGAAAGACAAGGAAGAGAAAAAGTGGACAAGGAACTGTTGAAGTGTTATCGAACGACTGGAAGTATTTTGAAGCCTCTGCAATTCTTTCAGTCTTCCACAAAATTTACTGTAATCTGCTATTCAAAATTTTTAATGCAGCTAAGTAATATACTGAGATATTTTTTGAAATAGTTTGCACTGGAATTCGGAACAAATACATAAGAGAATGAGATGAGACAGCTTAAAAAAAACAAAATCTACAGAAGTATGAGATAATGACACAGGAAATCTTTTCTAGTCATCCTACCTGAAACTAGAAATCGGAGTGTTAATGCTTTTCTCATCATAACTATCATATATTTTTTCCTTATTAAAGGCGTAATTTTTTCAAGCAAATTATCGAAATATGCAGAGGCATACGTAGCAATTTTGTATAAAACCTTTCATCACCAAGTCTTAATTCGCGAAGCAAAGTATTGAAGCAACCAATTAGATCTCTCCTGTTGCCTTCCATGCCCTTGTCAAAATTAATTTTGTTCGATTTCGGCGTTTTCGTTGGATTGCAACACAAGCGAGTATCACGGCTGGCGGCAACAACAAGTTCATCCATTTGACTGATATATGTGCAAACCTGCCAAGTGTACTCCCAATAAACAGAATTATATTAACCAATGCGACACTTCTTGCTGACACGTAATCTCGACACAAGTGTACGACATCGCTTTAGCCTCAAAAGTGGTGATACGTGTGGACAGAACCCCAACTCTCTACAGACCTAAGTGTCGTTTCTAGCTGTCGTCATGTATACGCATCTTTATATAGAACTTTTTGGTGTCCACACCATCAATTACGTAGAATCAGTACGTTAACATGAATAATTTTCCATTTCTTATCTTAACGAATAGGATTCGTGTGGTTTTAGAGGGCCTGCTTCTGTTTGCTATTATTGTCAAATTTCATTGTTAATCCATTCGTCCATTCGAACCATTCGAATGCTTTTTTCAGCAGTTGTTTTAATGGCTTTTTTCCTTACGCATATAATGATCTTTATCAGGTTAATATTGGCTTGCTTTTATACATATAAGCTTGATTCGTTTGGATTCCATTCTGTTCTACTTGCATAGCTCTCTTCCTACTGCGACCAATCGCATACAAATTATCAAAATTAATGAGGTGTACTCTCGACCGATTGTGGTATATTCCGGTGTGCCTCAGGGTAGCCATCTAGGGCCCCTTCTTTTTATTATATGTATCAACGATGTCTTTAACATCTTTGAATTTTCATGTTGTAGGATTTGTTGATAATCTAAAAATTTTCATGCAAATTGTTGATATGTCTCAAATGAAAAGTCGATAAATTTTCGAATTGGTGTCATCGTAATCATTTATCGATAAATTTTTCTAAATGTAAACACTTTATTTATTGGTTACTAAACTACATCAAGACATTTGGAAGAGGTGGTCGCAAGAGTATCTATCCTCACTGCAATAAAGAAGCAAGTGGAGAGCTGATAACAAAAATCCTTCTATTGAGAGTTAGTCCTGTTGAAAGACGACAATTTGCCGCCACAAAAATGGTCATTGGGAAGAATAGTCCAACTTCACCCCGTTGAAGATGTCATAGTACGCATCGTCTCAGTAAAATACAGAAATGAAGTGAAGAAAAGGCCGCACTCAACAAAATATGTCAGCTGCCTATAAGCACACACAACTCGCCAGAAACAGAAAAGGATTCCGAACTTAGATCTGTTACAACCATGACGACCATCTCCTTATAAAAAAAACCAATGAAAATCATCACTAAAAGGAAAACTTGCTCCCACATCAACGATGAGACAGAACTATGGTCAAAGTCTGAGCATTTTGATCAATCCAGGTCAACCAATAGTAAAAGGTCACCCGAATCAATGCAAAGTTCACTTGCGAAAAGAAAAAGGATCGCACTCTTTTAATATTCTTCTGGTTAACTGCAGTTTTCGCACAAAACTATGAAATCTTTCATCCCAGTTGAGGAGGATTCTATGTAGAGAGGCTAGGCAGCGCACAAGTTAAACGAGGCAATCTTCGACTGCAGGTATCGTTGCCATTAAATGAAGTACTTAATGATCAGAAAAACATTATTGCTACCTGGACTCATATAAATGATATGTGGGAGCAAACCAAAAAACTTACTCAAATCACGCACTGTCTGATTCATTTTCAACACTTATCCACAGGAAGACATAACCTATTGCGAACAATCGATGAAATACTCCGAGCAGCAGAATCAGAACCTAGGAGCAAGAGGGGAGTTTTGGGCAGAACTCTGACTAGCATATTTGGAGTAAATGAAGAAGTCTACAGTGATATAGAAGTACTACAACATAACCAACAGAACCTCCTGCATTCAACTAGCCACCAGATGTTCCTGCTAAATACAAAAATCAATCAATCCAATTTTGTCGTTTTGCAAAAACTAAGAAATTTCGACGCCAGACTATCCCAAGTAATCGCATCCATTAAGGAGATGTCCAAGTGGATCTCAAGCGCAGATCACAACAGACTCAGCATTGAAGACATATCAACTTATCTGAGTGCTGAAGACTATTATGATGAGGTCAATGAAAAATATAATCACTGGCTAAATGCGGTACATAACAAGGGACATTTATTAGACTTTGTTTCTTTGCATGATATTAACAATGTAATTCAGACACGATCCCACAAAATTGGATCCAATTTTGAGATATTATCCAGTCCACAGCATTCATTGAATATAAAAAAGGGAAACTATAGACTATCAAACTGTACGGATATCTTAACATTGTGGAAAGAAGCACGTATCAGGTGATGCATATAACTCCTACTCCTCATTTGATCCAATTTAACAAGTTTGAAATTGCTGATGTAAGGTACTTCACCATAGCAATTAATTTCAATGACCAAATCTACTTTGAACTGGAGGAACGAGAGCTAAAGGACTCTCCAATCATAGGAAATCATCTTTATCTCTGCAGTCCGAGAATAGTACATAGCATTGAAAACAGCCCATCCTGTGTGATTGACGAGATTTACGATCGCCATCCAATGACGACGTGTGAAATGCATCAACTAATGTTAAATGGGACTATCTGGAAGGCCTTAATGAAGAAAAACACTTGGCTATATATATGACCAGTAAATCCAAGGCCGTCGCAGTGATATGTAAAGGATTAAGAGAAGAGTTGGTTTTAAACAATATACTGGCATTATTCAGCTACATGAAAATTGCTATATAAAGACGAGGGAGATCATCTTAAAATCTTCTTTGGATCAGACTGCAGAAGTTCTTAGCAGCAACATTAAAGAGCTTGTTCCAGAAGCAATCACAGCTAACTTCAACAAACCACCCTCAGTATTGCAACCAAGCCTCTTATTGCAACCAAATGAAGGAATCTTGGACTACACCATGGAACCAGAAGAACCTACAACCATCCTTCAGAAGACTGTGGTTGTGCATTAAATCACGGCAACAACAACAGTTCTCATTTTCCTCCTGGCACTACTAATTTGGAAATACTGGAGCAGTCTAAAGACGATGTTCCAAACCTGCCATCTAAGATGCCATAACAAGCATACTACATCCAGCCCAGAATGAGAAGTATCTCCGCAGGTTTCCATCCAGCGTCATTTTCACCGAGTAGGTATTATCATCTGCTGCCCCCTCCCCAGCATGTTCATGCCTGAACAAACAATTTGCAATTTTGCAATAAATAGTCAACTACATACCTTTGTAAATTTGTTGCTCTCAATTCATTAACCCATGTCGCAATATATTCAATAATATTTTTCTCCTTTCTGAGCGAATTCCGCACACATTGCACTCACTAGGTCAATGAAGCTAGCGAAAAATAAAATGTTGCTTAGCACGGGTCATGCACTGTGGACAATAAATTATTATTTTTCTTTATGTAAGCATTTAAATTTTATATTTAAGGGATAACGCCACTGTAAATTTTTTGAAAAATCGATTTTGTTTTTATTGGCTTAAAAAATAGTTTAAACCCTCTAGAATAAGAAAAAAAGGTCCTGTGCCAGACATTTTTTTTTCCTTTGAAAATGGAGGTCGTCACCAAGCGCGTCAAATTTGCTCCGAAACGACTACCTGAAGCCAGAAACAAAATTGGAGCTTTTCAGCCAGCTTTATCGCCAGCTTTCTTCTAAAGCTGACTGAAAAAGCCGAATTGAACACAACTGACATTTTTGACATTTGCAACTTTAGCTTGTTTATCGGAAAACTTTTATTTTTTACCTTCATTTTTTTTATCTTTTCCAATAAAAAACTATTCTCAAAACTTTAAACGCGTTTTTCTCGAAACACGGTTTTTCAAAATGGCACGCAGCATAACTCGAACAATTTTCATATTTTCGACTTGAAATTTTGACCAGATGTGAACATTAACATTTCTAGAGAATGCCGTACGTGATTTTCAATAACTTTATTTGTGATTTTTTATTAACAAAAAACCTGCCGCTTTCTTCGTCAAAAATCAAATTTTTTTTCAAACGCGCGCCAAATTTACAAAAATTAATATTTTTAAAAATCCGTACGGCATTCTCTAGCTATAAGCCACTAGATTAGTGGTTTTTTGTTTGTTTTGGTCTAGATTCAAATGTGCACCAGTGGTGCTGCGTGCCGCGGAGCCCTCCAACCAGAACATGTCCCGGGAAGATGACTGTGTAGCCGCCATTTTGTTTTTTTCGCCGTCAAAAAATTGTTCAATAAAGTTCAATATATGCCCGATAAAATCCTTAAAAGGTTTATTTCAAACACCTTTAATTTCGCGAGAAAAAAAATTCGTGAAAAAACCTTTTTTTTAGCCGTTACAGTGGCGTTACCCCTTAAAGACTTTTATGGGAATAAAGAGTCAGTCGGGAATCAAATTACGACGTGTTTTAATTGTTCAGTTCTTTTCTCTCGCCTCTACGGTTAACGGGCTCAAATTAAGTTTGAGCATCGTTACAAATTTCTTTACGTAGAACACAGTAAATTCAAACGTCTTCATTCTTTGGAACAAAAATAATGTTACAATCATGAATTCTATATAGGGAACATTAGTTTCATTGAGAATTTAGGTCTACTCCTGTGGGCCTTATTAGACCTGTCACAAGATTTTACAAAATTACTCATTAATCAAATAAACACAATAGTGGGCGAAAATAAACACAGAAATCATAAACTACATTACCTAACGTTCAAACTAAGCAAGTCACTACATGTGGAAATAGTAATTAAACAACAGAACTTCTGATTTTGTTTAGGCGAAAAGTATAATTCCAAGCAGCCATACTCCTTTCGGTGACGTAGCGTTCGGAACTGGCAAGATGGCGGCGCGAGCTTGCGGACGATGCCCCCTCGACGGCGTTTTAATGCATGTGCGCATAAAGTATGAAATTGCTTATTACTCTCCCGGCTTTATTTGCCGCAGGTACCTTAGAGGAAGAATCCGAAAATTTAGCTGATGTATTTATTATTATTGTACATTCCTGTTTTTCTTTTTAATAAACCCACGTAGATTATTTTAGCAATCTTCAATCTATTTTTTAGATCTTGTTCGAGGACAGATCCTTTCAATCATATTAATCTTCGAAAACATCATGGCGGGTGGCGTGATGATAAATCTCGAAAAATTCTTTTTGTTTTGACGTTTAATATCACTTCTTTGAATTTTACCATAATTGGAGTATTGTGATACCAAAAATTTAACAAAAAACAATAAAATTATCATAAATCGCCTAAAATATTGATTTCGAAAATTAAATGATCGCATTGACATCGTTTGACAAGATTGCTCGTACGATCTTATGGCTGTAGGCATATAATTAGTGAAAGAAGTCCCCACGAGAGAAATTTTTTCCACATTGTTTTTTACAAATAAGAAATACTCAAGAAAAAATGGTGCACACTAAATCTTAAAACTGTAAGACGTTATAATTTCCTTAAACTTTGAATCTTTCGAAAGTTTACAAAAAAATAACTCTTCTGAAGTGCTATTTAGATTAAACCATGAACACTACAAAAACCAGCCAGCTCTACTCTACTCCTCCTCTTCATGTATATTTCTCGCACAAATACACACATACATTATTCGTAAGTGCAGGGAAATCTTTTCACTTATATCCTCCTTTTCTCTATATCTGAGTCTTTCAAAATGAGTAACTGCGAATTACTTCCGGTACAAGAACGCAGCAAATAATCTTTCTCGATTTCTGAGGAAAATAAGAAAACTTTGAGAAGATACACTGCACAGGGACTGAACTGTAAATATATAGAACTTATGTATATACATATATGTATAGGAATGTAATAAGATATATATGTATTAACTTTCATAAGAGGATGCGAAATTTTCGCGAAAAAGTTATCCTTTTACTGTTGGCATCATCTTAAGGATAAATATCTTAACAGGAAAATATTTGTTACGAGTACACTTGACAAAAGTTTTCCATGAAAATTAGTTATACTTTTGAAGAAAATAAAGTTTTTCCGTTGCATGATGGAATTACTGCTCTCTTGCGGTATCTTGGCAGGATGTTAATTTTAAGTTTTCTGTTTTGAAGAAGTCATCTTAAAAGACTTTGGTTGTATAATTTGGAAATTTTCTCAATCAAGCATAGTTAATGATAGGAAAGTCGCGAAAATTTGTTGTTTTTTGAACTCTGCTATGAATTCCAGAGAATTAAAATTGTTAAGAGAGTTCAAGATGATTATGAAGATAAAATGATTTGTTTTTTTTCATAGCATCGTCGCTACATATGTATGTAGCAGCTTCTACACTAATTATGCAATATTATTTTTGCCCGTTATAAATATCAACGGCTTATTAAAAGAATTTCCCAAACCAATTTCATTTTTCTCTGTGTGCCTTTACATATAGCACTGGCACCAATTGCTTACCAGATTCGAATATCCGCTCAATATTTTTAGTTCAATTCAATTTATTCCAAGGATAATGCTACTAAGAAGAAAGAAAAGAGAAAAACAGTAAAATAAAATAAAAGAAACATAAAGAAAAGAAAAATTAAATTAAATGTTAATGATAATATAAAAAATAATTAAAAAAAGGAGTTTTCAAACAAAACTGAGGCCAAGCCGGATGAAAAAGTAGAAAATAAACTTTCCTTCACACACAGAGGTGGACTCAGATTTTTTGATTGGGACATTTCTCTTGAATATTCTTTCTCTTCATGAATCAAATCACTTATTCCCTCTGATTGATCTTACTGAAATATATCGGTGATTGTCAGCGAATAAAATCTGAGTCCACCTTTGTGTGTGAAGAAAACATTATTTTCTACTTTTTCATGCGGCTTGGCCTCAGTTCTGTTTAAAAACTCCTTTTTTTACTTATTTTATTTTCTGCCTTTTTCACGTTAACTAAATTGTTATTACGTGCTGCATGGAGATATTTATAAAACAATTTTTAAGTCATGTTTGGTGCCGAACCGAAAACAAACATTTTTCGAGTATCAAATCGTTGAAGTACTGCAACGGTTTTCTGAAGTTCAAATTATGTTTTAAACAGCGCTTTTTAGCTGTATTCCAACTTGATCCCATATAACATGAATTTTCCCGATTTCTTTTCCACAGACTTTTCCTATTACTATGAATTTTTTTTTAAATTTACATGAATTTTCCTCGATTTTTCATGCAAGTTTTCATGATTGTTGAAGAGAAAGTATTGATGCCAGTAGGACGGAAAAAAATGATTCCGCATAGCTTATAAAACTTTTTTGTGGGAAAATTTTCCGGAAAAGTCGGAAAATTCCGGAAATTTTCGGAAAATTTTCCAGAAAAATTGGAAAGTTCTGCATTTTTCCTGAAACAGATTTATCACTTTTATCACCGCTTTTCCGGGTTTTCCACGGAGTTTTCCACAAAAGCATCTTTATGCAACTCATTTCGCTCTACAACTTTGTCTTAGGTTGCAAAACGCTCAAACGCTTCCTTGGTCTGAAAAACTCCGGAAAAGTGTTTTACATGAATTTTCCTCGATTTTTTCTGCAAGTTTTCTCCATTGTCGGAGAGAAAGTATTGATGCCAGCTGATAGGGAACTTGATCCTGCATAATTTAGAAACCTTTTCCAGAAAATTCCGGAAAATTTTTTCGGAAAAATTGGAAAACTCTGCATTTTTCCTGAAGCGGATTTATCACTAATCAAATTTGTACCAAATTTTCAAATGATTTTTCCCGATTTTCCGGGTTTTCCATGGAATTTTCCGGTTCAAATTTTGATAGATTCAATTGTCACACAACATGAACCTGTGTGCCAAATTTCAGCTCGCTGTAATGACGAAAAGTGGGTCTACGAGAGTGTCGAAAATAGTGAAAAAGAAATATACAGACAGACAAATTCGTGTACGAGTTAAAGGGAATGGACTCAAAAAATAAGGAAGATGATGGAAAACAAGCCAGGTATTGGAGGAAACAAACCAGGCATTGGAACAAGGACGAAGACGAAAATGATAAATCAAATCGGAAATTTACTAACAAAAGATCAACGGTACGTTAAATCGTCGAATTGGGAACAGATAACTACGTGAGGCCAGTAAAATCGCTTCTTACTGCAAGGAATGTCACAGATAAGGCATAATTTCTGCAGAACGATACAAAGCGATGGATTCTGTGTGATAGTCCTCTTGGATGGTCTAAGATAGCTAACGTACTTTTTACGATTGAATTCAGAATTGTTTTGCACCCAACGTTGAATATGCAAAACATGAGGGTAAGAACAAACAGATCCAAGCACTTTTGAACCCATACAAAAACTGAAATTTCACCTCAGGATAATGGTTGTGCAAGAGAGGAATCAGTTCACGTGAAAAGTCGAGACATCATGTTGTTGAGGAATACACAACCGTCGATGCATCCTATTACGGGAACAGTATTTTACCTATACTTACGCAGAATGTCAGAATCGCGGAAGACAGTTTTCAGATAAAAATTTGGTAATTTTTATGCAGGATAGAGCACGAGCCCATATAGCAAAGGCAGCATTGACACCGGCAAAATCCGTGTTTTCAAATGTTTTGGGAAGATTGGCCTAGAACAACTCCTGACCTTAACACAATCGAACATGTTTGGGCTAGACTTGTAGAGAGTGTATTTAGACATTCGATGCCGAAGAATAGACGACAATTAATTGCAAGAGTTCAGCAAGAATGGAGCAGCTAAACTGAGGATGAATTAAAAAATTGATGTGGGACAACATATTTTATAATGTATAGGTTAGAAATCTTGGAATATATTTAAATAAATCCTATATTGTATGTAAGTCCACAACAAAATTGAATTAGATTTAAATATTTAGGTTGTATTGAAAATTCAATTGTATTACTTTATTTAATATTAAAGTTCAATTTTAAATTATATTGCAATACCTATAATATAAATTGATTTAAATTTAAGTTGCTTTTAGTATTGCAAATGCGATGTTGCCAGAAATTTAATATTAATATAAGTGTTTTGAAAATGTTTAATCAAGATATATTGAAACTAAATATGCTCTTATATTGAGAAAGCAATACAACCCTACATAGTTTATTTCAAATTTATTAGAGTATGCTTGTTATATGTATTAATGTGCTTTTATATTCATAATGTTATTAATTTTCTTATGATTTTATATAATGTTTGTAAATGTTGTAAATTTATACGGTAGTTCTTAATAGTTACATATTTGAAATACACATAGTTTAAACATAAATACTTGTTGATAATTACTGATTATTTATTGAATATAATTCGAGTGTTTCCTTGCTTTGAAGGTTTTCGTATTTTTTTAAATCTAACTCATCCGTACGATATATTTCATAACAGTTCAAACTTTCATTCAAATATTTTTTTTTGTAATTTTCCAACAAATATATATGTGAATCTGTAAAATATTATGAAATTGTAATGCAATATCAGAAACTACATTATTTGGCTCAATCAAGTTAGGAACAATATTATTTGTAATTTCTTTAAATTTATCAGATTATGTTTAAATTTTCATCTTGTGTATAAGTGTTGCCGAAATGGTTTGTAATTTGTTCAAGATTTTCATTAAAAGTGTTATCTGCTGTGGAATTGTCAAATGTATTAGAACTTAATATACATTTAAGGGAATGCCTCTTTATACCACTAAAAATACAAAATTCACATTCATAACCATATTTTGCGATACATTTAAGTGTTGTTTTGTTATCTAGTACAAAATGATCTAATCTTAAATGAGTAATTGCAAGCGAAATGTTTTAAAATTCCTTCTTACAAACTTAACAAGAAAGCATGTTGACTTGAAAAAATGTTACAATACCTACTAGTAGTTTTACAAAAAATTAATATTAAATTCTCTTAATTTGACAAAAAAAAAAAATAAATGTTAAATTCATTCCTGCGTACAAAAGATACGAGAATAAGTTTAGTTTTCTTCTAAACATTTTTAATTTTTTTGTGTTTTTCTCTTTT
Source organism: Dioctria linearis (assembly GCA_963930735.1). Classification (NCBI taxonomy): domain Eukaryota; kingdom Metazoa; phylum Arthropoda; class Insecta; order Diptera; family Asilidae; genus Dioctria; species Dioctria linearis. Next base: position 8,886,443 of record OZ005743.1, on the reverse strand, counting down.
AATTAGCCATTTGCAACTTTATTTCTATTTTTGATTAATTTCAAGCAGTTTTGCATTTGTAATTGGTATAGTAGTGTTTACTTTATAAATGTATGTGGCAAAATAGGTAAGAAAGTTATTTAAATCATAATCAAATTCTAAACTAAATATATAAAAAGTTTTAATACACATATCGAAGCATTCCAAAAATGAAAATTCAAGAGGTAAACACATTAAATGTTGATCAACAAATGTGTAAAATTGGGATATTGCTTCCTTATTAACCCCAATTGCTAAGATTTTCAGTTGCTAGTCTCTTAAATAATAGGATGTTTTGGGGATATTTATCTTTTATAAATCAAAAATGTTTAAAGCTAAAAATAAAGCATAATTTAAATTTACTTACATGTTCAAACATTACAAGTTTATCTACTATTTTGATCTCTTCACTGAATGTGATTATGGACCCTGATGTCATTGGTGGAAGAAGTTTTAATAGCATCAAGATTTTTTTCACTTCAGTATTCATTGAATGAATATAAGTTTTCGATTTACAACATCCATATAAAATATGTACCTTTAAAATTTTACTTCGCGTCTCGCAAAGTTTCGTGATATATTTCCTTTATGTTTTCGGAATATTTACTCCAATTTTGTAGTATAATAGATCTGAGCTTTATTGAAACCGCAAGCCAAAGTCATATACTTAATATCTGTAATGCAATATGGGTATTACCTTAATCTTTTAAGATTGAAACATATGTACCAGTTAAGGATTAAAGTAAAATAAAGGAAAGTATTTAGAAATATTTATTGTTGATAAAGCGAGTTTTTTCCAATTTGTGTCAATTCTATTTTAATGACATTTTCCTGTTCAAATGCATTATAATCAGTTAATTCTTTTAAATTATTATTAATGATATCTCTTTCTTCGTCTGCAGTTCGCATCGATCCTTTTATTCTGCAATTATCACCACTAATTGTTATGCTTTTGTTGTTGACATTTTTTTAAGCTGGCTTTTGCTCCCGCATAAGCTTTAACTCAACATGTTTAGCGATTTCATCGTTATTAAACTTTAAACGCACTAGAGTTCTGTTCACAGTGCTATTTTGTACACATACCATAGAATAATAGGAGGCACACTTTTTTTTTATAAATGAATCACTATAATTACATGTTAAAAAGAATTTTATTGAAGTCAATGTAATTGTGAAAATATTGCACGGCTTTAATCTAAAATTCGTGAAAAGATGCCGGAAATTTTCGGAATTTCGAAAATTTCACGTGGGTTGAACGGTTTTTGGCATGCCCTGCAATATTTTTTCAATTACATGGAGCTTCTTTCTGTTCACCTTTATTTGGACAAATTCCACTATTTATTCACATAACAAAACACAACTTGCGACTAATACCGTAGTTGCATCTGATAGACTACTGTTTACGGTGCCTCTGGTTTGACTTGACTAACAAAACTGAGAGATTTGGTGAGACATATTCGTTAAGTCAGTACATTTTATTATAATGGTGATTATACGTTTTAATATAGTTAAAATGAAATTAAATTGAATTTGTATTTAATTTCAATAGAATTTTATTCCGCAACTTTGAGAGAATGATTAGGAATATATGCGTCATGCAATCTAATACAATTGTATTGAGTTTTAATATAATATTTATAAAATTAGGTAACTAATGTCCAAAAAATTGAAATTAAATTAAAACTGTATTTGAACTATTTTCAATTATTTGTCCATAACTAGTTTCAAATTCGCTGTGTATTGAAAATAACGTAGAATTTTATATTTATATTGAAATTGTATTTAAATATATTCCAAGATTTCTAACTGTGATAGTAACGATGCATTAATAGTAATAATAATAGGAAAAAAAATTTTAATTTGTAAATTATGTTTGTTCGTTTGCTTTTTATAACGAAAAGTTGTGAGGAGAAATTTTTGGGCCACTCTTAGTTTTATCAGCCCTTTAGTCCATGATGATGCATCTGTGCGTGAAGCTAATTCGGTGTCAATTTCTGACCATTGTGGCTTCTATTTATTTTCCTTGCCTTTTCCTATGATTTATTTGCCAGCGGTACAGTAAAAACAGATGGTATTGAATGGTAGGCAAGAATATATTCCAGTAGGCTTTGTAATGTCCGTCTAAAGACTAAACCTCCTAGAATCTGTACAATACATATCGAAAGATTTGCAATGCAGACTCATCAAGTTTAAATGGTGACTAACTTCTTGTGGTTAAAAAAAAAAAAAAATAAGTATATTCTTGCGAAAAAAAAAATCAAAACCAAAAAAAAAATGTAGTGAAAATAGTGAACAAAAAGTGTAAATAAAAAAAAAACAAAAAGTAAATTAATCGAACATCCCCTCAATAAAACAAAAGCCTATTTAAAATTAACCACAATGAAATCATTGCGTTATACTTGAAATGCATTCGGAATAAATTCAACAAAAAATGTGCGCTGTAATCAGTGAAAAAAAGAGGCACTCAATTTAGCACAAAATAATTGCTGAACCTGCATGATTCAACAATTAGCAAACACTCAGTGACTGAATCGACAAAAACTGATCACAAAATGCATTTTTTGATGATTGTTTTGTTTTTTATCCTCCCACCTCCATACGTTAGTCTAATAGAGAATTTTCTCCTTGCCCTTCCCGACTACATACGTACCTACATATATAGGATGGAAAAAGTCCAGGAATTTTTCTACTCTATGGTATATCTGCAAACAATGCAGTCCTGACCTGAACTGCAATCGAATCAAATTGAAGGGCCTTGTTTGTAAAAATGAGGGGATGATTTTTTCTTTCATCGGCTGCACTATGCAGCACTGTGTGCAAAGTGTGCTATGATGATGATGATGATGAACAATATTCTATTGAGGACGAGACAGTATTCAGAAATCTCTCCCTTGTGTTAAATGATCGATCATGATGTGAATTACAATCTTACCCCAAAACAATTTATGGATAAGGCATAAAAGTTGATTTCGTTTTGTTTTTCTCTTTTCTCATTTCATAGCCGATGGTAATTTGTGAGAGTTTATGAATGACGAAGAAAAAAAACTTTTGAAAATTAGTCAGAATCTTTTTTATACTTATCTGAACTCCTTTTTTTTATAGATATGTACACTCAAATCAAATATATTTCCACCTGTAAATATAGAAAATGATTTTATTTCCAACTGCCCCTAACCCTAAGTAATACATATATCTCCAAATCAATCATATCGTCTCCAATAAAGTCCCAATTTTAAGGACCATAACATGAATACACTACACATAACCTTCATTAATCATGACAAAGGGAAATTTTTCAGTATCCGATATCATGTCCACAATACTTTATTTTGTCCCTTTTTAAATTGAATAAAAAAAAATAGGAGAAATATACACAAAAAGTTGATTTTTCACATTCAAATTTTCCCAGTTCTGTTTAAAAGTCTGCACAAAAAGCGAGATGAGACATACAGCGAAACAGTGTGTGTGAGAGAGATAGAAGAAGTAAAAAAAGAGAAAAAATCTCAAAGTAAATTTACAGCCCAATTTTGCTATTCGACAATTTTTTTTTATTTCATTTTTTTATTTTTTTTCCTTCTTCATTTGATTTATTTTTAGGATAAATTCCTGTTGTATCCCTTTTTTGTCCTGACACCCACTTCCTCCTTCATTACGGGCCAGCTTTCTATTGTATTCGGGAAAATATAAAACGTGACATGATTCGTAAATTATTATTTACGAGATGAATGCAGATTTTGGTTGGACTCTCCTGTTTTGCGAGTATTCACCAACCACCGGGTGCTTTCTGAATTCATCGACAATTGGCTTTTGTTGCGAATTTTCATCCATAAAATGATTCCTCAATAGATGAATACAATTTACGGGAGTGTCTACATATAGGTGAGGTGTGTATGTATTTAGGGATTTCTCTAGATCTGTTACAATTTGAGGGGAGGGGTGGCTGATTTTTTTTAAGTTCATGGAATGTAATTTCTGTTGTTTGTAGTTATTTTGATTTTTTTTTATATTTATTTAATCTTAATAAATGCCCAGACTGTCTGTCTGTAACACGTTCGCATTCCAGCATTTTTTTTTCTAATGCAAAAATTTTTAAAAATCTTAAGAAAAAGCCTGGACTCTGTCTGTAACGCGCTCGAGTTTCAGCATACATTTTTTTTTAAAAATAAAAAACAAAATATAAAAAAATAATAAAAATTAATAAAAAATAAAAAAATAAAACAATAAAAATTACAAACTTGAATTTCGCTCCAAGAACGGTCAAATTTAGCTAGTTTAAGAATATTTTAATACTTTTAAGAAATACATTTATTGCGGTTTCGATTATTAATTAAAGATTTTTGTTAAACCTTTAAAATAATTCATAAATAGTTTTGGAAAGACAGAGATAATTTATGCGCCCCCATTATACCTCCTAAAATTTCTCTACGAAATAAATCCACTTTGCGTAAAACGACTTTTCAAAACTGCTCGGCTCAAACGTATCAATTGTAGTCGGTAGTGTTCTCCCGTAATGGTTTTAGTTGGGTTTGAGCAGCTCATAATATGCAACACCCAGCTAATCCCACCAAATACAGAGAATGATCTTGGAAACTTAGATATTCGACTTTCCCGTATCCACTTTTCATCGCCAGTTACGATACGATGTTCGCAAGTGTAAAAATGCCGTTCAACATCTCTCAGCTTAAATTCGTACGGTACCCGATTTCCTTGATTTTGAATCATTTCTAATGCATTTAAATGTTTGGCAACTGTTGTGTGATCAACTGCTGATGATTCTGCAAATTCATTTTGACATGGGTCTTCATCAGAGCTGGCCAATACTTATAAGTAAAAAAAGACTTAAGTACTATACTTAAAGTACATTTTCGTTACTTAAGACTTATTATTCAATACTTTTGAAAATAAGTACTTGCTTCTATTTACTTGTACTTAAGACTTAGTTTTGTACTTAAGTATACAAAGATTTTTACTTAAGTATTTCTGAGTGTATTAAGTACCTACGAATATCTAACTCTACGTAGAAAAGAAAACACAATATCTAGTGAAACTTCTTTTTTGTTGAGTTTTAAAGCACACAAAGAACTGTCAAACTATGTGCCACACTCACGCATCAAGGCAAAACCTTCGACAAACTAATAACATACAAATAAGACTGAGTAAGTAGAACAAAAACAGTAACGTCTCGCTCGAATATAAAATCAACGATGCTCCGACTTGATGACATAACCACTGATATGAATAATATAGACTGAATGCCTTCATAGAAATACACTGCACAAAGTGGGCTCACTTGCTGACTTTCTGTCTAAGCACCAAGTGCCAACTCAGAGAGAACTGAAAACAACAAATAAATTAGTGGATTCGTCGAAATACATGATTTGAAATTAATCATTTAGGGATATTACTGCGATAAAAGCTGTTTTCCCAAAGTCAATATATTCATTAGATACGCAGATGAAATTCTAAATTTTTATTAAAATCACTTTTCGAGCTGCGTGCCCACTTTTTCAACTTCCCGCCAATGATTTTTTCAATGTTGGCTCTGACGTAAGAACTCTTTTTGACACAAGCAATTGTGCCCACGTGAAATAGAAAAGTAAGTAGTCCATATTATATTCGTCAGTGGACATAACCAAGGGTAAGCAAGAAATGCCTCGCTCCAATATAAAATCAACGATGCCTCGACCTGATGCAGGCAAGGCCTCAATTTTTTCTTAGAAATTTACTAATGTTTTCCTTTGATTATCCTGCAACAATAAGGACGATGGTCTGTGAGAATATGACTCTCTCTGCCTAACCCTACAAAAGTAACATCGAACATCATCGTTGGTAAGACTTTAGTGAAGGCAGAAGGCGCAACATTAATTCCAGTCAGAGTGCTCAACATCCGAAAATGAGGTACAACTAAAAGATGGTGCTATAATTGGAAATTGTGAGCCTGTTTATCAGATTGTTAATTTGGAAAATGGTAGTAATATTAAGGAGGCAATACGTATACCAGCTACTACTCAACAGGTTCAGAAACTTCTTTCATCTAGTGCCTTAAGTGAACAGCAATACAACGATGCCAAAGAGATGATCGATGAATTTTCGGAATTATTTGCAATGAATGATGATGATTTCGGCAAAACAAATCTTGTCTAGCATCGGATCAATACCGGAGATTCTAGGCCCATTCGGCAAGCACCACGAAGACTACCATTAGCCAAACAACCAGAAGTTGCAGATATGATAAATTCCATGAAAGTACAAGGCATAATTGAGGAATCTAACAGCCCTTGGACATCACCAGTTGTTTTGGTCAGGAAAAAGGATGGCAGCACCCGATTCTGTGTGGACTACCGCCAACTAAATAATGTAACAAGCAAGGATAGCTATCCGTTACCAAGGATTGATGACACATTGGACACCCTTTCCGGAGCAATTCAAAGTTATGCCATTTGGATTATGTAATGCTCCAGCCACATTCGAACGACTCATGGAATGTGTTTTACGAGGATTAACCTGGAAAACATGTCTTGTCTACTTAGATGACATAATTGTGATCGGAAGGACATTCGAGGAACATAAAAACAACTTACGGGACGTACTTCAAAGACTGAGAGATGCGAAACTGAAGCTCAGTACGAATAAATGTGCTCTATTCAAGAATGAGGATTTGAGGATAATAGGTGCTTGGGCGGACCTCTAATAGTTTTTATGAGTGTAGCAATGAGAGGTGAAAATTTTACTCTACCTGCAGCGCCGAAAACTATAAAAAACTATAAATGGTAGTCACTGGTTACTATACAATATTCTAAAAAAGTACTTTAAAAAGTACTTCAAAAAGTACTCAGTACTTTTTATAGACTTAGTACTTAGTTACAAGTACTTTTCATACATGCGGTACTTGTACTTACGCTGAAGTACTCAGGCCTTTGGTACTTGTACTTAAGTACTTTTTCTTTGGTACTTGCCCAGCTCTGGTCTCCATCGAGTAATGTTTCCAATTCTGCGTCTGGAAACTTTTTCGGTGCGCCAGAGCCCTCTGCAACTGTAACCTCAAATTCTTTATTTTTAATCGTCAAAACCAGTAAAATTCCTCGCAAATACTCTACATTCGACATGTTTAATACTATCAAAAAATGGGTTGCTTACTCTTCCGTGGAATGATATAGTATACTGTTATTTCGAGTCCTAATTTAGGAATTTCACGATGAAGTTGGCTGTAGTATTGCCTCATGCAAAAAAAGCCAAGATAATGCCATCTGTCGGGAAACAACGAGCACTTATTCAAGTACCCAATATTTTAATTCTTTCAAGAAATTTGACAAGTTGTAACAAGCAACTCAGCTCTTGGATCTCGCTGAGGGTTGTACACCAGGAAAGGAGTCTCAGCGAGCAAAGGAAAGACGTGGAAAGACCTATGCTGAGCTCCTAGATCAGCGAGGGCCGGCTAAAGCTCATGGATTGGGGTGGATAAAAAAAACCCCGCTGATCAGATCACTGCAAGCAACTAAGAGAAGAAGAAAAGAAAAAAAAAACGAGAAGAAATAAAAAAACAAAAGACAGGAGAACTTCGGATATCGAGAGCTATGCCTTAAGATACGCTCCTCCCCCCTAAGTGTATTTACGTCCCAATTGGGTTCGGACACCCTGTCATCCTCCCTGCTCACAAGTACTCCCGCAAAAGGCTTATTAACTCATTACGTAACTATTTTATTTTCGCGGACTGAGAATTGGACTGAAATCTTATAAACCAAAAAATATAAATAGTTCTTATGTGCAGGTTAGAATGCCTTTTATTTTTACGAATTATGTATATAAAAAAAATAGGTACCGGTGCATCCTCGAAGCTTCGTGTGATGCTGTTGGGAGTACCTGTTCTAAAGATAACCACAAAGAAAATTAAATCCTGCCTTCTTAAAGCTCAATAGCATGCACCCTACTGTTGATTAATATGCTAAGGTTCAGAGATGCTACAATTCTCGTTGCGTCAGAAATAAGAAAAATTTGTACACAACTTCTATTATAATGCCGAATTCTAGAAAAAAAAACATATGATCTAATTTCACTATGGTTCCCTAAAAAAAAACTGTTCCTATAGATTTTAAAAGCCCTAATAAAAGAACTAGTAGGTATTTATATAAAAAAAATGCAGGTTGCTATCACTCTGATTCTGTGAAAATGCTTGTGCAGACTTATTTGTATAGAGTTGCGTGTAGTTATCTTGCTACGCTATCCACTCCTTTATGGCTGTGTTTTTCTATCCTTCCTGAATTGCAGTGTTATCGTTTGGAGGTTCTGATTGATAAGGTCCACCGAATTCTCAATTCCCCATCCGCCGTTCCTTTCCTATTGAGGCGCTTATTTCCTAAAGAGAGGATTAGATCCAGTATTAATTTATAGATTGCCTGATTCATTGGTTTTTATTATTTTTCTTTTTTAAAACTGCCACTCTCACCTTTGTTTTATGTTTTCCTTTATTTATTTAGGCTTTCACTAAAAAAAATAACCTGTGCTACGCACTATGGGAGGAATTCGCGATCACGAACTTATGTAGTACCGCGATTCGTTTAACTTTTCTTTCAAATTCGGGGTTACCTTGGAAGTAATTATAATATTACCGCGATAATGTAATATAATATGATCACCACAAATATGTACTTGCCACATTGCTAAAAGAAAGCGCGCTCGAACAATAGACCGAAACAAAATTTATAGATCTGTTTCTGCCGGCGATTGATCTGACTGTGATCTAGCAAAATGATCATATGACTGATAACCCGCTACAACTGGCTTAAGTTAAGCCATATGATTGATTCGGTCGATAAAAATATACAGTTAAACCTATCTGAAATCGCACTCGCCAGAGAAATCAATTCTTGTTAAATGGATAGATCGCTTTGTATGATTGGTGGATTCAGTGCCTTGGAATTTTTACGGGATTCTCAGGAGATCGAAAACAATGCGTGAGGAGTTTGCTACTGTTATGCAAAATTCTCATTCTGCCATGCGAAATTTTGTAATGTGGGTGGCCGCCTGCGATTAGAATTTTGTTTTTTTTTTCTTTTTTTTAGAAATTTTCTATGAATACGAAAACGAGTTGAAGACGTGATCGTTACAAAGTTTTGTATGCTTGTTGGCAAAATACTCAAATTTTTCAGTTTTCACTTTTACGAAAACCATTTCCTTTCGTAATTTAACTTTTGTTTTTTGATTTTTTGTTTTTTTTGTTTGTTTTTTGCAATAAAATTTTTATAAAAATTTTGAAATTTGGCTAATGAACTCAAAACTAATCGATATCACACAAAATCCAAGCATCGCCTTATAACATTAATTTAAAAACCTTTAATTATAAATTGTAAAACAAATAAAAAGTAGTAAATTAATTTTCTTCACATAACTAAAATAAAAATTACGTAATCTGATGGTCTGGTGTAATGTTCGTCACATAAATTTGCACGTTTCGAAAGTGCAGTCGATGATTCCGGTAATGAATCCCCATGGCTCAATTACTTAGGCCATAAAACCTTTTTTAATCCTTTTTAGTGCATTTTAAAGAAAACATTGTAATTTTTTAATATCCATATTTTTTAAGGGGTATTTTTTCAATCCATTCGGTATACCAACCATTTCCCATACTGCATGATTCATTACGGTTTTGTAGTAAAGATTCATTCGACATCTGTTCAAAATTCACACATGTGCTTTACTGAGGATGTGTGGTATATGTTGGAGAGCCAAATCAGAATCGACCCGAATGTCTAAAACTACAAATAAAAACTGGAAGAAAATTCCACGAAATTTAAAAGGAAAACGAAAAATCTTAAAATATATAGCAAAAGTGGCGATAAGCCAGATTTTGCGAAATATATATTCTAAGCGAAAAATCCACAAAACAGTCTTGCATGGACGGCTTGGTAGCGGCCTCTAAAACTATTAAGAGAATTAAATGGAAGCGTGAAAAAAAACTAAACAAACACCAGAAAATATTAAAAATTTATCTGTTAATCAGTGGAAAACTTTAATTTAGTTAGATGAGACCAAAATTAAATTCTAATTGTTCCTGATAAGGTATTGGAGAGATGGATGAAAATGAAAAGATTGATGCAATAGCTGTGTTCTTTTGTGTCTGCCGAACAGAGCAGAATAAAAGATGCACGAAAGAACGCCTCATACATTTTCATAGAAGATTTATAAATGAAGCGAACAGTACAAATAGTTCGCTTAAATCGACAGAACAATTTGTTCTCTCCAGTATATGGGAGTTTTAGAACAAGGTACACAAAAGAACACAGCTAATATATAAGTTCTCTTGCAGAATAGGAGGAGAATTAGACATAGAATGACATTTTGAATCCGCATATATTCAAAGCTATTCTGAAGACTTACCTTTTGAGTAGGCGCGGGCATGAAGACCCAGGACTCCTAGGCGGTTAACAGAATCAGTCCCCTTTTTGATGAAATAATTGAATAATACAAAAATGGTACTGTTTCTTTTCATTTATTTAACATACATACATCGACCACCATAGAAAATAAACTAGCTGACTGAGAAATATCACAAATAAGTATGAAATTATATGCAAAGAAGACGGCCGTGTGACGAACTTTATTCTCTGCAAAGGAACGGATTACCTCACTATAGTCCACAGACTGCAGCCTCTATGTACAGCGCAAAGAGTGAATTGAGCCTGATCTCCTTTGTGGTGAATGTTAAATAGCTCTTCAATCGCTTTAGCTCTGAAAATGACCGTTCTGCACAACAGTTTGACCCTGGTGTACACAACAACATCCGGAGCACTATTTCCACATTGGATAAATGTCCAAAAGCCTTTTTCCAGGATGTAGGTACTTGTATAACTCCAGGGAGGATAAATTGTTTTCCTCTTGTAGTCTCAGCGGACGACAAATGAGACACTAGTTTGCAAAATCTCTAAATCTATAGATAGAAGGCTTTCAAGTGCCGTGCGCCTTCGCAAATATCTTGAGATTCCAATTCCAAACTATGTAGCTTCCCGAGAAAGTGAAAATTTTTACTCAAGTTCTCGTAAGCAGAACCACGTCTTTGTAGTTCTGCAATCAACTTGTCGATAATGACGTTGAAAACGGTAGCTCTGAATCTGTCCTTATCGATTAGTGCGACTTCGATCTCGTTTCTTTTTGCGGCCATTCCCTTTAACTCGTACACACATTTGTCTGTCTGTATATTTCTTTTTTACTATTTTCGACACTCTCGTAGACCCACTTTTCGTCATCACAGCGAGCTGGCACACAAGTTCATGTCGTGTGTCAATTGAATCTATCAAAATTTGAACCCGAAATTTTAATGGAAAACCCGGAAAATCGGGAAAAATCATTTGAAAATTTGGTACAAATTTGATTAGTGATAAATCCGTTTCAGGAAAAATGCAGAGTTTTTCGATTTTTCCGAAAAAAATTTCCGGAATTTTCCGACTTTTGCGGAAAATTTTCCGGTAAAAAAGTTTTCTAAATTATGCAGGATCAAGTTCCCTATCAACTGTCATCATTACCTTCTCTCTGACAATGGTGAAAACTTGCAGAAAAAATCGAGGAAAATTCATGTAAAACGCTTTTCCGGAGATTTTCCGACCAAGGAAGCGTTTGAGCGTTTTGCAACCTAAGACAAAGTTGTAGAGCGAACTGAGTTGCATAAAGTTGCTTTTGTGGAAAACTCCGTGGGAAACCCGGAAAAGCGGAAATTCATGGGGCAAATTTTCATCGATATGATTAGTGATAAATCTGTTTGCAGAATTTTCCAATTTTTCTGGAAAATTTTCCGAAAATTTCCGGAATTTTCCGACTTTTCCGGAATTTTCCGACTTTTCCGGAATTTTCCGACTTTTCCGGAAAATTTTCCGACAAAAAAGTTTTATAAGCTATGCGGAATCATTTTTTTTCCGTCCTACTGGCATCAATACTTTCTCTTCAACAATCATGAACACTTGCATGAAAAATCGAGGAAAATTCATGTAAATTTAAAAAAAAATTCATAGTAATAGGAAAAGTCTGTGGAAAAGAAATCGGGAAATTCATGTTATATGGGATCAAGTTGGAATACAGCTAAAAAGCGCTGTTTAAAACATATTTTGAACTTCAGAAAACCGTTGCAGTAATTCAACGATTTGATACTCGAAAAATTTTTGTTTTCGGATCGGCACCAAACATGACTTAAAAATTGTTTTAAAATATCTCCATGCAGCACGTAATAACAGTTTAGTTAACGTGAAAAAGGCAGAAAATCAAATAAGTAAAAAACGAGTTTTCAAACAAAACTGAGGCCAAGCCGCATGAAAAAGTAGAAAATAAACTTTTCTTCACACACAGAGGTGGACTCAGATTTTATTCGCTGACAATCACCGATATATTTCAGTATGATCAATCAGAGGTAATAAGTGATTTGATTCATGAAGCGAAAGAATATTCAAGAGAAATATCCCAATCAAAAAATCTGAGTCCACCTCGGTGTGTGAAGAAAAGTTTATTTTTAACTTTTTCATGCGGCTTGGCTTCAGTTTTGTTTGAAAACTCGTTTTTTACTGATTTTATTACTTCATTAATTAAGAATTTGCCATCCTGCTTTGCTTATTGGTAAATCCGCCCCTGTATGCAGCAACTATAAAGTGAATTAATTTGTTTTTAATGTCCGATGTCGTATATCCTCTATACCATTAGGGCCCTTGGCGGAGTCCCCATACAAGGTTGCGCCCGCAAGTGCCTATTTTGCTTAGACAGAAGTTCATCGTTGCTTTTAAGAAACTATTAACGAGTAACCGAAAGTTAATGGAGTTGTATACAGGAGCATTGAGTGCAAAACTGTCCAGACAAAATTTTGTTAAAGGCATATTAAAAAAGGTTCTTCACTCATTTTATAACTAACATAAAAATATAAATTTTTCAACACTAACATCACACAGCTCTTTTACAATTGCAAATATAGAAATTAAGTTCATCAGCATGTTCGTTCACCTTTAGAACCGTTAAAACATTTAAACATAAAATTTTTCTATACATATATACATATTTATGTATGCAAGTATATAGCTCTGCATAGATACAATGATAACACCTTAAGTCTAGCGTAAATCACAAAGTACTCGGAAAAGTTCATCTTTCCTATAGCTTTTATTACCATAATAATCAGAGTTAAGCAGAAATTTTCCAAACAGGGAGTAGAAGAAGAAGAAGAAGAAGAAAAAAAATTTAATTCTAATGGTGGCCCTTCTTTTTATGCAAATTGTCTATAGCCAACCGAGGCAGCAAGTAAGCTTCTTGAATCCAGTGACAATTACCCGAACAGAAAAAGCCACCCCAATTTCCTAATGAACCTAAAGAAATCCTAGGCGTGTACAATCTTTCTAATTAGGCATTTCACAATTTGCGTGTATATCTATGTATGTATGTATGTAGGATACCAGAGAGAGAGATCTTGTCCAAAACCCTCGTCATTCATTCGTCTTGTTGTGACTAATCTGCTCCTTTTCCGTTTCTATTCAGTCACTCTGAAAAGATACCATTGGAAGACAATTTCCCAAGACAACAACGACAACATAAGATTTTCCACAAGTGTTTTCCCTTTTAAACGGAAGACAATGAGCCGTTATGGTTACTCATCTTTTGGCAGGAAACGGCCTGGTTTTCTCTTATCATCCTAGAAGCACACAGCATTTCTTGTGGGCTTTATGGAGATTCTGTAGAAGAAGAAGAATAGCTTAATTTTACTGCAGTTACAGATGAAGGGAGTGGGGATAAGATGGGTTTTAAGTTTAACGAAAATTTTCTATTTTCGGTTTAAATAATGAACAGTATAGTCTTGGATGGGAGTGGTGTTTTTTTTTGTGTGTCCATAGGGAGGACACGTTTGTATCTACTATTGGTGTTTACTAGATATATAAGAACTGAAGGATTTGTATAGTTAGAAATTCTCTATATGACTTCATTGATTTACAGCTTGACTTCCGGAACAGTGAAATTCTTAAGAATATTTCAAATATATTCTCTGAAAGGCTACAACCTCAAAATCACCTGAGCATAAAAAATCCCATCCCGACTTTCTCTTTAGGCGTTTTTTTCCCCCTCTCTCTAGGTATCAATAAACGAAATCATTGGAAAAATACCTGAAGCATAAAAGTCCTATTCGTTGCACAAAACACTTTTGCCACCCTTTCGAATAGAATCAAGCATGTTTGTATGCAAGAAAGGCATATCCTCGATTTGGGTATACTATAGGTACAGGAAAAGTATCTTCTTTTTTTTTTTTTTTCTTACACGTCAACTCAAATCTCCGATCAATTCTATTCCTATTCTATATTCTGTCGTCCTTAAAGAAGGGAGTTCTTTCAAATTTCTTACAAAAATCCTTTTCTTATGATTTGATTCCCATCAAAGAAGAGGATGCTGCTTTTGCTACTGCTGAGTTTTGTGAATTCATTGCACAATCCCCACCGAACCCCCAATCCAATTGGTATTATACTATATGCGAGAAAATACTACGACAATGGATTGCTTTGGGAGTATGGGCCTTCAGGACAAATGCATTCATATATATACCAATGGAAAAATAGAAAAGTAAACTGTTTTCTCTTTCTTGTAAGGAAACTTAGTATACACAAAAGAAGCAGATGGATTTTGTTTTTTTTTGTGTATGTACAAGAGTAGAAATTATATTTACCCTATAAAGGAATACTATAAGCTTTGGAGCAATCTTTTTAGTTTTGTGGAACGAATTTGTTTTATATTTTACAAAAACATTATAAAAACATTTACAAAAACGTTACAAAACATACTAAAAATAGATCAGTCTACATATGCGTCAAGATATAATTAATTAGGGAGCCTTCAAGAACCCGTGCAATAGGACTAAAATAGCGAAGCCGATAGTGATCTTTCCATTTAATTTCAATTTCCGCCATTTTGAATTATTATTTGATAGCTACTGCCATGCCAGTACGCACACCTGCAGTTCCTTGTCAAAATTCATACATTTTTCAGTTGCATTCAATCGGACCAAATTTCGTCGTACCTATTCTGTAACTCCCCCGATGGTCTGCTCGTTCAGTTCATAGCTGGCAACTGAAAGAAAAAATAATTTTTAAATTGACGTTTCTATGACGTTTTCTTTGTTTTGTAATTTTTCAGATTTCAATTGGATTTGCGTTTGTCATGTTATGGTCGTAGCGTATTGTTTGTAGCAATTAGTTACACTGAGCTAGGTACACGTCTACGCGACCCGTAGCATCATGAGGTGTGTGCGGACTGTGTCCTATATGGATGGAGAGCCATACGCGCTGAATGCACCCGAAAAAAGAAAAAGAAGAAGAAGAGTTTTTTTTTTTGGCGTGGAAGGATATGTGGTGACATTTTGGAGAGGTTTTTTTTTTGCCTTTTTGGGAGTTTTCTGTTGGGTGGACGCGAGGAAAAATACGTATAGTTCGAAGAACGAAAAAGATTAGATCAAAAATCTGGAAAAATCTTGGTGAAAATTAATCATCGAAAAAACTGAGACAACAAGGGTTGTCAGGATTGTCTGGCGGAAGCTGAAAAGTTACATTCACAGCAGAAGATCACATTTTTATATCTGGCGAATTACTATTGTAGATCGGGAGGATTTTTCCCTCATTTCGCTCAAACAATACCTCTGGGATATGGTGAATTCTCCGTCCCAGAAACTCAGAATAAAAGGATTTCTCTCTGGGAAAAAAATTCTGGAATCACTTTTGCTCAACGTGACACGTAGCCCCATTTCTAGTTGTGCGGATAGAGCTAGCAAGTATTCCCCCCATATTTGTGCGAGGCGTAAGACGTAGAACTGCTTCAGTAACACCCCAGCGAGTCAAATTGGAACTTAATTCAGCAAGCATGATAAAGCTCCCACGGAGAAACACATTAGGTCGTCCAAGCATTGAAAATCAACATAAAAGCAGACCAACGAAGAAATTAACTTTAAACTAATCAGAGATGTCCAGTAATTAGATTAACCATTAGTCCAGTTGAGATCTAAATAATCAAACAGGGAAGTGTCACATGCATTAGTTTTGGTTAGGCTAAACTTAAATCTTTTTATAGGAATGTGTAAAGTATGAACGGACCATCCATGGAGGCGCCTCTGCGGGGGAACATCACTCATCACAATACGTAAGTCTTCCAGTATCATTATTGTAACACATTTTGTTTATTTATGACGAATAATATACAGTCACACTAATGCAGGGCTGACACCATTAGCTAAGGCTTTGATTAATACAGAATATAGTATATTTGCAATTAGGATTTGATGGAAAATATGATTAAAATAGCGATTAGGCGATTTTTTTTGTTTTTGTTAAAAAACAGAAACATGTGCAAGCTATATACATAAAGAATACGCACTACGACGTTATTTACTTTATACTAACTATGTAGAATTTTCAAAGGTGTATCAGTCTACTACTTTTTATCAAATATAAGTTATATTTGTTGTGCTTTATTCATTTGGCGAGGTCAAAACAAAACCAGAACGCTCATAGATGAAATTAATTTAATTAGAGTATTCCTCCTCATGAATCAATCTATTTGGAAAGCCAAAACGAAAAAAAAATGAAATGAATTAACTCAAACACTTGTATAGACGAAGGGAAGCTTAAGATAGTCAAGGTTTGTTTTGTTTTGGTCTATAAAGCTCAGTTATTTGTAGGTATGTGACTATTTGATTGATTGATTTAAGAGGTTTGGGACCCCTTTCAGGTCCCCCGAATGAAGGCCAAGTCATGGCCCATTGTTCACCCTCCAGACCCATGAGCGATCGCTCATAGGTCCCAACCGGGACCAGTATTGGCTCCCAGCCCTCCTTGCCGGCATCATGCAACTCTTCCAGGAGGTGTGAACCAAGAATTCTGTAATGTATACCTGAGAGTGCCGGGCAGTGACATAGAAAGTGGGTTACTGTTTCGAACTCCTCTCCGCGACCCCTGCATATAGGATCATGAACAAGTCTCATCCTATGAAGGTGTCCCCTGAGAGAGGAATGCCCAGTGAGAATGGACACCAGAGTTCTCAGGGTTGGCTTGTTGAGTTTTAGGAGCTTATTCGTATGATTTGAGTTTGGTGTACCCCACAGTTCTTTTGTTGTCCTACCCGTGGGATCTTCTAACCAAAGGCGACTGTGTTGGCGGTCAGCCCAGCTTGAAATGATTGAGACAAGGTGTTTTGGTGCAATCCCGACTGTAGAGGTAGGTTCCTCTGAGGCTGCTCCAAGACGAGCAAGTTCGTCTGCCCTTTCATTCCCGCTGATGTTGCTGTGCCCCGGCACCCACTGCACTATCACCCTATTATTCCGAGAAAGGGAATTCAGGGTGGTTTTGCACTCCATTAATAATTTGGAGGTTATAAAGGGTTTAGACAAAGCTTTGACAGCTGCTTGGCTGTCCGAGCAGATCGCTATCTCCTTATTCTCAGTGTCTGAGTTAAGGAGGTGTTTTCCCGCTTCAAGGATAGCCTTGACTTCTGCCTGGAAAACCGTGGAGTGGTTTTCAAGATGCATGGAGAACTCAATTTCAGGCTCCTCACAGAAAACTCCCGCTCCGGTGCCTTCATCGGACTTAGAACCATCAGTATATATTATAATTGGGTTTGTCAATGGTTGAAAGATGGAATTTGATTCCCATTCTGCCCTGGATGGAATTCTATATTCAAAATTGCTTTCCAACATGGTCTCGAGGAGGTGGTCGCTATCTCTGTCAATGCCAGGTGCGATAGACTGCACGAACTCATAAATGGATTCATGTGGAACTCTTGTTCCCCCATGAAGCCAGCCAAAGTTAAGATGCAGCCTTAGCGCTGTAGTCGACACCCTCTGCTTGATATGTATTTGCACCGGGTGTATATTGAGGATAACCTCCAGAGCCCGGGTGCTAGTTGACTTAAAAGCGCCGCTTCCGCTGAGAAGGCACAGCCTTTGAATCTTCTCCAGCATCTTGCGATGGTTGGCGAAGTCCATTGCTTTCCACCACACCGCTGAACCGTAGGTTAACATGGGTCGAATGACACTAGTGTATATCCATAAAATCATCCGCGGGTTGAGTCCCCACTTCTTCCCTACTGCTCTACGGCACATTGCAAACACTCTAAGAGCTTTGTTCGCTCTGTCTGAGGTGTGGTTTCCACTTTTTGTCTAGAATAATACCTAGGTATTTCACCCTGTCCTTTAATTCCAAGCGTGTGGAGCCAATCAGGGGCAGGTTTAAACTGGGGATATTCCTTTTCATGGTGAATAGGCATAAGTCAGTTTTCAGTGGATTCATGCTCAGCTCGTAATCCGTGGCCCAGCGCATGACTAGTCGGATCGCGCTGTGCACCAATCCACAGAGTACAGGCTCATAACTTCCGGTGACTAAAATTGTCAAGTCGTCCGCGTAACACACTGCTTTGTACCCCATCCGGGTGAGTGTGAGCAGGAGATCGTCCATGATAAGTACCCATAGCAAAGGTGATAGAATACCGCCTTGAGGGGTACCCCTGTGAACTTTCTTAACTCTGCTTGCCCCGCCAAAATCAGCAAAGACTGTTCTATTATGCAGCATACGTGTAATCCAATTTTTTAGAGATCGGTTCACTCCATGTTTTGTTAGTACTTCTGTGAACCTATGTAGAAGAACATTATTAAAGGCGCCTTCTACATCGATGAAAACAGCTAGCGTAGATTGTTTAGAGAGGAAGCCTTTTTCAATTGAGTGAATCACCTAATGGAGAGCCGCCTCAACGGACTTTCCCTTTAAGTACGCATATTGGTGCTGTGATAGTCTGCTTCTGGGGATGGAGCGTCTCAGCTCCCACTCACAGATGCGTTCGAAGGTTTTAACTAAGAAAAAGTCAAGCTTATAGGCCTTTACGCTTTTGCAGTTGAGTAGTCTACCCGACCTGCCTTCGGTATAAATACAACGCGGACGTCTTTCCACAACTTCGGTGTATAGCCCATTTTGATGCATGCCCTAAAGAGAGTGGTTAGGTATGTGACTATCAGTCAACCGAAATAAATGAAGATAAATTCCATAGGTTAAATGGCAAATTTATTTAAGAAATTTTGTGTAGACCCATAGTGCGTAGAGTATTATATACCTATTTACAAAACGTCTAATGGTTTGTTATAGGACTAGAGTTAAGTCTATATGTGAACTAATTGCTGAATTCCTCTGTTGCCATGGTTGATTTTTTTTTATATAAAGTCATTTATAACGCAATGAAACTTTAAGGTTTTTGGCTCGCCTCCTTTCCTTCTCCTGGAGCCCTCTTTGTGTGAAGGTCGTCTAGGTCTGCTACTCTTCTCCTTTCAGGTCAACACAGGGACTCTGAAAATTACCTGCCCTCAGAGTCAGTTGGGTGGTTGGGGCAAGCAGAGAAGGCCAAACATCTGTGCCTTCCCAATGGATGTAGGTAAGGTGTAAAAGTCTCTTAAGGACTGAATGTGTGCTACGGCCTTTTGAGTTGTAGGCACGAAATATTTTGTATATGGCTGGTGGCAGCGGCAGGTCTTCGTGGAACCTCCCCACACTCTCCGCCAATAGCCGAGGCGAGCTAGCGTGCCGCCCTGCAGTCAACGCTGTCCACCGAGAAATCTGTCAGCTAATGCTGGCAATCTGGACTTCAAGTCCAAGCAAATCACTCTCAACATACTACTATAACAGTCATTTAAAAGATCTAAGTTCGTTTTAAATATTAAATAAAAGTACATATAGCTGACAATTTATGTTTTCGTCATTTTATCTCTTTTACCTCTTGACTTAACCAGGTACGCCAATTGCAAGAATAATGTATATGCCATATATAAAAAAAAAAATCAGTCCACGTATGTATGTACATTGTACCTACACATATGGATTAGTGAACTGTGCCGAATTCATCGTAGCAACCGATGTATCCAACTATGTAATCGGATTTTACCTTTCACAAGGATCGATAGGTTTACCGATTTCAATTGCTTCTTGGACTCTAAACAAATAGCTGCAGCACGACAAAACGAGAGCTTCTCGCAATCATCTGGGCACTGAATCATTTTATACCATACATATAAGGTCAAAGGTTTAAAATTATAGAACATTATAACTAAAGAAAAAAATGCCTTTTGGAGATTATTTCAGCGATTATTGCAACAGCTCCGCACAGCACAATTCACTGTTGAAATATTCTCCCGTTTATTAACTTAAGTCCAAGACTTAATTACTAAATAAATTATCACTTCGAATATTTTTATTTATAATTAACACAATTAATGGAACAATTTAACGTTTTCTAATTAAATAACACACAAAATACAAAATCGGGCGCAAAAGCTCAAATCAGACGATTAATTCGAATTGACACAATTGACTTATGTCAAGTTCATTTGGTTGAACCTTGGTTAAACTTGGTTAAATTTTTCTTAGCTTTCCACCCCTTCGTCTAAAAACCGAGTTTCCCTCACACCGATAGGGTTTTTATACAATATTTCGTTGCCTTTAGTTATATGTTCTAAACTGTAACCTTAGGTTATAACCCGGGGGTTACACGTAATAGTATAGCTTGGAAGCAAGTTGCACTGCCATACTTCTTGCACCTGTAACACATTCACACTAAATGTTTCAAGCTCAATAAATATTGTAACTTAAATACGCGACTTATATCTATATTTTATAGTATAATAAGCTGAAACTAATATTCAATAAATGATTAAGATATAAATTTGATTTATAAAACTGTTGCAATTGACTTGTATTCACTTGATCGATATATGGCAGCTGATTTACTTGACTTTTTATTTGATTGAGGTTTGGGAATAGGATTTTCTTTATTGCCGTCGATACCCGCAATAAAGTGGCTTTCTTAGTAATTGTCTTATTGCAGTCGAGACCCGCAATAAGACTCTTTATTACAGTCGAGACCCGCAATAAGACTCTTTATTACAGTCGAGACCCGCAATGAAGTGTTTGTGTTAGTAATTGTTTTACTACAGTCGATACCCGTAGTAAGACTCTTTATTTTATTCGATACCCGCAATAAAGTGCTTGTGTTAGTAATTGTCTTACTACAGTCGATACCCGCAGTAAGACTTTATTACAGTCGAGACCCGCAATAAAGTGATTTGTTAGTAGATTTCTTATTACAGTCGATACCTGCAATAAAGTGTTTTGTGTTAGTGATCTTCTTACTACAGTCGAGACCCGCAGTAAGAATCTTTTTTACATTCGAGACCCGCAATAAATTGTTTGTGTTAGTAATTGGCTTACTACAGTCGATACCCGCAATAAGACTTTATTACAGTCGAGATCCGCAATAAAGTGATTTGTTAGTAGATTTATTATTACAGTCGACACCCGCAATAAGAAACTTTATTACAGTCGAGACCTGCAATAAGGTGATTTGTTAGTAATATATTATCTCAGTCGAGACCCGAGATAATATTCTTTAAGTCAGTCGAGACCCGGTTTAAAGTGAGAGTTAGTAAGTATCTTAATTTCAGTCGAGACCCGAAGCAAGATTCTTTATTTCCGTCGAGACCAGAAATAAAGTGTATTGTTAGAAATATTTTTTATTGCAGTGGCTACCCACAATAAAAAACCTAATCGCTATCTAAAATAAACTCCTTAATCCAGTCGGTATCCAGAATAAGAATATTTTATTTTAGCCGTCAATTAAACAAAGTATTTAATTTAGTAATAAAATACAACAATAGGAAATAACACGAAGGAATAAATTGCCAAGTTAATCACTGCACTGCTAAATTACAAAAGAGATCGAATCAAGTCAAATTGTTGTTTATATAGTCATGGATTGCGCATTTTTGGCAAAAAAAAAAAAGTTACATGTTCATGTCGACTTACCAAGTGCAGATGCGTAGTATACGCCCATGTACAGTTGTTTCTGGCTTGTTTTACTGTGAAATTGTTACAATTTCGACGTGATTTTTTTTCTTTAGGTCAGTATGTACATGTGTTGACATGCAATTTCGCTAATATTGCTAATATCATAATATCAGGATTCTTATGAATCCTGAACACGTGTAACCCTGTAGAACCGCCCTCGATGTGTTCGTTTTAGTCATGGAAGTAGTAAACTAGAGCGGGCTCATTATTTAGTGGAAGTTTATATTGAGTATTGAAGAAATTTATATCGCAAAATTAATTTTTAAATTTATAATTTTATAGAGAGTTACTCTCCAAATCTCTAATAACTCATATGAAGTTCACTCAGTACTTAAAACTACAAATGTCTAAACTAAAAAGGATATATATCACTAGTTCATAAAAAATTAACATTGGAAAAACTTCTCTACAAAGACTTATTCCTAAGGATACAAAATCTAAAGAATTATTTGATTAAAGATAATATTAAAACCATATCTTTACCCAATTTCGAGGATAATAATCAACTCAAATTTGCTAAGGTGAAACATATGATCATAGCGCCTACACTAGATGGATTTAACTCAGCTACTGAAAGAAAGCCACGATAATTCACATTCTGGACATAGCGACTTCTACAGGACTAAAAGACGTACAAAATCCCTATATCATGGGGACACTATAGAACGTGATATAAAGAATTATGTCAAGAATTGTGAACTCTGTCAGCGAAATAAAACCTTGGTGGGAGTAATATTAATTCTATAATGGAGATCACTTTTACTGCAAATCAACCCTTTGAAAAACTTTGTCTAGATGTTGTTGGACCACTACCTATTACAGAGCTTATCGAAATAGGTTTATCATCGCAGTGCAAGATAATCTCACTAAGTATTCACAAGCATATCCAGTTCCAAATCATGAGTCGAAAACTATTGCTTAAACTCTTTCAGGATTTATAACTCATTTTGGAATCCCCAAATCTATTTTGTTCAATCAACGATCCTATTTTCGATCAAATTTATTAAAGGACTTTTAAAAATTTTCCGATCGAAGAGTAGTGATTTATAAACTGTATAATTTATATTGGTAATGCTCCAGATTAGTTGGACAGTCGCGAATAAACTATACGCAACTAAATTGTTTATACATAACCTCATATTTACAAGTAAATACACCACAGTGACAACATGACACTGCTACTGTCAATTACTATTGACAGACATTTTCAAAATCAATCGCATAAGTGAAACCCTTATTTGTTTCAAACTAGTGTACCCAGATTGGTTTAAACTCCTACTCACTCGTATCATTGCCTTGACGACAGGGTACCAGATTAAAAAAGGAAACACAATGTTAACTTTTCCAATTTCAACTCAAGACTAAAAGTTTTGCAGAATACATGCAATCAAATTATGTAGAGTCTAATGACAAAGTTCGTGAGATCGGCCAGGGTAACGTTGAACTGAAGTAGATCTTGTTTCTACTCTGTTTTAACTTTGACAACTTTTTCAAAAATATTTTTTCTTTGGTCATTCGTTGCAAGCGAACGAACCAACAAAATTGGCAACATTTTTAAATAAAAATTTATTTATAAATGTTGCGACAGTTCTTTCGAAAAAAAACCAATAAATTTGGTGTAAAGACCACTGAAATTTTCAAGCTATCCATTCAAATACCAACTCTCCATTAGAATTTGTTAAAAGCTCATACTGTGCGTTTCTAGTGCTTAAATTTATACCAAGTTACAGGTAGCTACTAGCTAGCATTGTGTTTCCAACTTCAACAAGAACGAGTTTTACTTTTGTATTCAGAGAGCTACTGTCTACCACTACCAAACACCAATTTGAATCAAGTCTTTTGTGAAGGGGTGTGTAGGCGATAGCCTCGCTATCACTACGACCTGAAAGATCTATTGTGAGTCTCCGTTGCATTTACTCCCTTTCTAGGTTCAGACTGTTAATAAAGTCTAGAACCATTCTGGGATTGAGGTTCCACACGTAGGGTGGTGGAGGATAAGCATGTTCGAGGTGGAATAGTCTCCACCTAGTCAATGCTTCGCAGTTGCAAAAGCAAGTGCTCCGAGGTTTCGTGAGCATTCTGACAAAAATGGCAGGATGAAGTCACAGCCAAGCACAGCTTATTTAGGAGATAGCTGAAGGAGCAATGGCCTGAGAGGAGCTCAGTAATCATATTCAGCTCTGTTCTTCTAAGGAGTAGGAGTTCTTTTGTTTTTCCGCCAGAGGTGTCGGTTAAACTTGTTTGCCTGACGAAGTCCTTGTAGCCTTTCTCAATACACGGATTTGTTTTTATTCGCCCAGTCGTTTAGGGCAGCTCTGAGGTAAGTCTTCATACAGAAATGAACTGGTATAAAACGGCAAAGTTTTGGGTTGTAGAAAAATTAAGTGGAACGATACAGGATACAGGATACTTGACAATAGTGTATTACTATACTCAAATTAAAAAGAACGAGAGGAAAACACTATGGACGAGTTGTTTGCGCTATCAGTCCTAGAAACATTATCATCATATGTAAATGCTCCAATTGGCCTCGATAATATTGCGATTCAAAATTGTATGGCAAATCAAAGCATGAGAACGATTCAATCTGTCGAGAATATGTAACCTTTACAGGATAACCCTCTGGTAAAATTTTTACCACAGTATGGTACGGCGAAATAATGCGCTTACTATATGAGAGTTTAAGCAAAGGAGCCAAAAAGTTTTCATAGTACGCTCCTGTAATTGTTTTACCCATATCAAGGCGAAATTAGAAATCATGATAATTGCTTTAGTGTCCCAGAATACCGACAACATCACCTTTCCCCGATAGGTGAAACTGACTTGGCTTTTGTAAACTAGAACATAACCAACTTCAGGACACTGCTTTGATTTTATTGTTTGGTTTCTGGCAAATAATTGAGAATCCAAGATTCATCTATCAGCAATTTCGGAAAATGAACTCCAGTGAAGTCGCAATCGATTTAAGTAAAACTGTGACTTTTCAATTCCAGGGTGAAAAGACCACTATTATAAGGTTTGCGATGCGTGGGAAGTTAACCCAATTAATAACATGCCAACTTAGGTTCAGCGATTTGTGTCGAGTTCTTAATATTCACTATAGTGACAGAGTCTAAAATAAAGAAAGGGGAATGCCGACTTTTCATACAACTTTAAGGCCGCCAGATACTTTGAACATATTTTATTAACAATGTTTATTTCTATCTAGCGGAGGACAGCTTTGGCGATCGGATGTAGCTTGAGCGATTTTCTTGGGTGAAAAAGTGGACTTATCTACTTCTCGTGATTGCGCGGAATTGGTGCGTCGTGGAAAATAACTTCCTATAGGAAAAAGTTCCAACAAAGCACTAATAGCCATGAAAGAAAGAACTGCAAAAATATATGCGAAATGTAGTAGCTGGGGTCTATGTGACCCAAGTGCATGAAATGGGTTTTCCGGCGATAAAAACGTACCGAGAAATTTTCCTGAATCGGGAAAGAAGTACACCATCGGATAGTACTCGGCGAGACCTTTAATTTGATATGCAATATGCCGTATTGGAACCAAACTATCCCGCTGGCGGCTTCTAACCCCCACCCTAAAAGTAGGCAGAGAAAAGTATTCTTGTACGAATTGTAGCTGGTAATGATCTAAGGCGAACAGTGAAACCCATTTTACGATCGGACATAACCCTACCCAGTTAGAGCCGATCTAAGATACAAAAAATCTAGTACCTCAGTTCAAATAGCAAAGGCAAATACTAAAAAGTGAGTATAGGGCTGGCTATTAAATCTTCCGAGTATAGGAGTGTGGGTACTCAAACATCTTCTCAGGACCTAAGGAATTCGATTCTGTACTAGATTTCCTAAAAGGTAGTAGATCAAACTTTGACCCCCACTTAATTGAAATAAACTTTGTTAATAAAATATGTTCAGATTATCATAGTGCATCGTTTAAGACATCTCTCATATCTGAAGGAGTCGGGCCTAAAGTGGGCATTCTCCTCTGTTGATGGCCACGCCATAGAAATAAAAAAAAAGAAATGCAGTTGTGTTCAAAACGGCTTTTTCAGTAAGATTTAAAAGAAAGCTGGCGATAAAGCTGGCTGAAAATCTCCAATTGTGTTTCAGGCCTAAAACACGGTCACAAGGAATGTGATCTGATGTAGCCCAAACACTTCTTTCTTTTAGGTATTCCTCAAGAGATTAAAGAAAGAGTACAGAAGCAAATAAGAGAGAAATGATAACTGTAGGTACTTCAATTTGCCAACTCAATTACTAAATGAAAAGTTTTCTTACTCACGTTTTCTTAAAAAATCTGCAGTCAAAGGTATGATAAAATTCTCTTTCACCAACGACATCGAATTCATAATTTGAAAATACTTCCAATGTCCTTGACTCAAAAAAAAAAAACAATCATTTTTAAAAATTAAATTGTAAACAGATTTATCTCATCAGCCCTCGAGATATATTGTGATAAAATAACCGCAAACATCGAAACAAGGGGACAGACAGACCGATTTCAACCCCTCATTCAGGCAATTCCATGAAAAGGGGTTAAGTGGGTATCTATCGGGGGTATACCCGATATGAGAAAAAACAATCAAACCCTGTGGGCTTATTATCAATATTCCACATATACGCAAAATTTGAAAGAAAAAAAAATATATATGCTACCATCCAGGAATTGAATCCTGCTGTAGAACAGCTAACACGTTTAAGGTGAGCTCATTGAATTCAATTTAGAAAAATTTCCGATGATGTAATTGGACTCCCATAAGCCATCATGATGATGTCGCAAAATTGATAGATTCCAATCAGTTGTGGTTTACAGAGGTGTCGGATAGGTGAAATTTTAAACGTGTAGATATGAATTTAGGGTAGCAAACATTTAAGGCAAGAGAGGATAGAAATTGCAATGAAATTGCAACGAAATTGCTATAGCAAATTGCACAGAATATGAGCAAGTTTAAGGATTTTTTCCCTTATAATTCTCATCTATATCTAATAACGTTTCTATGAAATTTATCTTCATGCCAAATCAAATTCTTGCCGCATAGTATAAATATTTACAAAAATAAATTCCGTTAAAATGTGATAGGGAAGGAAAACCAACTTACATACTCTCTGTGGTGTACTATACTCAATTTCGGATTTATCTCGCAGCAAAAGATTTCGCTCTAAAGATTTATGAGTTTGTTGTTTGTGTGAAAAAAGCTTCCCTTATCAATTCACATAAGGGCGGTCTTATAAAAGGGAATAAGGAAACTCATCGCCTTTTCAAGTTCCTTTTTCGCTTAACTATATTAAGATCGTTTCTGAGAGTTATGCAGGATTTATAAAAAAAAAAAAAAAAAAAAATGAGGCAATAGGTTTGATCCTTATCCTATCTGTGTGCTATAAACAGAGCTGCCTTAAAAGAAATTCCTTAATATTATTACAAGTTCTCGTATTCAAAGGAGTTGCTAAATATAAATAAGAAACGTTTTAAGACTTTATTCCTGTTTATAAGGATATGTCTTTGTGGGGGTTGGTTTTAAGTAGGTTACATATATACACACATCAAAAGAAAATGCTGTGCTTTTGCTTTATCTTGAAGGAATCAAATTGAAGTTCGTTTTGCTTTTTCTAATTTGATTTTATACGCTATTGAAGAAATCGTGCTATAAATTAAGATTATAACTGATAAAAACTTTTTAATTTTTTTTTTTTTAACTTATAGTGTTCACTGATTTTTATATTCCTTTTGAGCAAGATAAGGAAGACAAATAGAAATGTAAAATGCATGGAGACGACTGACTTATAAAAATGCTTTTTCATGTGGCACAAATATTGTGTTTCTGTATATTAGGGTTTGAGCACCCTTTAAAACGTTTACTCCATAAAAAGCATGTAAAACTCAACCGATCAGATGAAATTTTACACCCGAAAATCGAATTGAATTAAAAAATATATTTTCATTGTGTTCAAGTGATATTTTAATCCCTTATAAGCACTTTTATAAAAAATTAAACTCATTCAGACTTTAATTTTCAAAAGGTTATTTTTACCTGAATCCTGCGTATGGGCAAGAGAGACGGAGCACGGTAAACACTATTTTTACCTTATTCTTCCTGCGGTGATTGCATTTGTAGTCAACATAAAAACATAAATATTATTCAAAGTGTCTAGTTTAACGTCGTTGGTATAGAGGGCGCTTTCTTCACCAAATCTAATTTTAAAGTTTTAATATGTATTGTGTTGAAGCCTCTCCTCTAAAATGTCCTTCAAACGTCAGTCCAGTGGAATGATATAGGGTAAACAACCCAGTTTCAAGCCCCCTTTAGAGCTTTTAATTTTCTGTTATATACTGCAATTCGTGTAAGTAAGTAAGTAAGTAAGTTATTCAAGAAAAGTTGTCAAATAAACTATTTTTTTTTGATCGAACAACAGTTACCTGAAATATTCGGTATCATCCAGCTACGGCCCCCTTCCGACTAGTTTCGAGCCGTGCAAAATCTCCAATTTCGGGCCCCGATATTTGAAGCAACATTTCCGAACTTTTGAATAACCAGTTTTAAAACCTGGGGGCTGATTCTGATCTTTTGTCATACTTTAAATTCAAAATATAGGTACGCCTAAATGAAATGAACTTTTCTACAGATTTGTTCGTGTTTTATTCAGTTCAGAAAGCCTTGCATTACGTACAATGATTTATTTAAACCATTAACAAATGAGTTAAACTTTAAGCAAATAAATTTAAACCTTGAACAAATGATTTTAAACCCTTAACAAATAAATTTAAACCGTAAACAAATGATTTTAAACCCTTAACAAATGAGTTTCAACTGTTAACAAAATGACTTAAACCTATAGCAAATATATTTAAACTCATAACAAATTTATATTTAAAATATTTTATTTCAACTTAAGTAGGTAAGCATTTCATACTATTCTCAAATTTTGGGTGCATATATAAGCTGTGTTCTTTTGGTACCGTGCAGTGCACTGCAGAACAGAGGAGATTGCGAATTGAATTGATTTGTAAGATGCATAGAAGTACAAAGGTTTTGAAAGTATACAGAAAATGATCAAATTGCCATGACTTCAATCCTTGCAAAATGTCAAAATAGAACTTGATAAACTTCGGGGCAAAGTTTGGCAGGTTAAACGTTTTGTAAGAATTAACGTCATGGCATCTTGATTATTCTCTCTATACCGCCACGGAATAAGTTGGCATTTTTTTAAGGTAGGACATTGCCCCTATATGCCCTCCCCTAGCTACAGGCCCTACCCAGTTTCAGACAGATTCTGGGCTTTCCTTATATTTATATGTTAAAATGAAATGATAACGGAAATGAAGAGTCGTATCAGAGTTATCAACACTTCTTTCGCGTTATCTATCTTGTGAACATCCCAGCGCATATTCCGTTTTGCATATTTAAATATAACTTTTCAAATGTTAGATGGCACTACCAGTATCGAGAAGGAAATCAAAGTTCGGTTTCTTTTCCGATGCTATAAATAAATTTTTAAAATTTACTTTAATACGACTATTTTACAACTGCTATTATAGAAGCTAATAATGTACTACAACAAAACACCTACAACACATTTTATATTATAAAAAAAAAACAAAAAAAAAACCACCGCAAACTTTCATTTAATATCACTTAAACAACCACTGTTGTACCTAGCTATATTCGTATCGAAGGATAATAAATTACTCCCCAAAACAAGAACACTGTACAAACCACACTAACAACCAACTGATAGCGAAAAAATCATTTCCTTCTTCATACCATCCGCACCCTCTCATGTAAAAAAAAAAAAAAATAAGAAAAAATCCATCTCCAAGAAATAACCAAGACAAAAAACAGAAGGAATACAAAACGTCCTCGAAGGAAAGCTCTGAAGAAGGTTATCAGTATCCAAAATCATATTATGTGGCCAGTTCAGTAACAAAACGTAGAAAAATTTCCTCCCATCCAAGAAAAAAACAAAGTCTACCACCCCCGCACTCTTAATAGCTTACGAAAAGAGCGCTCCACCACTATACATATATTACGAGACTGAGCTGAGGAGCGAGAATTTTCTCACTACTTCACCAAAGACACTACAGCCGCACGTACATTCTTACTTAGTACTTGGGGGGTACTTTACTTACCCGCAATCTTACCAAAACCTATCAGAATGAAGAGTATAGGTTGGCTTAGTGGAGTGGGGGGTGACTTCTTTTAAAATGTTTCTTAAAGACACAATAGCATAAAGAAAGGAAGAGATCATAACATGATCTGGGAATTGTGTTTGGGGATGAAATGGCATGGTGGCGCGGGTTACTGAATCTCGAACGAATAGAAACAACGTCCTTTTTGGCTTGATTTCAAGGGAGAAAAGACAATCGTCCATAAAAACCATCACCCATTCCCCATCCTCCCCAAAAAAGAAGTGGGGATTGGAGATAAGAGTATCCTGGTAAACAGTAGAGGAAGCAGTATAATGTCCTTGAACATTTAAGGCGGGCTTTAGAGGGGCCACAACAATGTTTGACTGAAATGACTGAAAGACTTGGGTTGGCTCATTTGTTTCTTTGGTCCCGTCAACAATGGCATTCGTCGCTTATAAGCATTCCGGAATAAAATGAAGGACGACAAAGATGATTTTAGTTATATTCTTGGTTTTTTGTTGAAGTATGATAAGGACAGAATGCTCATCACTCGCTTTTGTTTTTGGAGACAGTTTTGTTTCAATATTATTGAAAGAAAAGCGTTAAATTATGAAATTACGTCTTTTCAAATAGCAATGAGAATGACCTACAACTAATTTCCCATAAAATTTTTTTATTATCTATCCTCCTACCAAAAGTAGGTATACTCAGAATGTCCTTTCGCCTCCTTTTTATTTTATTTATTTATTTTTTTTTTCATTATACTTTTGGTCATGGCTATTTCTTGACCGGATATAGAAGATTCATATCGTGTTGATGAAGATGTCAGAACAAGGACCGTATGGGTGTTTTATGGCAACGGAAATACTTTCTTATGAATATGTCCTTTTTCTTACATCTATATGAATTTATATGAATGGAACATACCAAAGGATATTATGTGCGATGAATCAAGGTTATGGAATGCCATTATGATGGTGCCCTTTCTGTATACTATATGTAGACTAGAAGGATCTAGAAAAAATTGTTTTTGGAACAGGAATTTATTAACTTAGAAAAATGTATATGTACAAGGAAAATATCAATGGCGTTCTGTTGGATATTTATTTTTTAATTTAGTTTGGTTTATTGGAAAAATGTTGCCTATTGGGAAAAATGAATCTTGTTACTAATATGTAACGTCGGTTGTTGGTGTGCGGGTAGTCAGGGGATTGCCCAGGGCCGTATACCGACGTTGCTTGGTTCAGAGCGCTGTTCTAGCTCTGCGGTTCGGGCGATCTACGTAATACACACTACTTAACCTACACTCACTCACTTACTTACAATAACTTATGACTACGCGGCGTAGGTGCGGGGTAGAAGAGTGCGCTTACCAACACAATTAACGTGCGCTTGTCGTTAGGAGTAGCCAACACGCTACTCTTCTGATCAACACGATTAACGTGCGCTTATCGGCAGAGTAGCCTACACGGGGGTACGGGACGGTCTGCGTGCGCTTACTAATTGACAGGCCAGCACGATTAGCGTGCGCTTGCCGTTGAACTAGTCAACACGACTTGCGGATAGGATTTGGACGGGAGATGCTTCTGGTCGAGCTGCTGGGAGGCAACTGACCAATCTTTCGGTGCTGACTGACTTTTATAGCCAGTCTTCTGGTAATCCACTGGTGGGGGTCAACACTGTTCACTTTGAAGTTGTCTTCTCGCGGTCGGATATTTTGCTGATCGGTGACTGTAATTTCGACTTGTGTCTGCTTCGATGCTCGGTGATCGACTGAGTGATTTTACTACTGGCTGCCGGCTATTCATAGGCAGGTGTACAATACCTCCTTCTACTATCACGCCACCAGCACATGACACTTCTGAGCTGCTGATCAGTAGTGTGCTCTTCTCTCGGCGGCTGGCTTACTTTGTTGCGGCTGCTTGACACTCGTTTTCGCTGGTGTCTAGCTGAAAAGTATGTAACTTCGTTACAAATATTACATAGATTTATAAAGGATGCACTCAACAAGAAAATATAACGTTTTTTATATGTGTTTGTGATTGTTTACTATGTGAAAAAAGAGTGAGTGTAAAATTGTAGCTTAAAGTTGTGTAAATTTACTCTTTGTTACGTCTCATATGTAATTTTAAAGTTTTAAAGTGTAATTCGTTGAGTTATCGATTTTGCATTCCGTAAATACACAAAATTCTTAAATGTAAACAAACTATGTAAAATTACATATTAAGAATGTAATCGAACTCATCATAGCCATATATCAGTTTGGATTTCATCAGTATAAAGGAGATTAGTGTTATTCTTAGGGTATAATACCGGAGACAGATTTGCAATTTCAATATTGCAATTTGTGATAAACCGCAAGTCTATCTCTATATACTGAAAAACGCTTCGTATACTCTCAGTTTGTAGTACATTGGAACTTAATATTAAAATTGCAAAAAATGTCCGCGGTATACCAGTTTATTGTAATATCACCCTAGTTATAAACCATAATCATTTAATATACGAACCATTTAGAGCCGAATTTTATACTGCAATGTTGGCTGCAACTTTTTCTGACATTTAATTTTTGACACTTGTCAAGTTGAAGTGTCTATTTCGTTTTTATTTCCTATATAGACCAATAATTTCACAATATTTGCTCGCATTTTGTACTTGTCCGGAACTTTCTGAAGTCAAATGACAAATTAAATGACAAATCAAATGATAAATCAAACGTTGGCTCTCTAATTCATTCTCAGTATCGTAAACAGCAAGTGTGTTTTTCAAATTTTATATTGCAATAGACATAATTACAGTATCAATATTGAAATTGCAAATCAGTCGCGGTATAAGACGTGTACAGTTAGTATGAAATATCTACAGGCTTACCATGTTATTAGCGTCCCCCAATTCGGCTTTGACTAACATACTAACAATGCTTAATTCTATAATTTTGGGTGAATCAGAAATAATAATATTTGATATTTCGAAGGCCTTCGAATCCTGCTCTCTTAGCTATACTTTAATCTTGAAGCTTTTATAATCAATATCAGTGTACCGCAAGGCTCTGTTCTCTCTCCTAATCACTTTCTATTTTTTATTAATGACCTGCTGCATAGACCTCACTTTTAATCCTATTCATAGTTTTGACAAACTTAGCCACATGTTTATTTTACTAAACAATTACCTTACAGAGTGGCAGAGCGAATCGGGTCTTGTTTGCTTCCAAAATGCAATGTTGTCCGTTATCACTCAAACGTACCCAAACTCTTCCGGCTCAATCCATTCACGCCGATGGATATCTCGATTTAAGTGTTACTGTTCCAAAAATAAAACATATTTAGATATTTTAATACAGAATCTAAATCTAGTATTATCTGGGCCCGAGTCAAAATTTTGGTCAAAGTTTTCATCATTAAGTCGCACTGCAGTAGCTACTGATCATTTGGGTGATATGTTTGAAAACCCAAAGCAGCAATCTCGTAATTGTATTTTGTATATTGAGCTGAACAAGTTATCTACTCGCCGACCTCATTGATGTGACCACAACGTGTTCTATATATTTTTTTATATATATTTTACTGCTCTTTCTTCGTAGTGTTGCAACAATGTGCAAATTAAGTATGAAAAATATTTGGCGCCGAAATTCCGAATATCTCGTACTTCGTGTACGAAAATAAATTTTGCCTCGAACATTGTACCTGAGTACATGCACCAAAATTATCGTACTTGTAGCAACCTCACGTGAGTACAAAAGCCCAACAACAAAAAGTGGTGCTTGTGCAGAAGCCTTGGGTCTGGAAGGACCGTATCCGCGGTCTAACGGAGGCTTAAGGCGTTCAAATCTCGTACGACACCACGTGCTCTATTCCTAGGGCTTCTGTTGGTGCGACAAAAGACATTGTGATGACCTTACTGCCTCATTTGTGGGATAGGGACAGTACATCGATCAAACTCTCCTTCAAAAAGGATGGAGTCAATACGCTAAATCCTTATTGTCTCAGCATATTTCCCGTATGACTCCGCTGCTCCCCCTCCTACTGAGGGAGTAAGGCAAGCGGTTGAGTATGCGAGGTCTAATCGGCTTGAAGTTTTGGTTGGTTGTGATGCCAACGCTCATCACATTGTCTGGGGTAGATCAGACACTAACCGTCGGGGTGAGCAACTGCTGGAGTTCATAACTTCAGCGGACCTGGTTCTGTTGAATCACGGCAACGAACCAACATTTGCTACCAGCCGAAGACAAGAAGTCATCGATGTGACTTTTGCGTCCTTCGACGCTTTTCCCCTGTTTTCCGGCTGGAGGGTATCGCGAGAGGGGTCTCTCTCTGATCACCGCTACATCAAATTCTGTATGGGTGCGGACCTCATTGAGGTAGAACCATACAGGAATGCAAAGCGGACTGATTGGGGGAGATACCATAGGGAACTAGTTTACACGCTCGCCTCTCCGGTGGAAAAATTCAGAAGTATTTCCGCCTTGAAGAAGGCAGTAGGAAGGCTGCAGTCCACTGTGACTGAGGCTTTCGAAGCTTTCTGTCCTATTAGTACGGATATTGGAAGGAAATCTATGCCGTGGCATATACAAGAGGCTTGTTATGAAATCATAAAGACAGGCCTTTGTAGACTTCTGTTAGGAGCTTGACGGCTATCGTGAACCAGTTAGGCTGCGTGTTCTAAGAAGGCCAGATGGCTCCTTTACAGCATCGAAGGAAGAACCCTGTAGAGTTCTTCTCTCGACGCATCTCCCAGACTGTGGGCTTGAAGAAGACTTGCAGTTATATGGGAAACATCCCCTACCTCTCTGCACTGGTGGTGATTGGTCCACTGCTGCCTAGGTAGTTGATTTCGAGAAGGTAAAATGGTCAATTTCAATCTTCTCGGCTTTTAAAGCCCCGGGTCCAGACGGTATTCTGCCGGTCCTTCTTAAGGCAGAAAGCGTTGTGCTGGCTCCATACATCGATTCCAATTTCAGGGCATGTATCGCTTTTGGTATGTCCCTGAGGTGTGGAGGAAAGTGAGAGTTGCCTTCGTTCCGAAGCCTGGTAAGGCTTCTTACATAGACGCGAAGAGTTTTCGAACCATAACCCTCTCTTCATTCCTTTTGAAATGCCTGGCGAGGCTTGTGGATGAATATATCAAGGGAGTAGCCCTAAAGACTTCTCCCTTAAACACATCACAGCGCGCTTCCCGGAGGGTCAGATCTACGGCGACGGCTCTTCATTCAATGGTTACTGTCATTGAGCGGGGACTGGATCGTGGACTGTTTACCTTGGGAGCCTTTCCGGACATAGGCTTTTGACAGGGCCACCCCAAGTCGCTATGTGAGGCAGCTCGTCGACATGGTGTTGACCGCACTGTAGTGCGATGATCGACCAAATGTTAAAACGACGATACTTAACTGTGAAGGTGGGCGGCCGAACATCTCTCAGTGAAAGGCTGCATTCAAAGTGGCGTGCTTTCTCCAGTACTCTGGTGTATGTTGGTTGACTCTTGTGGGTACTGCGATCCGGAAGCTGACGGGCCTGCATAGGCTTGCATGCTTGGGAATTACGGGCTCCATGCGATCTACGGCTACTGCTGCTCTTGATGTTCTATTTAATTTGCCACTCGTGGATATTGTCATTTAGGCAGATGCCAAAAGGGCTGTGTGCAGATTGCGCTAATGCGGATGTTGGGAGCACGGCTGGACTGTCTCTTCTCACTGCTCTCTGGCTTGTGAGCTGGACATGGAAAACCCTCTGGCCAGTATGCCACGTGACGCGATGTTCGCTTCATTTTGGGCGTCGTAACTGGGTGAGCTTTCCGGTAAGGGAATCGTGGACTGAGGGAAGTGCCTTATCGAACCTTCCCCAGTCCGCAATGGCGCAGCCCTCTCATTGAATCGTTTTCGTAACAAAATAATTTGTTTTGTTTTTTTATATATTTTCTTTTCAGGTGTGCCGCAAAGAATTCCAAATATTGTATTGTGCCGTCAATAAGAAAAGGTTGAGAAACACTGCCGTAGATGAATGCCCGTATGTAATTTCCTATGATAACCTCTCTTTGCATGTGATTGTTGAAGCGGTTTTCGCATATGTATATTTCTAGAACAGTTCGTCGGAGAGTAAAAATGATTATAACCAAATTCATATGATTTCAGATTCTGAAGAACTTTTCAGTACAATAAAAACGTCTAGGACTAATCGTTTTCACAGTATATGTAGAAAACTTAAATTCTTATATGGCAACACCAAGAAATAGTTGCCCGATTCAGCCCATTTTCAACCTTATTTTTACTTTTTTTTGTTTCAAAAAATTCAACTCTCTAAGTACATGCGTTCTCGAGTTATTATGCAGACGGACATGCAAAAATCAAAATAACTCTAATATTATGCGTGGGTGTCCAACCCATTTTGTTACCCCCATCATTATTTCTATGCGTTACAAACGGAATGACAAACTTAGTATTCCCTACGATTTCATGTAGTAGGGCATAAAAATCAATGAAAGTGAGTTAATGTCATTAAATTTGGTTAAAATTCTTCTGTTTGGTGTGTAAAATTACTCACTTTATCCTGTAATTCTCCTATTATTTTACACTTTTTTAAGTATGTTTACAACATGCGTTTTAAATTTCTCTGTTTTAGTAGCAATATTATATCGTAATTTGCCTATATATTTGGTAAATTAAATTTAAGCCTATAGTAGAATTGTGTATATGGTATATGCTTACACAATAACTGTCTAAAAATTGCAAATTACTCAAGCTTGTAAATTTACACTAATTATATTAGGAAACTGATTTCTTCGTACTATAATATTGTAAGCTTTTTTAGTTATTTTTTACGACGTATGTACATTTGTAGAAATGGGCAGTTATGGCCCGATTTTGTCGAGAGCGCAAGCGATGAAAGGATGCAGCCTCGACGGAATTTGTACCGCGCCTGTAAGTTGTCGAAGAGTCTATCATTGAGCTTAACTTGACATTTCGAATCGATTTCTCTATAAGGAAATATTGCGGCGGTTTGCGTTTTTCAAATGTGAGTCTGTTATTTGTCGAGCAAGCTGTGAAATCATGTCATATTGACGAACTTCTCAATTTGCTTCAGCGTTATAGAAGAAGACCTTACCATATAGATGAACTTGGCACCAATTCGAATTGTTTTCTCTAAGGGAACTGAAATATGCGTTAAGTAGCGTTTCCCATACTCGTATGGGGGTCCTGTCTAAATAGACAGTCGGATGCCATTTTTTTGCACTCTTAGGGAAACATCATCATTATATGAATATACAGATGAACATTGGGGGATGGCCACTGATCCATCAAACTTGTTTTTTTTTAAGCTAATTAAAACAACACACAAAATCTCTTCCATCTATTCTTAAAGAAGTTATGTTTACATATGTAAAATAAATCCTAATCGGTCCCCATTATTTGTACAAGAAAATAACATTATTCGTTTCAAAGTTCTTGCAAAAGTATTTGCCTCTCATGATATGACATCTGACGGATGTTACAGGATAAGGCGATGAACATAAGAACGGAAATCAGATTGAGCAGAGCATTAAATCCTAGGGTTTTGTTGTTCAGATAATAAGACACCCTCGTGTAAAACAGACCGCACGTTCATATAACTTCCTTTCAACAAATAAATTTATATGTATATGTGTGTGTGTGTGTGTGTGCAGTATTTCAACCCCTGCAGCATAATATAGCTACAAAGCTTAAGTAGATGAAAATGAATGGGTAGCACCACAAGAAAACATAAATTCTACATCATAAGGCGGTTTCCATGATGACTTTATATTATCTTACAGTTCTTCCCTCGTTTTCTTGGTTTTTGAGTTTTATGTGTTTTTTTTTGTGTCATTCACACCCCACCACCACCATCATCACATGAGATAGAAAGGAACGAACCTTTTGTCAAACTGATAAGCCC
This sequence comes from Dioctria linearis, assembly GCA_963930735.1. Lineage (NCBI taxonomy): Eukaryota > Metazoa > Arthropoda > Insecta > Diptera > Asilidae > Dioctria > Dioctria linearis. The sequence continues at coordinate 8,848,521 of OZ005743.1, read as the reverse complement.
AGTCGGTATCAAAACCCAATGTTATGCGAGAAACGTGTAGTGCTTAAAAAAATCTAACCAACATTCATACACACACACACACACACACACACAACACCCTCCCAAACCGCTATTTATATGTGGTGTGTGAATTTTCAGACTTTCACTTTTCGAGGGTGTCATCGTATTTATTTTCTTTTCTTATCGCCTGGTCCATGAAAGGTCTTACATTGAAAGAAAGAAAGGGGATTCGACTGTGACATTGTTTTCGTTTAATATTGCAACAAATTTCTTATTTTCAAGAATCTTCCATTCATTCCATCATCAACCACCACCACCACCACCACCACCTTCTCAATTTTGGGTCCTATTTCAAGTCCTTCGAAAGAAATGTTAACAGATAACTTTCGATAGAAACAGCTAGCATAGAGATAGGGTGAGAATAGGGATGGTGGATGATGATGGGGTCTGGCGGGTTTCATAAAGTCCAAGGCAATAAAGTCAGCTCTTGGCTGCTTATTTTTGTATCGTTTTTTTTTCTTACTGCTTTGAATGGACACGCTTCGTCTTTTATCAAATGATTTTTAATGGGGTGGAAAATTGAATGGGAGTGATGATGAGCAAATAAAGGCGACTATTGTTGGGCCTCTATCATGATTGCAGGGTCGTGTCGAAGGTGTGGAATACTAATAGGAATGGGATGCTATCTCTACACTTTCGAGCACTTGAAATGGGAGACTCGGGACTCTCAGTTGTGTACCCGCAAAGTTTTGTCAGAGATCAAATGGAACTAATTGAGTTATTTGAAAATATTTAGTGGTTGAGGATTTAATTTAGTTTTTGGAAGAGTATTTGATGGTATAGGTACCTACTAGAGATTTTTTGTTTGAGGGCTATTTTTTTTTTGTTGCAAAAAAGTTATAAAAGGATCGTTAAATTATAAATTTTTATCTGCACGATAAGTAAAGCTCAGCTTTAGGATACTTGTGATTACTCTATGAAATGAAACAACTATCAACCATAAACTACAAGGTATGCCTCATAAGTTTTACATTTAAGTTATGACATACCTAGTTTGCCTAACTTTATATGGAGGAAAAAAGTTAGCAGAAAAAATCAGGAATTATGCAAAACCACAGGAATCCCAAACATATGTATTATTTTTATTATTTATGTATGTATACGTATATACAGGCCCGGCTTGTGCTTTTTGTTTTGTGTGTGCGTGGAATGTTCGGCGCCTTTGAAAATTTTCTATTTGATATTGTCAATATCTTTGGATGGTTGATAGTTTATAATCTTCAATTAATTTTAAAATTATGTTTAATGCCTATTAACTATAATATTTGATTATAATTTTAAGGCAAATTAAATTCATTTATGACAATTAAATAAATTACAAAATGGAGAATACAAGAATTTCAAGAACTTTTATTTTTAACAATTCTAAATCAAATCATAAATACAAGAGGAAAAAAAGAACCGCCTCTTCCGGGGTTTGAAGCTGGGACCTTTTTTTCCTCTTGTATTTATGATTTGATTTAGAATCGTTAAAAATAAAAGTTCTTAAAATTCTTGTATTCTCCATCTTTGACCGATTCTAACAAGTGTGGGTTCGATTCCCGTTAGAGAAAAATAAAATTACAAAAGCTTTGATTAAAGCTTATTTATTTATTAATCAGTAAAAATAACTAAAAAAAAAATATTAAATAATCCAAATTCATAACAAAATAAAAACGAAAATAAAATTAATGAGAAAAACATAACAGAAAAACGTAATCAAAAATAATGTCCGAAAATAACTGGTATTTTAAAACTTTTAAACAAAAAAACTGGGATAAATCATGATCGTGGAATTTAGTGGAATATACCAAAAGATGTCTCGTGAAACCCGTTTCGATTCCTGTAAAGTTTTTGAAAACTTAACTTTTTATAAAAAAAAGCTAAAAAAAAACTAAGCTGAAAAGGCTTTTTATTTTGTCTGGCAAAAATAAAAAGCGACAAGGAACCCCAGGTGGGGGAGGCATTACCAAAAAAATCCAGCATGATTGAAGCAATTTTTAATTGTGTGGAAGTTACACATCGCCAGACGTATTGCAGTATTTTCCCATGATTCTCCACTGCGAACAATATCTTACTTACTGATTATAATTCGATTTCATTTCTTCCTACCAAAGCTAGGTATAATTGCGGATTAACAGATTTTTCCTGGCAAATAATTGCAGATCCTGCAAAAGAAAAATATTCCGTGCAAAAAAGTAGCTAGTGTGAGACAGTTCACTTCGTTGAGCCTTTTTGAATGAGCCAAATGACTCACTCATATTAAGAAAAAAAAAACGAAGTAAAAGAATAGGAACACAAAAGGAAGTATGAACAGAATTGAGTTCCGAGCCTTATGTTGAAATTAAATTATGTATGTAAACTACCAAAGTACCAACCCTATCTCCAATGGAACCGGTCATCCTTGTCATTCCACCTACAATAAACCTCTATTCTAAACACTGATCTCTACCATTCACATAAGGAATAGTCGAGACATATATTTCAGTAACAAGGGTGTGTGCGACCCAATTGATTATAAAATCGGATCTTCCGGAGCAAAAAGTCAATTACAAACTTTTTAAAATCGAAAAGTAATTGTACTCTCGAAGACCTTTCATTTGTAAGCAAACTCTCTCATTGGAACACCCCCCCCCCCCCCCGCCGCGGGCTTGCACCCAGCTATCTAAACAAACATTTTATTCTAAAAGCTATAGCGAGACGGGATAGGTCTTTACAAATTTGTGATGGTCCAAATGTCGAAAAAACCTAGTATAATTATGTTCATAGGAAAAAGAATAAACGTCAATCCATAGAACATTACCTAGTGCACCAGGCAGTTTTTTCAATATGGCCGCGACAGTTTAACAAAATTAATCTAAGATGAAGTTTTTTCTATGTTGAAGCCGCCATTTTGAATTTTCACAATTTTAATTAAAAAATTCAAAATTTCAAATATTTAAGGCAATAAGCCAGGATTCATGCAGACACACATTTATAGTTCGCATATAGCTTTTTAAGGTATAAATGAAGGCATGCGTCACTCTATCAAACTCGTGTAAGAACAATTCATAGAATCTGATTTGAATGAATTGGATTTCTGGATTTCTGTAGCATGACTTGTTATACAGTATAATGCTTCCTAGAGATTGTTTTAGTACTGGACAGTTTTCATCAATTTTTCGATTACGGTACGGAAGACAAGTTTTTTCCGTTGACAATTTTTAGTGCTTCTGAAGGGTGTTCAGATATTCCTCAGACCAGTGGCGATAGAAGACTTTAGTTCAACCAGCTGTTGTTGTAGTCTTTGGAATCGGGTCGGACGGTTGCCATTGCGTTTGGTGCTATTCAATTCAACTGGGGAATCAATGTTGGTGGTATTCCTATTAGGAAGTATCCAGCTCTGATTGGGGTTCGAAGATAAATGACTTAAAGTTTAATACAGCCTATATTTGGATGATGACCATGTTTATTTATAGATAAATATAAGAAGCAACCATACTTACCATGGGAGCCCATCCAAGTTAGGAACGTTGTTAGGAATCATGGTCCACTTTATGTAATTTTTTTGATATGCTTTTCGAATTGATGAGCTCTTTAAATTAATGACCTTAGTCGGCATACCTTTTTTAGAATGCCATTCGTTTTCTATAGGAGGAGAAAAAATTCGAGCCATGACTTTGACCACAGCTAATTTTTCTAGCGTTGTTGTTGAAATATTTTTTCCCCAGTTTAATTAGTCTAATCCATGTAGATAGAAAACTTACGTTACGTTCGATAGTATAATAAGTGCTTAGTGACAGTTAAATTTTCTTATACACATGTTGTTCTTCCCATGAACCTAACTCATAACAATCAACAAAGAGTCTGCAATGTTACAGTAGATTATCTTACGATCTTCTTCAACTATATGCCCATGTCATATCCAATATTTTCTGAAGTAACAGTAATTATAGTAAGTTCAGTAAGCTCTTTACGAGATTAATTCTGTAGAGTCCTTCTTACATCTAAAAATACTCGCACAAGACGGATCTTAATTTTTGAATGCATTTTGTAGCCATTGGAAATATTCCTCCTCCAATAAATTCGAGTTCAAATCATAGCCCTAGAAAAGCAAATACATGTAATAAAGCACAAAATGGAAATTGTTTCTTTTATTCCGATGCCGGAAATAGTAAACTGTGAAGTGTCACATTTATCAGAAAAAAGGTATAAACTTTCCCTCCTAAGGATGGATGAACTAGACCTATAGTTCAACTTAGGGTTGAAATTTTTGCCTATGAAGCAGTGTGTAGTATTTACCAGAGCATAATTTAATATTAACCGAATCAAATTTCGGCAGCAGTTCGACTGTCGCTAATATCAAACTCTACTTAAAAATAAAATCAGAAAGTACCTCATAAAGCTCTGCAATGTACCTTTTATCAAAAAGTAAGGACAAATGATGACCTGCATGATGCCATTAAGCCTACATATAGCATCCTCCATCAATCCACGCGGTTTTGAAATGTATAAATCATTCCCATATAAATGAAATTTACAATTTAAAATTTCCGAAGAAGGATCATTCATGGAAACTGAAAACAACAAAGGTCCGAGAATTGACACCTGCGGAACACCACTATATACAACAAAAATTCAGAAAAATACTCCCCAAAAATATGGCTTACGGCATATTAGAATAAAAAGCTTCTAAATAGATAAGACAGCTTTGTGCGCAGGACTTTATGAATGTACTCCTGATGCCGCGCATAATCCAATACGAAATTTTTCCGTATCAGTAAAATCGCCGAATTCTTATAGGTGTAGTCATTGTAGAACAAGTACTGTTACTCAACAAGTACAAGAATGGATGCAACAATCGAGATTCCCTAGCTTCATGAGAGGGGTAGGGAAATATTAATAGAGTACACCCATTTACGGCCGGCTATAATCGAAACTAAAATACATCAAAATCTATTACAGTCACAACTACCACTTCAGTTACAAAAAAGCCTTAAGCCTCAAAAATTCAATGATTTAAGCATGACTAAACCTCAATTTTGGCGATATCATCGTAAAACAAATCGAAAATTATTTTTACCTATCTCTGTACCTGTACCTATATCTACCTGAACTGAACGGTAATCAGAGTGTTCCAGACAAGTATCGAAATGGGCAAATAATTCAATTTTGCTCCCATGGAAATCGAAGTGATAATAGTTTACGGTGATTTTGTTATTGTCGCCAGTTGTGTAAGGTGCTATGAGGTTAATTGGCCGTGAAAAATTTTGAAATGAAAACATAATTCCGCCCATAAGGTTGGGGCGATAGAATATGTATATTGCTTGGGGGGGATTTTATCCAGGGAAAATATTGCAGAGCATTTGAGGGTTTTATTACAATATGGGGAGCATTTGAGAGGGAGGGGGAAGTTTTCACTTAGGGCGTTGAATGAAGATTTTTATGTATCTTTCTTTGGATTTTATGAAAAATTTGTTTAAATAAATTTAAAAGCCTGTCAACATTTTCGGAATTAATACAAGAAATATTTCATAAAATTTTGTTTACTTTTCACTTATTTGCTATAAGTACACTCACATTATAATGTGGCTTAAGGGATGTCCTTTATGCAATTTACAGCATTGTGGAAGGAAAATAATTTAGAGTTAGTAGGAGAGTAAAAGAGATGATTGGAACAGAAATTCTCTAAATGACGGACGGGACATTGTCAGCCGTTCAAAGCGCTAACTCACTTTAAAAATAAAAATTGTGTGGAGAAATTACAGGAGGTTTCAATAATAAAAAAATAATTAATAACAAAATAAAAAGTAAACGATAGAAAGAGAGGTATCTAGGATAAGTGAAAAGAAAATAATAGACTTTGGACGGCTAGCAAATGTTAAGGCAAGAGAATTCTTAGAGAATCCCCTATTTCTGCATATGAAAAATACAGATAGAAAGGGAGCGAGAAAGTACGGAAATACGGCAACGAAATCCTCATCAGCTAATGAGGCCGTCCACATTAAGGGGATAATTCTATAGTATTCCGTAATTTGTTAAGGTCAGGAAAGTAGAGACATTAAGGCAGTAATGAAGTACAAAAAGAAAAACTGTAAGGGAGATGATCGACTGGAAGCTACTAAAGTGTCGAAATACCTCTTTCAGTAAGATTTTGGACGATGCTTAACTGTGGAATTGGGCGGCCGAACCTCTCTTAGTGTGCTGGTGGAGAGAGGCTGCGCGCAGGGTGGCGTACTTTCTCCGGTACTCTGGTGTATGTGGTGCATGACTCACTCATAACGGTGCTGAAAAACGTGGGATTCTCATGTGGAGCGTATGCGGATGACATCCTTTTGCTCATCTCCAGGCACAGCATGGCTGCTGCCTGCGTCTTTATGCAACGAGGCCTCAGTTTTGTTGAGGACTGGTGCACCCATTATGATATGATAGTGAACCCAACAAAGATCAGCTTGGTATTCTTCTCCAGAAGACTTAAGCTTGGGTATTTTGTTCCTTCAAAGCTCTTTGGACACACTCTGCGACTCTCTCATCATGTCAAGTACCTCAGAGCCTACCTTGACTCGAAGTAGAGGAAGAAGTTAATGCAGCTATGAGGGTCTTCGCTCAATGCAGGAGAACTTTTGGCTGCACATCGTGGGCCTGTAAAGGCTTGACTGCCTGGGATTTATGGACTCCATGCGATCTACGGACACTACTGCCACCCTTGAGGTCCTGCTTAATCTGCCACCCCTGGATTTTGTCATTCACGCAGATGCTAAAAGGGCTGCAGGCATATTGCGCTCACGGAGATATTGGGAGGACGGCTGGACTGGCTCTTCTCATTTCTCTTTGGCATGTGGGCTGGATCTGGGAAACCCTCTGGTCAGCATTCCATTTTATGTGATGAAAACAGAGCTTTGGTTTGGGCGTCGCTTCTCTCTGAGTTTTCCGGTAAAGGAATGGTGGACTGAAGGAAGTGCCTTATCGAGCCTTCCCCGGTCTGTTCTAAGAATTTTTACCGTCGGCTCTCTCACTAATGCTGAAGCCGGGGCGGGTATTTATCCTTCCTGAGCCTGATATTGGGGTGGAGTACTCAATTGGAGACACAGCACTATATTCCAGGCTGAAGTCTTCGCCATCGCAATGGCAGTGAAGATAGCCGTTGATATGGACATCAAGGGAGAAAACACCGCTATCCTTTCGGAGAGTGGCCCTCGGATAACATCTAAGTTACTCGGGGGACTGCAGGTCATCTGCGGATTAGTTGTGTATCCACAGCACGGTTTCCCTTCAGTGGGTTCCTGGTCACGTGGGAATTACAGGCAATAAATGGGCTGACCTTTCAGCTAGGCCTGACTCTGGTTCTCCGTTCCTCGAACCGGAGCCCACCGTAGGCGATGCCACCTCGACTATGGGTGCCTCTCACCAAAGCGATGTTTATAGGAAGCATCATCAGAAATGGGCAAACCTGAGTACCTGCTGGTGCACAAAACAAAACTGTTGCTTGATGGGCCCAATAGGAATATCTCTGATTTCCTCATGGCTTGGAAGAAAACAATGTAGAACTGTGGTTGGCATCGTCACTGGCCACAGCTCGCTTCACGCTCATCTAACAAGGATGGGAGTTGTTGACAGCTCTGAGTGTCTGTTCTGCCTTGAAGGAGAGCCTGAGACAGTCGAACACTTTTGTGTTAGTTCTGCCCTCCTATCTGTAGTGAAATTTAAAGGGGCTTCTAGCAGGACTAATGGACCGCTCTGACCTCCGTGTTTAGGATCGCGTGTTCCCCTGCCTTAAAAAAAAGATATTTGGCAGGTGTATACTGTGGCTGGTATAAAGGACAAAATGGTAATTTAGAATTAAAGTGTAAAGAAATGAAGTATTTCTCGATGCTCCAATAATCTTAATTCGGTTTTAACAGATCGTTTTCTTAGTCGGGTGAAAAAAGTATATCGGAAAAAAGCAAAAAGAAAATTAGTTCACCCATATGGGAAGCATGGAGTTCAAACTTGGCGATGATTGAGAGGGTTTTGACTATAAAGCAGAGTCAAAACCCCTTACTCAGAGTCAATGAAAAGTTCGTTAACCAAAGCTTTCGTACCTACATAAAAAACCTCTTCCATATTTCTTGGAAGGTAAAATCAGTTAACAAATAAGAAAATTTTTTACCATTTTGTTTCATTATTGAAAAAACCATGATTTTTTCTATAACTTTTTACGAAAAGGTTAAAAATCAGTTTGCTTTTCAGAATTATTTAGGAAAAAAAAGAAAACTTTCTCCTAAAAAATGAGATTTTTTTTTGATGTTGAGTTTTAAAAAATGCTCCAAAAATTAAAAATTGAGGTGACAACATTGAAATTGTATTACTTTCCATATCTATCGCCATCTATTGGTTTTTTGGTTAGTTGGTTGGTTAAAGAGGGAGATGAGAGGTTATAAAGCGCTAGTTGGCCTATTGTGCTCACCCTCCCATCTCATTAAGGCAGTCCTCCACTCCCCTAAGCAGGTTAAGAATCCACGGAGCGGCCTGTCCAGTAATTTAGTAGGGTTCAGATGTGGTTTACCGAAGATTGGCATTCTGTGTTTAACCTTAAGACAAACTGAGGGCCTGTCTGGATCTAAGTCTTCGTCTTCGTCTTCGTCTTTATATTACAGCTAGTGACGTATCACAACAAGCTCAGCTATTATAATAGTTAGACGAAGACGAAGTAACCTGTCCGAATTCGTTCGTTCGCTCAGCTTGATTTCACAAACAGCAAACAAACATAACCTCAGCGAATAAACATAACCTCACAATACGTTGTCTTTTTAAATAAGTCAACTCGAACCTTGAGTCGGCGATCAAGCTAACCAGATGTCAAAACTGTTATAAACAATAGCAAAGCTCGATGGCATAGACATGGATTCGGATAGACCTTGACGCACTAGCTGTAATAATAACACGAAGACCAAGACTTGGATCCGAACAGGCCCTTAATATACTAGATGTCCAGTCGAATAGCAGAAAGTGTGCCTATGAAGCAGAAACAACGATTCCTTGATTAAAAGAGAAAGCTTTTAAGCATGTTTTCCATGCTCACATTTAATCTGTTTGCAAGAGCGTGAATATATTTTCTGTTCTAAAAGTATGCAAAGACAGTCGATAGGGGACAAGAGCAGACCTAATCGTACGAACATGAATATCTACTCTGCTTATGAATAATGGGATTCAATGAGAAACGATCACGCTTTCTCTTCGCTTACATGAAGAGCTTTACTTTGAACGCGTAGAGCTTTACTTTAAACACGCGATTTGGATTTTAAGTGGCACAGCATTTGGCGCAGTGACTGGACATCTCGTATACCAAAGTTTGTCTACGGTTTAACTATCACCCGGCATTCACACAAGACATGTAAAGCAGTGTCATTATCCTCCAGACGCAGCGTGCAGATAGAATCAAAGCCCAGACCAATAGTGACAAACTGCTTCCGCAGTTGACATTGGCCAGTAATCAGACCGTACCACCAACGCCATCTATTGGCAATGTTTATTAAGTGCTACAAGATACGAAAGAAGACCGACTTCTCTTTAACTGTAAATAGGTAATCGATTTTGATAGATAGATAAATCTTCCCTCATTAGGAATTTACTCACACTTTCTCTCCTGTAATAAACAGCTACCAATCAATTTGTTGTTAAGAATCAAATATCTATCAAAAAGTATAACAAACCTTAAATAACATTGAGCCCAAGATTGAAAACAATTGAAGCGTAATTTATCTGATTTACGATAGAAAATAGAATTTTCTACCTAGGTACTATACCAGATATATATTTCGAAAAGGGTGCATAAATGTGTATGCAACAATTAGAGGGGTGGGTTCTGTCTCTCAACCCTCTCTGGTCCACACGTTATTGTTCATCGTCGAAGGTCTCCGAACTGATTACTCTAAAATTTTGTTTGCGCTCAAGAACCCATTCAACAAAAATCTTTCTCGAGTATACAAATCATCCACTTTTAGCCCTAAATTATATAGGGGATGCTAGCAATCTCATGAATGAATGTGTTCACAGATATAATATAGATGAGCAGGCGCGTGTATATCTTTTGTGATGTGATTAGTGATTTTCTTTATCTTGCATTTATAGGCCCAGGAGATATATATGTACTTAACATGTAAATAAATAACATAAGAAGGGAGGAAGGTGTGAAGAGGAGTGATAAAGTTTCCATAAAGTTTATGACTAAAAAAACTGGATGGGGAAGGATTATATTTTTATGAAGAGATTTAAGAAGAGTCGAATGAATCTATACAGAATCATTACATTTTTTTTATAGCTATTACTGATGGAGGGTAATAAAATTGCTTTTTTTTCTTTCTTTTTAAATTGTGTTTTAAAAGTGTATAAATTCCAACAAACGATGTAAGATTGAGGTACGTACATATGTTTTCAAGGAGAGATCGATAAGCATATTGTTGGGAGTTGAGGTGTTGAGTTGATTTGGATTAATTAAATCACCACTTTTCGCTGTAAAACTGAAATTGTTTTTTAAAATGATTTGACAAGGAAATTTAAATTCATCAAAAATAGGAGTGGATTACTCGATGTCTCCAAAATTACGTTAAAAAAGTATTTTCTAACGATTTTAATTTACTCTAAAGCTTACCTCAAATTTGTAGAAGTAACACTTGCTTCACATTATTATGATTTTCATACGTAATTTTTCCATGAAAATAGTTTCGACTACAAAACTTTTTTAAACATGGCGACAGAAAGACGTAGAATAGATCAAAGGAATTTATTATCTCTAAAAATGACTCGTAACCCGGTTAGTCTGTTAGTCCAGACCGGCGACAAAGGTAACATTTTTTACATTTGGCTCAGCTGTCAAGTACTTACCTAATAAAGAAGCAATTAAATAAATTATATATTAAAAAAATTGACTCAATCCGCTATAAATGCACATAGTTTTCAGTTTCCCAAATAAAGCCATTAAAGAGGGTTATAAGGGTTTTTTGGAGACCCGTCGACTGTTACATTCATCCTGGGGGCCCAGGACGAAAGTAACATGTCTGTTTTAAGGAAACTAAGTAAAATATAAAATAATAAAATATCAGCTTTCTATCTTGACTTGTGTTCTTAGCTCTAGGTAAATTAGTTCTGCAATGAAATTAGCATTTACCTATTCCGAATCACAATTATGGCATACATAGAGTAGATCACCTTTGGTGCAGTCTTCATGGGACCAGCCTTTACAATCTAGGCATTAGACCCATTTCTCCCCAGAGCAGCTACTACCGAAAGGCACTATACAAACTAGGCACATGCAGTAGTCCTCATCCGACGAATCGTCTCTCTGCTTCCTGTTTTATTTTTGTAATGTTTCTTGACTCTTTTCTGTACCTTGCCTTTTCCTTTTGCAGATTTTAAGAGAGTCTTCCTGACTTTTTTCCTGTTATCATATTCCTGCAGGATAGTCATTTTTTCCGGAGAATCGGTCAGAATCGCAGTCTTTCGCTTCTTACGTCCCCTGCTTGTCTGGAACCAGCTCGCGGAAAGGGTCGAATATTTTGGGGTGAAAATGGCTGTGCTTGTGATGTACTAGGTCCAGGCCCAGCATGGCTGGTTGCCGCGTCGCATTGACATTTATTCGTTTTGTCTTGTATCTGCAATCCACTAGAATCTGATTCAGGATTCAGAATTATTTCTCTGGATGGATTTCAGATCTACCGTAATGATCGTAGTCGGAGATCTGGTGGAGGAGTTGCAATATATGTCAGGCAGGATCTCAAATGCAAGGTTATTTTTTGTAGCTCTTCTGGAGACACATTTGAGTTTTTATGTGTAGAAATTGACACTGGTGCCGACACTGGTGTCAACTTTATTGTAATGTCGTTATTGCTGATGATTTCAATGTCAATATTTTAAAAGTTTGTGCTCATACTGATCTTTTCTTGTCTGAGATGTGCATTTAATTGCAGTGAATTCGTCACCAACGTATTTTAATACTTCTAACCCGTCTCTCTTGGATCTTTTTTTAATTAGCAACCCTCGTTCAGTGCTCTTCTTTAATCAATTATGTCTCAGCATTTTGGACCGCGATATTATTTTCATGTCTTGTGATGTAAAAAAAAAATAGATTTGAATTCTCTATTAATTGACTGTGAGTCGATATCGTGGAACCATGTATACGGACTATGTTCTGTAGATGACCAAATAAAATTTATCAGTGACTCAATAGCATATTTACATGATAAACATGTTCCTTTACTTAAGAAGGTTATTAAACCGAAACTCTGTCCATGGTTTTCACAAGAAATTCAGTCAATGATCACCGAGAGAGAATATCTTTTTTCTCGTTATCGTAGACTTAAGACTAGTAATAGTCGCATAGCATACACTACGTTACGAAATATAATAATTAAAAAAAATCGTAATGTCAAGCGAGCAGTGTACCCACTAAAACTCTATGGCACAATCTTCGTAGCGCCAACGTTTATGGCAAAGACAAATCTGAAAATCACATCAATCCGAATGAACTTAATTCATATTTTGTTAAAAGCCCTCTACCGCCTGGTGACATACTAGCACCTGATGGTATGTCACCAAAAAATTTATCAAATTAATGGCTCCGTACATTATGAGTCCACTACTATATCTCATTAACACTTGTATTACTAAGTCCATATTTCCCAGTGTATGGAAAATTGCTAACGTGGTCCCAATACCTAAAAAACCTACCGCTGTATCCCGACTTCAGACCTATTAGCTTGCTGTGTTTTCTTTCGAAGGTATTTGAAAAACTTTTATGTTATCAAATCCAGAAGCACTTACGTGAAAATGAACTTTTGAGCAATCTCCAGTCAGGCTTTCGGCCTGGATATAGCTGTGAAACGGCTCTCCTAAAAGTGTTTTCCGATATTCGCTCCTCACTCGACAAGCGAGAGGTAGCTATATTGTTGCTTCTGGACTTTTCTAAAGCATTCGATAGTGTTTGTCACAACAAGCTTCTGAATAAACTGTCCAGCTATTATAATTTCTCGTATCGTGCTGTTAATTTAATGAAGAGTTTTCTTACACAGTGAGCTCAAAAGGTAATTCTCAAGAATGGTAACCATTCTGACCTCCTTTATCTCACCAGCGGAGTTCCACAGGCATCTATCCTAGGTCCACTGTGTTTCAGTCTGTACATTAACGACTTACCTTCGATGATCCGTGATGCTAACATACACATGTATGCAGATGATGTGCAAATTTATCTTTCTCGTCCTATCGGACTCATCGAAGACTGTGTGGCCCGCGTTAATGATGACGTAAGTGAAATATGTAAATGGGCTTTAAATAACAATCTCAATCTTAACCCTGCCAAGTTTCAGTGCATTGCTTTCTCTCATGGTCCACTTGACACTTTGTCATTGCCACATATAAAAATATATGGCATCACTATCCCATATGAATCCAAAATCCGTAACTTGGGCGTTATTTTAAATTCTACCATGAAATGTTGCGACCATGTCGATTTAACTCTATCTAAAATCTACTCCATCTTGCGCCGTCTTTGGCTCTCGGCTAGAATTCTTTCTCCCAAGTTGCGTTGCCATCTAGTCAAATCGCTGATCTTGCCATATTTTAGTCAAGGTTGTCTTGTATTTCCTAAGCTTGATTCTCGATGCTTTAGAAAATTAAATGTAGTACTAAATGACTGTATTAGGTTTATCTTTGGACTACGAAGGTATGATCATATCTCTCGTCTTAGTTTTTCGTTGCTAGGGTGCTCACTGAAGACTTACTTTGAGCGACGAATTTTAATGTTTCTTTTTCTACACAGCCTTCTTATTTGTGCAATATGATTCAGCCTTTAAGTACAAGTAGGGGATATAAATTTCGACTGCCCAAATTTTACACCACTGTGCTTGAAGGATCTTACATTGTTCAGGCCATTCGAATCTGGAACGCTTTGCCCAATAGTCTGCAGAGGGCGGGCTCGTTCGGCGCATTCAGGAGACTGCTTATTTCTTACCAGCCTCACTTCACCTAGTTAATGTTGTAGATTTGATTTTTGATTTTATGTATGCATATTCACCTTTTTACGTATCTCATAGATCTATTTAATTTACTTACTTACTTTTCTTGTCTACATTTTCTTTCTTTTTCAAATAAAGGATCAAATATCTACGTTAATTTCTAGAAGTCACTTGTTATACTCGGGATCACGTACTCTGCTTTTTTATTTTTAGTCTTTCTTAGTTCTTAGATTAACTAGGCTTTTTATGTGTCCAATTTTCCCCCCCCCCTATTACATAAATAAATACTTACTATAAGATTGTAAATCTTGAAGTGTTATTTACATCTTAATAAATAATAATAATAAAAATAAAAATAATAATAAAGTCGATAATTAAGTAGCACCCATAAGGTTTTAAGACGATGTATACGGGATCGTTGCCACGCTCTTCTGATTACATTGCGACGACGTATTATATTGATAATATTTTTTAAATTGTTTCACCCTAATTTATACCTGCTATAAAATGAATCAATAAAACTTATTAAAGAGCAGTTCCTTTCCTAAACAACATTTCACACAATCAAAAAGAAAAAAACATTTAGCTTCATTGGTTTTATGCTTTATTAAAAATTGTGTTACACAACAGGATTCAACAAAAATAAACAAAACATAATATTCTCTTATTGCAACTTAAGTACATATTGCACTTAAAACTAATAGACCTATTTATGTATGTATGTATGTATGTACCTATGTCTTCTAAATACATAAGTAATTTTTTTTTTGTCTTTTATAATTTTAATATTCATCGCGATTTGTTGGAATTGTCATGATATGATTTTCTTTTATCACAAATTTTTACAAATTTTTTTTTTAAATTTATTTTCATATTTTTAAATAAAATAATACTAATAATAACTTTTAGTTGCATTGCAACAATTTTTGTTTTTTTTTAAGAAAATTAAATATTGAAGAAAAAAAAACGAATTAAACAAAAACATTGTAAGAAAATTTTTCGAGAGCTATTTTTGTGGGGTGTATTCATTCGGATTGTAGCATTTTGCTCTATGTTACAATTTTAAATTTAAATTTAAAAATAAATCTTTGATTTTTTTTTGTATTTCATATCTAGATAGATTGATATTATTTACAATATTATGAATGTAAATAAAAAAAAAAAAGTATTAAAAGTTTTTCATTTAATTTTTAAATTATATTTACACAGCTCTTTCGGCGCCATAGCGCAACGGGGTAGGTCATATAATATTCGGTGGTGGTTGCCCTTGAACTGTTGGTGATGTTTTCGGTGGTTTTACACAAACATATGATAACGCTGGAGCAGCTGGTGGGGATGGTGATGTTTCTGCATTAAGTATTGGTGAACAACCAAAATATCGCCAAGGATGATATAAACCACCGGCATACATTGCTTGAAGTCTTGCTTGTAGATCTAAAGCAATTGTTGGATCTAATGGTGGATAATGTGGTAGAGGAAAACTTGGTGGACGTTGAGGTAATCCCAATGTCAATTCAAGTGGATTACTAAAATGATATTTTTGTGAAAATGTCTGTTCTTTTGGTTGATTTTGTGGTATTGGTGATTTGGCTAGAGTTTTTGGTTTTCGACGTGGTCTATATTTATAATCTGGATGTTCTTTCATGTGAAGAGCTCTGGAAAAAATAAATAAGAAATTAAAAAAAAAACAAATTAAATTATACAAAAGATTTAGAATTATAAGTAAAGGAAGGAAAAAAATGTATTTTAAATGCATTTTTTTAAAGATATTGTTTGTTTACATAGTAAAATTCACGAAATTCTAGATTCTGGTAAATTTTAATTGGAGTTCATTTTAGTGAATGGTATATAAAGACTGAAATTCTATTGCTTTTATTTAATTAGAGAAAAACAAAATTAATTAAAAAATTTAAAGTGATCTCTCGTAAAAATATAATGAAAGTGTGTATAGTTGTACAATTGAGTGTTTAGCGCTAAATTTCTCAAATTAAGCTGAATAAATAGAAAAAACAACCGAATTTTAATAATTTAAAAATAACAAAAATGATTTAAACTTTAAATTTAATTGATGTTGTTTTTTGCACTTATAAATCAAATGAAAACAGTAAGTCCTAAAATGACCTAAACAGTTTAGGCCATAAAGCTGAAACACAACTGTGAAACAAGTAAGATTTTATAAATACGTGGTATGATCTAGAATGACCGATAGTTAACATAATAGGAAAAATAATTTCAAGAAGTAGAAGCAGAATATATATAAAATATATGAAAACATATATAAAATATAAAAATATATACAAATACTAAGGGGAGCCCATCGGCATTGCCCGGCTATAATATATAGATAGATACCTAGATGGGTGGGGCTGGGATTGCTTTGGTTATAGATGCATAATATCTAAGCTATTATCTGACTCGATCGCGTGATTCCGTACTCTACGGTTTCACTATATGCCTAGATGTGTGTGTATGTGTATGTATGTGTGGAAGAGTTTAGCTCTCTGCGTCGTCGACATGTTTTCCGGCAGTGCCTAAATATATAGTAAAACACGAAATTTTTTTATGGGAACCCTTCGAAGGAGTAGCCCGATTCGTCCCATTTTCGAACTGTATTTGTAATTTTTATGGAAACGCCGTGTACAAAATATGAGCTCTCCACCTTGATGCGTTTTCAGGCAGAGCTACCAAGTATATAGTGAAAAACGAAAGCTTTGTATGGCAATACCAAGAAGGGGGTAACCAGATTTAGTCGATTTTTGAAATTTTATTTGCCATTGCTATGAAAATACCACGTACGAAATTTTTTGTATGGCAGCCCTACAAAGGAATTGCCAGATTGGTCCCATTTTCGAAGTTAATTTTCATTTTTTTTTTAAAAAGGCCCGTGTACAAAATTTCAGCTCTCTACGTCGACGCTTGAGGCAGTGTCCAAATATGTAGTGAAAACCTAAAGTTTTGTATGGCAACACCAAAAAGGGGTTGTTCAATTCGGCCCATTTTGAGTTTGTATTTGAAATTTTCATGAAAACGCCGTGTACAAAATTTGAGTTCTCCATGTCGACGCGTTCTCAAACAGTTTCCAAATATATAGTGAAAAACCAAAGTTTCGAATGGCAACATAAAGAAGGATTCCATTTTTGTAATTTTATTTACTATTGCCGTGAAAACATCATGTACTTAACTTTAGTTCTCCATGTCGACGCGTTCTCAGGCAGTACCCAAATATATAGAGAAAAACGAAATTTGTGTATAGCAACTCTCTGAAGGAGTTACCCGATTTGTGCAATTTTCAACTTAAATTTACATTATTTTTAAAAACGCTCCCCACGTTGGCGCGTTCTCATGCAGTTTCCAAATATATAGTGAAAAACTAAAGTTTTATATGGCAACACCAAAAAAGGGTCGTTCGATTTCGTCCATTTTCCCTAAGTCGACGTGTTCTCAGACAGTTTCCAAATATATAGTGGAAAACCAAAATTTTGTATAGCAACGCCAAGAAGGCGTTGCCCAATTTAGTCTGTTTTTTATATTTTATTTGCTATTGCTATGAGAAAACCGCGAACAAGCTTTCAGACAGTGTCTAAATATATACTAAAATCGAATTACTTGTATGGTGGCAACCCTACGAAGTCCATTTTTGAACATTTTCAATTTTTATGTAAACGCCGTGTACAAAATTTCAGTTTTCCACATTTATGCGTTGCCAGGCAGTTTTTTACGTCTCCACAATAACGCCATCAATTGTGTCCAAAATTATAGTATCTCTCAAGCTGGAACCAACCAAACACATTCACAAAATTTCATTGAAATCTGTAGGGCGGTCAGAAAAAAAAATGGATTGGAAATTGATACTATATAAAGCTGAGTCTCTGAGTCTAGAAAAGGAATGGCGCAAGATTTTAAAGCCGAAATTGCTGAAATAGGTTTTGACCCTATGAAGACTCTACCGATATCGGAGTCCTCTAATACAAGAGTTGCAGGTTATAAAAGATGACGTTGTGAACTGTTGTGAACCTATTATTGAGAAGGGTGAAAAAGGTTTATTATAAATAGTAATCAAGATGATGGATAAAACAGGAATGAGCTCGGTAAATTTTCTAAATTATGGAAAAAATGGTTTATTATCCCAATTTTTAAGTCCAGTAAAAGGTCATTGTTAAATTGTATTGTATTCCCAAACTGTGTGAACCTTTTTTTATATGAATTCTTGTATTTTCATTATAGTGGAACTATTAATCCTTATCAACATGTTTTTATGAAGCTAAGGTCAACTACAACAAATTTGCCCCAGTTTACATCTGCGAAATTCACTGCATTTATACAAACTTCAGCAAAGCTTTTGACAAGCTTTCTCACTCTTTTTTGTTATTTAAATTGAGATTTTTAGGGATCACCTCGTGATATTGCATATCTTAAATGGAAGAAGTTCAAACTTATTGTTTTCCTTGAGGAATATAAAACCTTACGCAATGGTACTATTTCAGCTATTCGTAAAGCTAAAAAGCATTTTTATGAATCTAAACTTAATTCCTTCAAAAATCCTTTGGAAAATCTTGCGGATGAGTGGCATTAGTTCATCTCGTAAAAATAATTATGCCATTGATCCCAATTCAGCTAACAATGAATTTCTTCTGTCTTGTGTAGATGATACTGTTGACGCGCCATTACTTCAATCTCATGAAGCTGAAAATTATTCTTCTTCAGCTCCAATTTGTAATTTTTCTCGGATCACAAATGAAGACTTTTTTTGCTGTAATTAATAGTATTAAATCCTGTGCGATTGGGGCGGATAATCTCAACCCTCGATTCATTAATATGTGCTTGCCCTATATTCTTCTTGCACTCACACATATTTACAACTCGTGTTGTACTACTAGTAGCTTTCGTCTACCATGGAAGGCCGCTAAAGTAATTCCAGTACCTAAAAACCCCAACTCACATTGTAGTGAGTTTCGGCCTATAAGTATGTTACCATTTCTCTCTAATTTAATTGAGAAAATTATGCACTTACAAATCTCTCATTATTTATTTTTGAATGGTCTTATGCACAAGTATCAATCTGGCTTTCGTCCTGGGCATAGCTGTCCATCTGCTCTCCTTGAAGAGAGCAATGATATCGCGCGTGCGGTCGATAAAGATGAACTAACGGTACTAGTTCTGTTAGATTACTCCAAGGCATTTGATACCGTTAATCATAGACTTCTTCACACGAAACTTATAAGGAATTTTAACTTCTCTTCTCATTCTGAAAAGTTAATTTATGACTACTTGAGCAACAGGTCACAAGCAGTTATCATCTTTTTTACCAGTGGTATCTGGTGTACCTCAGGGATCCATTCTTGGGCCCCTATTATTTTCCATGTTTATAAATGATATAATTGCTCAAGTCAAGTATTCTAATCTGCACTTATATTCTGATGATGTTCAATTGTATACATCTAGTGTATCTGGCCTGATTGAGGATTGTATCTCTCGGGTACATGAGGATTTGGAGACTATTTAATTGTGGTCCTGTAATAATAAACTAAGGCTTAATCCCTCAAAATCTAAGTGTTTGCTGATACATAGGCGTGTACTAAATATGGATGGCTTTCCGTCAGTTTCCGTTAACAACACTGCTATTTCCATTGTTGATTCAGCTAAAAATATTGGGTTGATTTTCAATAAAACACTTACATGGGATCTGCATATCAATTCTGTTATGAGTAGAGTTTATGCAGGACTTCGTTCTCTATGGGTGTCTAGCCGTTTCACATCTATGCGTACGCGACTATTTTTAGTGCGTACACTGTTAATACCTATTATGACTTATGGATGTGAAATATTTGGAAAGCTTGATTACAATAATAGAAGAAAAGTTGAGATTGCCTTTAATGGGTGCCATATTTCTGTTTATCTTGATTACTGCTCAGTAATTTATTTAATCAAAATTATTAAGTTTAAATGTCCTCGGTATCTTTACGACCTCTTGGTATTCTCTAGGCTCAACAGAACACATCACTTGTTACTACCGCGGAATAAATTCCTTATCACCCAACGCCTGTTTTTTTGCCATGCTATTAAAATATGGACAACACTTTAACTACAAGTAGTGTTTTTATTTTTCTTAATCCTAGTAGTTAGCATTGCTTTTTTTTTCTTTTACTTTATATTGTTATTTTTTGTTTTATATTTTTAGTTAGTTAGTTTGAACTTTCTGTCTCTCTTCCATTAGTATATATACTACTTAGTCATATTGTTTTTATTTTGATTTTCTTGTACAAATAAAAAAGATTTATGTCTTAATTGTACAATAGTTATGTTAATAATAAATTTGAATTTGAATTTGATAGACAAAAAAACTACACCAATGTCCAAAGGAAACGGAGACGTCATTACTTTACACGTATTCAAAATATTCAGCAAACAGGTCACAACTAGATTCTAAATTATAGGACTTCTTGTTGTTATATTGCAACATTTTAAATAAATATTAGTACGAATATAAGCAGTGCTAGCTAGTACTAATTAAAAAGAGATACAGGGTTTTCCAATAAGAGGTGTTATTTTGATATTCAAAGAAAAATGCCATTTTTTGAGATAAATGATCGGATCTTTATTTCATTATAAAGAGGAAGATATGCCGTTAATAATGGAAAATAACATCAGCCAAATGACCACCACGACCACGCCTACAGGACCATATCCTTTTCATGAAATTTTCCATAACCAAATCGCAAAGTGGCTGTACTATGTCCTCGATAGCCTCACGAATTCCATCTTTGAGGTCTTGAATCGACGCTGGGCTGTTGGCGTAGAACTTCTCTTTCAGGTGGCCCCAAAAGGAAGAAGTCGCAAGGTGTTAAGTCACAAGATCTTGGTTGCCAATTGTGATCACCTCTTCGAGAGATAACACGGTCCGGAAACTTTTCCCGTAAAAGATCAATGGTTTCGTTGCTTGTATGGCACGTAGCGCCGTCTTGTTGAAAGTAAACGTTGTCCAGATCAATACCATCCAATTCCGGCCATAAAAAATCATTAATCATCTGTCGATAGCGCAATCTATTCACCGTAACTGTTGCTCCAGCCTCATTTTCGAAAAAGTAAGGTCCAATGACCCCGCGGGACCATAAACCGCACCAAACAGTCACACGTCGAGGATAGAGAGGCTTTTCAACAATAACTCTTGGGTTTTCCGAGCCCCAGATGCGACAATTTTGCTTGTTGACGAAGCCATCGAGGTGGAAATGGGCCTCATCACTCAAGACAAGTTTTCGATGGAATTCCGGATCATTTTCATGCATTTCAAGGACCCAATCAGCAAAGACTCGACGTTGTTGATGATCGGCCGGCTTGAGTTCTTGTGTTAACTGAACTTAATAGCCTTAAGACCCAAATCTTTATGCAAAATACGGTGTAGTGACGTTTGTGGAATGCCTAATTCCAAAGAACGACGAGGAATGGACAAACCTGGGTTTTCTTCAACACTTTCGGCTACAGCAGCAATATTCTCGGCTGTTCTTGAGCGATGTGCATGGGTTTTATTCTTCATATCAAATTTTTCTACCAATTTCTGTATTGCGGTCCGACAAGGTGCTTCACGACGACCCAAAAATGTTCGAGTTTTACGAACCGTCTCTGCCACATTTTCACCATTTTTATAGTGAATTTTAATAATTTCAATGCGTTGTTGAATCGTGTATCGTTCCATTTTTATCAATGGCGTAGTTCTACTTGTCAAATGTCAAAAAATTACAACTCCAAAAGTGACATCTACCGAAATAGCGGGCTAATTAAAATAACACCTCTTATTGGAAAACCCTTAAGTAGTTATTATGGACAAAAAAATTAATTAAAAGCATAAAATAGTCATAATTTAACAAAAATGTATTCCAAAATAATAAATCTACACCTAAACTGCAGGTTATCAAAATGTACACATACACACGACTCATAAAAGTTGTTATCAAAATTTACTCTACGCTGGCTGGCTGTTTTTATTTTTTTTTTATTTATTTATTTTAAATTTTAAAGAATGACTTATGTGTCCACACAAGAAAAGGAAATAATCACTTCATTGTGTAGTTACTGATCATCAAAAAAGTAATTTATATGTGTGTACTCAGTCCATTTAATAAAGAAGCATTGTTAAAGAAACAACGAACACGACAGTGAACAAAAACCTAGGTGTGATAGGAGTTCAAGAAGTTTACGCATATCTACCTAGGCCTCTACTAATCAAACAACAAAATAACAACAACAACATTAAAACTATAAAAAGTTCCTTATTTGTATCATAAACGTGTGTGGTGGAAAAAATTGTGTTTATCCAGACCGGAAAAGTGTGTAACTTAAAAATTTGTTTAAATAAAAAAAGAGAGAAAAACTCAAAAAGGCTGTAACTACATTTTCAGGGGTTACAAAAAAAAAACAACAATTTTATCGTAACGAAAAAAAAAAGAAATTGTCAATTTTATTTGAATTAATTTTATCTATTCTTTTTGATTGTACTTTTGACCATACATTTTTGATGATAAAGCGCATGCTATTTGTGGGTAAATGCTTAAAGAAAGCCTTCATTTATGGAAGTTCGTCTTAAGTCAATATTGATTTTGATCGATATTTATTGGCTCTTTTTTTTTCCCTGTACTTAGTGAGTAATCAATGGAAAATAAACGTTTTTCCTTTTTTTTTCAAAGCAAGCATAATGTGATAATGATGAATAACAATGAAGGGAAAATATCCGCAGTAATAAAATTTTATTGAAGAAGGAAGAATTATTTTTATCAGAAATGTCATTTTATTTATTTTGTGGGGAGTGTAAATGGAGGGATAGTAGTATTAGTAGTAGTAAGAGGTGAGTGAGACTTTTTGTAGAGAGCTCCGTTAAAAGTTTTAGGAATTGATGAAGTTTTTAAGATTTTTGAGGATTCAATTTGTTAGATTCAATGAGAAATAAGTATTTAAGTGACAGTCAGTTACTGACTTTCAATTTTACTGATTACAAACGCATTGCATTCGACCGACTGATTAGTCAGTTAATTTTGAAAAATTCATCTTTTCAAACATTCCTCTTCACTACTTTCTGTATTTTTTCTCTTAAAAATAAAGATTACAAAATAATAATAATAATTTATTTATTTGGAATAGTACTAAGATAACAAGATCTTTAAATATACATTACATTTAGGTATTAAACGAGAAAAAAAAAGTTAAAGCAAAAGACTACGTATTAAGAAATGAAGAAATGAGAAAGAGCTAAGAAAGCTTGCAATGAGTAAAATTAAAATAATGCTAAGTGAAAAGTTAATAGAAAAATAAGAAAATAAACGAAAAAGTAAAAAAAAGAATAACAAATATAGAAAAATAAAACTAAAGATAACTAAATAATGCACTCCAATAAAAACTATGTTGGTAAATATTCAGGGCCGGATTTAGAAGTGTGGAGGCCCTGGGGCAACAAAGGAGTGGAGGCCCCTAATTATTTTTAAAATAGGTTACACACTTTTTTAAATTGTTTAAATAATTTATTGCACGAAAAAATAATAAAAAGACAAAATAAAATAAACTAGAAAAGACGAAACGGAGAACTCGGGGAAAAATGAAGAATTCGGTGAAAAACGGGTATAAAGTATACGCAAGCATAAACAGGCATTCAGTGTTCGATTCCTCGTCGCGATTATTTTTTTCTCATTATAGAATGATGAATAAAAATAAATAATATAATATCCAATTATTTGATGTTCTTTAATTACTAAAGAAATCATTATTTCCTTATAATTTCTTTTATGCAATAAAAGGTATGTGAATAAATGATTCAAATCAATTGTTTCAAAAAATAATTATTTGCGTATTTATAACTACTTATACAAAATACATTCGTATTGGTGTCATCAATATTATCAGAACCGAAATAAGGGTAACCTCCGAAAATATTTATAATAATGTAATATTATTAAAAATATTTTTCGAGGTTTGTGGATGAAAATGAATGTATTTCGTCTGTGTATTAGATAGTTCCATTGCGGGTTGTGGAGGCCCCTCTCTTGTGGAGGCCCCGGGCTAGAGCCCCGGTTGCCCTCCCCTAAATCGGGCCATGTAAATATTTACTTAGCAAGGTCATCCAAAACGAGCCGATCCGATTTTTATAGTAAAGGGTTTTCCAATAAGAGGTGTTATTTTAATTAGCCCGCTATTTCGGTAGATGTCACTTTTGGAGCTGTAATTTTTTGACATTTGACAAGTAGAAGCTACGACATTAATAAAACTGGAACGATACACGATTCAACAACGCATTGAAATTATTAAAATTCACTATAAAAATGGTGAAAATGAGGCAGAGACGGTTCGTAAAACTCGAACATTTTTGGGTCGTCGTAAAGCACCTTGTCGGACCGCAATACAGAAATTGGTAGAAAAATTCGAGCTGTCGGGACAAGTTAGTGATGCGAAGAATAAAACCCGTGCACGTCGCTCAAGAACAGCCGAGAATATTGCTGCTGTAGCCGAAAGTGTTGAAGAAAACCCAGGTTTGTCCATTCCTCGTCGTTCTTTGGAATTAGGCATTCCACAAACGTCACTACACCGTATTTTGCATAAAGATTTGGGTCTTAAGGCTATTAAGTTCAGTTAACACAAGAACTCAAGCCGGCCGATCATCAACAACGTCGAGTCTTTGCTGATTGGGTCCTTGAAATGCATGAAAATGATCCGGAATTCCATCGAAAACTCATCTTGAGTGATGAGGCCCATTTACACCTCGATGGCTTCGTCAACAACCCACGAGTTATTGTTGAAAAGCCTCTCTATCCTCAAAGTGTGACTGTTTGGTGCGGTTTATGGTCCCGCGGGGTCATTGGACCTTACTTTTTCGAAAATGAGGCTGGAGCAACAGTCACGGTGAATGGATTGCGCTATCGACAGATGATTAATGATTTTTTATGGCCGGAATTGGATGGTATTGATCTGGATAACGTTTACTTTCAACAAGACGGCGCTACGTGCCATACAAGCAACGAAACCATTGATCTTTTACGGGAAAAGTTTCCGGACCGCGTTATCTCTCGAAGAGGTGATCACAATTGGCCACCGAGATCGTGAGGCTATCGAGGACATAGGGCAGCCACTTTGCGATTTGGTTATGGAAAATTTCATGAAAAGGATATGGTCCTGTAGGCGTGGTCGTGGTGGTCATTTGGCTGATGTTATTTTCCATTATTAACGGCATATCTTCCTCTTTATAATGAAATAAAGATCCGATCATTTATCTCAAAAAATGGAATTTTTCTTTGAATATCAAAATAACACCTCTTATTGGAAAACGCTGAATATCAATTGATTTTATTTGTCTACTAAAAGTCCCCTGGTCCTAGTAAGTTGTATATCATGTGGTAACAGAATACATTTGCGAACACATTGGACAAAGTAAGAACGCAGCCCATATTGGGATCTACATCGCGATATGAGGAGATTCCTATGTCTATTCGACTGCAAGAAACTCAGCTTTTCAAATAGGTATCCTGGCTGCTGGCTGAATATGAGTCGATGTAAAAACTTTAGCCTATATTGAGTTTAGTAGGCTTCTAATGGACAATCAAGCAAAGAGGTAATGTATGGGGAGATATGACTACCTCGAGATAGTTTATATGTATATAAAGCGAAGTACATCATTATAAGCCACTAGGAGCCTTCTCCGGTAGACGGAGTCAAGCGAGGTAAATATTATACAGCCATAAGTTAAATTGGGAAGAATTAGGGATTTGACAAGTTTTTTCCGAACATGGAGTGCTAGCAATTCTGAATTTAGCCATAATCTTCTTAAGCTGCCATATATATTGTACCTACGGTAGCACTAATGTGGTCACAATAAGAAAATCTTGAATTGAGTTCAAAGCCCAGACTTTTTGCAGAATCAACGTAGACAAGTTTCGTTTTATTGAGAAAAATGGCCATCCCTTGAGGGAACAGTAGTGGAATTCTCAAAGGAAGTCAAATATCTAGGTATTGCTCTGGATAATAGACTAACCTGGAACTCTCACTTAAAAAGAATACTGGATAAAGCTACAGTGGCAACATGGACATGCCGCAGGCTTTTTGGCAAAACTTGGGGTGTTAAACCAAAAATGACTCTGTTGTCATACACATCTATTATAAGACCCATGGTCACATACGCCTCACTCGTTTGGTGGCCAAAAACAAAACAAAAGACTGCTCAAGCTGCAAAAACTGCAACGGCTTGCATGTCTAGGAGTAGCCGATGCCATCCGTACCTGCCCAACTGCGGCCCTAGAGGCTATGTTGGACTTGCTACCCTTACATTTGCATGTTAAGGAGCAGGCCATACTTAGTGCAATTAGGCTATTAAGGGCAAACCTCCTAAGTTCACCGATGGCTAACCCAATTTTAGACGTTATGCCGAAACGCCATAACTTTGAAATACCATTTAAGGTGATCGTGGGGAACCGTCAACAGTGGCACACTGGGGACCTACCCTTTGAAAAAGGATCTCTTAAATGGTAGACGGATGGATCCAAAATGGAAGGTAAAGCAGGCGTGGGCATATATGGGCAAGGTTCCATCTCGCAAAGGCACTGGGGGCCTCACCAACCATTTTTCAAGCAGAAATACCCGCCATAGAACTCTGCGCTCGCGAAATAATCCATAAAAATATGCGTGGAGCAAAAATATTCATAATATCAGACAGCCAAGCAGCACTTCAAGCGTTAAACTCGTTTACCTGGTTTGGGACTGTCTTAAAGCAACTGGCCGAGACAAATAGGGTGACACTGATCTGGGTACCAGGACATGAAGGCATTATGGGAAACGAGATTGCGGCCCGCCTTGCAAAGGAAGGAGGCAAATCTCCGTTTATTGGCCCTGAGCCTGTTTTTGTACACCCAAAAAGTCACCTCTCAGCTCAGATCAGCCTTTGGGAGGACAGAACTAAGAAGGAATACTGGGAAAATACCCCGGGGCTGAGACAAGCGAAGAAGTTTATAAAGTACTCGCAACAGAGGACCAAAGAATTCCTCACACTCAGCAGGAAGGAACTAAGGCTCATAACGGGCCTACTTACTGGGCATTGCCCACTTAGATACCACCTTAAGAACATGGGTAAGGTCAATGATGAGACCTGTCGATTCTGTATGGAAGACGATGAATCCGCTGAACATGTCCTATGCGACTGTGAAGCTCTGTGCCGCATAAGGCTAAGACATCTAGGAAAGGCATTTCAACTGCCAGAGGATGTGGAAAAAATGGCCCTAAAGAATATTATAGGCTTCATCAAAGACCATAAGTTCGAATGGGCGCCCTAGGGCATCAAGGGGTAATGTCACAATAGATCTTATAGGTCGCAGTGACAAGATGAGAGGCAGAAATCCTGTCTGCATCCCCCACAATTAATAATAATAATAATGGCTGGTAAAGAGAGAGATTCGATTTTATTCCTATAAACTGCCAGGCATGTAGATTTGTCAGGATTTAAGTCTAATTCATTACGCAAAGATCAGTTATAAATGCGTTGTAAATCATCGTTTAACCTGCATTCACAGTCTTCCATTAAGCCTATGGGTCTGGTTAAGTATATCTCTGTACATCATCAGCATACATATGAATAGATGCATCCACGACGGCATCAAGATGGTCATTTATGTAAAGACTAAATAATAATGGACCTAATCTAGATCCTTGAGGAACACCGCGGTGTAAGAATGCTGTATCTGAGAGCTGGTCAAGTACTCTTACAACTTGGCTGCGCCTATTTAGAAGGCGGCTGTAAATTAGTTTAGCTGCTGATGCTGAAAAAGAGAATTGGCGAGACAGCTTTTGCAGCAAATTACTATGGTCAATAGAGTCAAACGCTTTGCTGAAATCAACTAGTGGTAATATTGATAGATGGGCATTATCTAAAGCCTCGTGAATGCCTGATGTTACTTTAATTACAGCGGAATCCTGATTGGCAGTGGGTTAAGAAACCCTTGCGGTCTACATATTCCGTGATTTGCGAATGGAGCACCTTTTCAAAGATTTTGACTAAGAAACAGAGAAGACTAATTGGACGGTAATTGCTCGCCACAGAACTACTTATTATACTTTTTTGGAATGGGAACCACTAGAGCTTTTTTCCATTGAGTAGGAAACTGAGATGTCATGATGCAGTAATTGAAGATATGAGCTAGTATCCTAGCTATATCTGGCCCAATCAATTTAATAAAACGGGGAAGTACCTGATCTGGTCCCGTTGCATTAGATTTAATAGAGGACATAGTTAGTAAAACTTCTCTTTCATCAATGTTTCGAAAAGCAAAGCCATCAGAATAAAATTCTTCAGCAGAAATATCAGTGAGTGAAGCTTGTGAAAAAGTATTAAGCGCTGACGAATCTCCTGCGAAGTAATTATTCAATGCATTTGGATCTACACATACTTTTGTGGATTCACGCCCATATGTATCCCAAAACTTCGAATGTTTGCCCATAGTTTCTTTGGTGGTAATTTCATGTTACTATTAAAATAAGCTTGCTTTGAATATTTTATCATTACACTGGTTCTATTACGAACTTGCTTGTATATCCTACGAATCTCATCAGAGCGTCTAGCTTAATAGCGTCTATAAAGGAAATCACGTTCCGCCAGTAGACTGTGAATTTGAGGAGTCAACCATGGGCAGTCTTTATTTTTTATATTACAAACTCTCTGTGGCACATGTTTATTGTATAGATTTAAAAGTGTGACTTCAAAAGTAGCTACCTTGTTATCTACGGATACTGAGTTATATATGTTTTCCGCATGTTGTTTATCGGCATTCTGATACAAGCTGTTCAAGATTTATATTTTTGAAGTCGCGATAAAACAAAGAAGTTACTCTAGGGACAGGTTTCGATTTAAGGTCATAGGTCATGAATAGGAAATCAAGATCAAATTCACTTGGTGGACTAATTTGATTATGAAATAGAACCTTGTTAATATTGGTCGTAAGTACATTGTCGATCTGAGATGGGTTAGCAGTATAAAAAAATAAATTGGCATGTTATTAACCATTTTTAAATTGAGCGTTCTGTATAAGTAATGTAAATTCTCAGTAGTGGAACAAGAACTAAGATTATTTACATTCATATCACCGCAGGATCTGCTGTAACACTGAGTCTTTGAAGCGCATTGCAGTTTCATCATTAAAAATATTTGGCGGACAATAGATGTTTATTAGGAGACACTTTTCGAAACCGGAGTCAACCTCAACACTTAAGAATTCCAATTTATCTTCTGCAGCAGAGGATTGTGTTATCGCCGCCTTTAAAGAATTATGTACATAGATCGCAACGCCTCCTCCAATTCTGCCAACACGATCATCTCGTAATACAGTGTAACCTGGCAAAGATATCGATTGTCAGGCTAGATCGCTAGTAAGCC
Organism: Dioctria linearis; assembly: GCA_963930735.1. Lineage (NCBI taxonomy): Eukaryota > Metazoa > Arthropoda > Insecta > Diptera > Asilidae > Dioctria > Dioctria linearis. The sequence goes on along the minus strand of OZ005743.1, from coordinate 8,819,127 downwards.
AGGTGGTCTCACATACCAATAATGCATGGACAGTATAGTAACAGAAAATATATCCTGCAGCAGACCGATTTTATTTCTAAAACTTCTTGCATTGAAACATCATATGTTAAACCCACTCGCGCGAGAGCTGAAGATATTAAAAAGCGTTCTTACTTTCACCAATGGAGAGATACCTCTAATGTGCAAAAACCAGAAAAACCATAGCAGACGTGAGTATAGATAATCAGTTTCAGCGATCGTTTTGCGGATGATAATATTTTGAATATCTCATAAATTATCTGTTTGTGAGAAATATGTCCCTCTAAAGACCCACTACTGACACTAACTGCCCCTGGTTTACATCTCGGATTCGGACATTAATCCTACAGAGAAATATTGCTTACGGAAACGTGGAAATGTTTTCGAACACCAGAGTGCTGGGAGGCTTATCGTGTTTTGCGCAATGCTGTAAATCTGGAGATTAAATACTCTAAAAGACGCTTCTTTGCTTCCAAGTTTGATAGCAAGCTTCCTACCAACATATTATGGCGAAATCTTAAGAACTTTGGTCTCAATAGATCTTGCAATTCAGATATAGATATTACCCTTAATGATCTCAATAACATGTTCGTTGGTATAATGATGCCGGATGCATCATCGGATCCTCTTGAAATTCCTAATACTCACGTATGTGTACCCTTGGGAACTATCCAAAATCATCCCTATCCCTAAGAATCCTAAACAGAATCCCCAGGAGTACCGACTCAACTCAATTTAATCTTTCTTGTCCAAGGTCTTTGAGCGGCTTATACATCAGCAAATACTTAAATATATTGACACAAATAACCTAATGTCCAATTTACAATCTGGATTTAGGCCTAAACACACAGTTGTACGACAGCCTTACTAAAGATATCTGATGATATTCGCTTGTCTACGATTTCTGATATTCTTTTAGATTTCTCCAAGGCTTTTGATAAAGTTAATCACTCACTACTCATATACAAGCTTAAAAGATTGTTTAATTTCTCTAGTGGTGCTTGCAGGCTTATTTGGTCATATATGGACATAGTCCAGCAAAAGGTCTGCTGGGGTGAGTACTCCTCTGAATTTTTGCCTGTATGTAGTGGTGCTCCGCAGGGGTCAATCCTCGGGCCCTTGCTTTTTTCTGTGCTCATAAATGATATTTTTTCAGCCATTTTGAATTGTAATTATCACTTGTATGCCGATAATTGCCAGCTATATATTTCAAGATCACGTGGATTGATGGAGGATGCGGTATGTAGACTCTTTGTGGGCACTACAGAATAAGCTTCTTCTAAACCCTTTAAAATCTATAGTAATTCTATTATATAGAAATAATCTCGACATTACAGACTTTCCTGATGTGATGTTAGATGAAACTCCTATTCCATACAGCAGGGGTCGGTAAGGAATCTAGGCATTATTTTTAACACTACACTTACGTGGTCTGACCATGTCAACAGTATTGTGTCTAAGATTTACGCAACGTTTCGTAAGCTTTCCGTTGCTTCCTTCTTTACTCCTCGAAATACAAGGCTCATGTTAGTGAAACAACTTATTGCTCCTTTGATTACCTACGGATATGAATTGTTTTGTCAGCTAGATTCCTTTTCGCAAAGAAAAATCACTGTCGCGTTCAATTCGGACGTTCGCTACGTGTACGGTCTGAGACGATATGACCATGTTTCTCCCTATGTAAAATCCGTCTTTAGATGCACCTTAAGAGCGTATCTTGATTCCAGCGTGATTCTACTTTTGTATAATTTGATTGTAAAAAAGGTGCCTAGCTATCTACATGAAAAATTATTGTTTGCTCGGTCCAGTTGAACTGTGGCGTTGAATGTGCCAAGTTTTATTTATCGTGTAACTGAGCTTCAATTTTTCATTTATGCTACCAGTATGTGGAATACTTTAGTAATAATGATTACTATTTTATGAACGTGTTTCTAGCTAGCTTTTTAGTAAGCACAAAAGGGACACACTACATAAGTAGTAGAAGACGGGGCATAACCAATGTTACCGACTTAACATTTATTATTATTATTATATTATAGGTTATATAGGTATACAGGGTGTTTTCGTCTAGGTGGTCCATAGAAGTAGAGGTGATCAACAAAAAATTGTATGGCAGCGGGGGATTCACATCAACCGTTTGGGAGATACAAGGTGGTTAAGAAATTGTGCTAGTCTTTCACAAAACACCCTGTATTTTAAAAAATACAAGGTGTCCAGTTGCTGTCAATAGTCATTGTATGAAGTAATCCTCTTCTCTTCGGAGTTCTGGTGGTCTAAAGTAAGAATTTTGGATTTTCTTACGATTTTTTTAACCTCGGCATCTTGTTTTTACTAAAAGTTGGTTAACATAATTTTTTTTTTAAACTGTACACTGTGGACTCTCCTCTTTAATTTTACGACCTATTACACCCTATGTGCTATCTGTAGCCGGTAAAGAGTTATTAGTTTATAACCTATTCAGGTCATACCGAAATTAGACGATTTTTTTTTTAAATTCAGTGACTAACGGAGCAAATTATTGTTGAGAATAAGTTATGAGCGAGTTGCTTTTGCGGGTACAGACAGGACATAGGGGGTATTAGGTCAAATTAAGGAGGAGAGTCCACAGCTTACAAATCTTATAAAAATTATTATCTTAATTACCGTTTTGCAAAAAAAAAAAATTAAAACAGAGGTCAAAGTAAAAGAGGTAATAGCATCCGAAATTCTTGTTAAGACTGCCAAACTCCTGAGAGGAGAGGATTTTGTGACTGGTGGATGGGTGGTTGGAAAGGCCATGAAGTTCTGCTTATAATGAGTACACCCTGTACTTTCTCAGATGTGAAAACCTCGCATATTTTCCTAATCACCTTGTATCTCCCAAGCGGTTTATGTGACCCCCACTCCTTGTCATACAATTTTTTGTTCGTCTAGGTGAAATATTTCTTACTCCTTTTCAGAAATCCAAGACATTTCGATGCTTCTTTGCAACAGAGAAGATGTGATCTGTCCAGCTTAATTTAATAGAAATATGAATGCCGAGCATCCATAAAGACGGTGTATCTTAAATCAGTGCTCCATCAAAAGAAACGGGAGTTGTAAAATAATGATTTTGTTTTAAAAACATGAGACAGCTTTGGGACTTAGACGCATAGAATTGGCTTGGCCTCAAGCTAGGATATTGGCAAGATCGTTATTCAATGATCTAATTATGCAATTTAGTTTAACAGATATTGCATTCCCTCTGGAGTTCGTAAGAGTGTCAAAGGAGTACGTGAAATCTGGGGTACTGTCGTCAGCAAAACTATGGATTTGATTGAAAGTAAGCGAAAGCAAATCATTAATGAAAATTAAGAAGAGAGTCGGAGAGACTACAGAGCCCTGAGACATTTATTGGATGAGATTCAGATGACGCCATCTATTAGATGACTGGATAAGAAACTTTCAATCCATAAGAGGAGAGGAGAGGAGAAACCAATTGCCAGACTCTATCAAATGCCTTTGAAATATCCAGAGCAGAGATTTCAGACTCACCAAAATTGTAAAGACTACGGTTCCTACGATTCGTAACAAAGGTCAGCAAGTTTCCAATTGAGCGTATCAAGCTCGGACGCCATACCGGCGATCGTTGAAGAGTTGATTGGTTTCTAGATATTTCATTAATGTGATATTTAAAGACAAAACTGTAAATTAAGTACATATTTCACTCCGATCTCTGGCCTTTTTTAGTTAGATAAGGAGCTTCCGTCTGCAGCATACCTAAGTGAAGTAAAAGGATGATCTTTGGTAGACAAATTTAAATCCTACGTTCCAAGGAAGGAAGTTAATAAAAATCTTGAAAAATGACTAGAGTTAACAAGAAAACAATCAGCATTAAATCCAACTCAACGAAACAAATTTTCTTTTTTATTTTGTAATTCTACAAAAAAAAAAAACCTAGAAAATCACTTTCCTGTTTCAGAGCTCATAAGTAAGAATTTTGAAAAAAAAAACAAATCTAGAAAACAGTTTTATGACAATTTTTTCCTCTGAATTAATGAGATATGATTACAATTTAAGGTTCTGCCCTAATTTTTTTAAGTATTTTAACAAACATGAAAATTTAAAAGAAAAAAAAAAGAATTAAACTTTTTTTCCCAAACAACAAAAAAGAACCGCTGTATTCATATTATACCTAATAGATATTCAGGATCAGTATATTCTTTTGTTTTTGTTTTCATAATTTTTTAACTGCCAACAACTTCATTTAGGTACTACAGTTCTATAGGACGAGGAAAATTCTTCCAGTTTAGAGTGTAAAGTGAAAGTGTATGCATATATTCTTCGGAATTTTCTTTTTATAAAACTTCGTTACGTTATTATAGGAATATAAAGAAATTTCACTTTTCATGGACATTAAACACATAACGGTAACGTAATCAATAATCAATAAAAAAAAATCATTAATTTGTGGTAAGAAATTAAATAGAAGTCGTTGCAGTTGTTTACAGGATGCAGTTAACATTTTTGTTTTGAACTTTTCCGTCTGCATCTAGATGTGTATATAATACGAGTATGTATGTTAGTATATAGCAACAAATGTACATAAATTATCTATATAAGTGCCGTTAAAGCTTTGTGCTTGCTCTCTTTACGCAAGTAATCCAGAAAAAATTGTCATTTGGATGAAAAAGTGACTGTGATAGGAAAGTGTGCGTGTTTTTTCATTGGATTTCATCGGTTTAAGCATCCGAATATAAAAAAAAAACATAAGTTTCATCACCAGACATACGGGACGGGTTCTGGAAGATGTTGATCGTGAATAATCTCCAAAAATAACGAAAATGTCCATTAGTAAAAGGATTTTTGTGGTTTTTAGTAAGTCGGTCGAGTCGTCGTGAACGTCATTGAAGTCGGAATTGTTTCGCGTATTTGCTGCACGCATACATATTGAAGTGTCGATAATACAGTTCAGTGTGGGGGAATGTCGGTTTGGTGATTGCTTCGCGATATGCATTGCATATACGTATAAATAAATGTCGGTAGTGAAGTGTTTTTTCGTACATTTTGGTATTGTAACGGTTTTTGCTTTCATTTTTGTCATTTTAGAAGTTTTTTTATGCTGCGTTTAATTTTGTAGGCGTCGAAAAGAAATAAATAGAAAAAATATTCAGTGGAGACACGTAGTGAAGTGTAAATTATAATGAAAAACTTCAAATCAAATCTTCGCGGTATATGAAAAGTGGATGAATAAAATGAAATGCATAAAAAACATTGTGCGAAGTCATTTAGTTTACGTCTGAAAAGAACATTTCTTTTTTCTTTGTGTGATTTTTTTGTTTTTTATTAGTGTTATGAAGAGAGAATTTCAATTTTGTGATAAAAGTGTTAAATGTAAATCAAAACATGACTTTTTGGTATTTCATTCTGGAATAGGGAATGCGGATATTTCTACTGTGCATTATTTGGTAAGTTCTTTTGAAATCGATTTTTAAAACATACCCATAAACTTGAAAAATGATTTTCATATTTGAAACGATTTCTGGATCTATATACACAATATTTTTTCCTATCTTTAGTATTGCCTATATTAACCGATAAACATTAAGTTAGGTTTGTAGCGAGCATGTAGACACCTGCCATTTTGCGCTTTTTATTTGAGATATAAATAAATCATTTTGGTTTATTTAATTGAAGGTGGAGCAACCTTAGCGTCTATCAGTTACCTACCGTAAGAACTGTAAATATGTAAAATTGAATGTATATTTCTCAGTGTTTCATATTTATAATTCCTTTTTAATTTGCAAGAAAAATTATTTGGGGAATGAAAAGTGGTGAGGGGCTGTCAATTTATTTGTTTAACATTATGTTGGAGGCTTTAAAGCATTGCCAAATACTAATCTTGACATTTTGTCCATCTCAACCGTATTAATGTTCAATCCGAATTATATGAAATTGGCCAGAAGAAAATTTAGCCTTTCTTTTCATACGTCGTAATTAACGCACGCAATGGGTCCAGAGCGTGTACGTATACTGAAAATGTACTTCAAGTGAAGCACTATGTACCATTTCTTCACTTATCGGTGTATTTATTGCATTGCAATCGTCAATAATGCTGGCCTTTTATTGAAGTAGGTAAGAAGGTTGGATTGAAATGAAAAGAGGTTGGGGTCACAACGGCTGCGCGGAAGGTAGGCCAGAACAAGGCACATTGTTCACCCTCCAGACTTATGGGCAATTGTATATAAGTCCAAAGTATTGGTCTCCAACCCTTCTTGCCGGCTTCATGCAGCTCGTCCAGGAGGTGTGATCCAAGGAATATGTAACGCTTTCCTGAGAGAACCGGACAATAACAAAGAAAGTGAGTTACCGTTTCGAGTTTGTCTCCGCAATCCCTGCATATAGGATCATCAACAAGTCTCTTTTTCAACCTGTAAATGTGCCTCCTGTGAAAAGTAGTGTTCAGTGAGAATTGACTCTAAAGTTTTCAGGGTTGGCTAGTTTAGTCCTAAAAGTTTATTCGTTAGGTCTGGGTTAGGTTTATTCCGCAGTTCCTTTGTAGTACTACTCAGGTAAGGAGTTTTGAACGGTAGCGTTTTTTTCCCTGTAGATTTCAGTGTAAACAGGCATAATCGCCTATAAGCTACGGAAATTTCTCTGAAAGCCCCTATAATTCTTTTCAAACAGATCCATAGCAGTTTCGAGATGACAGAAAGCTTCCAAGAGAGAGTTTTTGTTGGTTGGACATTAAGGCTTTGTGATGGGTTCAATCAACTTCATTCCGCCTGCACATGTTCTTTTACTTCTTCAAGAGCCAAGCTAGAAGATCTTCATTAATGAGGGAGTCATTATGTAATGCCAGAATTTCAGGTATATCTTCTGGTTGCACTTTCAGCTCAAACTGCTTCGAAATCTTTAAAATATTGTCAGTCCCTTCACCAGTTAAGTGTACGGCACGTGCTCGAAATCTGAGTAATGGTATAAATGGAATATGTCCGTACTCGGGAATGTTCGCAGTCTGAAAGTCCTTATACCGGGGTATGACCTTAACATGTAATGTAAATATGTAGATTTGGGAGGTTTTTTATGAAAATCCTAGCAAATAGTTTTAAACGTGCTGTAGTATATAGTACAAATAAAAAAATACGATTTTAATAATATTCAGGCTGTTCCGATACCTTTGGTAGAACCATATTCTTTTGTGAGTCAAAAAATATTATTAGAAGGCTTATTTTTCTTTAAAAACATCATAAAAAGCAATAAAACATAATTTATGAACTCTGCTTAATATCCAAAGCCCGTAAGTACTGTGCTCTAGCCGTATTCCGAAGCCATCCAGATCTGTATGAACACGATAGCAACCTTCTTTTTTTACAAGTAAAGTTCGATTCGCCTGTTTCTTCTCTTATTGCATCAAAGGGGGTATTTTCAGTACGATAGTCCTTTGCACTCGATCTTTTCAGATAAATATTTAATAGCTATGCTAATTTTTTTCATTCTGAATAAATTTACGTGATATTATAATTTAGTTTTGTGACCGCAGAAAAGAAACGAATTGGAACTAATTTCTAGGTATAGTTTTAAAATGTCTATCATAGTTACGAGTATATCAGTTTAAGGTAAATTTTTTTTACTTTTACTCGAAAGTTTACCAGTATCAGTAAAAATAATGGTAATGTCCAGTGCCAGTACTTTTCCAGTACTTCCCAGCACTTATCAATACTTTTCTGGTACGTACTTACTTGTAATTACTGGTTTTTGTAAATGGGTACTAAATTTATAAAATCTAAGTATGTAAGTAAGTAAATTTTCCCCTTTAAGTATTTTCTAGTTTACTATAATTATTAAGTCGCATAAATGGTGTAAACAACATTTTTTTATTAAGTAACTGAATTCCATTTCATATAATCATAAACCTACATAACAGTCTTTCAAATCCGTCTCATATATCATATTCTTCTTTATTTTCTTCCATATTCTCTGATAATAAATACTTCAACTTTGCTTTATGTTGAAAAAAATCCTCACAATAAACATCAAGTCATTGTGTTGTACTGCCGAGTAGTGGAGAGTACTGGGACTCAAAACATTTTAAGTACCTACCAGTAAAAAATACTCTTTTTACTGATACATTTTTTCCAGTATAAGTACCTACTGGTACTGGGACATGTAATGAATAACAATTTACTTTATCATACAACTCTGACGATGTTTCACCAAGTTTAAACAAAATTTTTGCTTATTAAAAATAATGCTATTTCCCATAATTTGTATTTAATAAATTTATATAGAACTTAACCTCAAAATCCAATGTAAAATTTCCACAATAACAAATATTCAAATAATACGAAAACAAATTAAAATTGTTCTGCTTGTATTTGGGAGAAACTAATCTTAATTCAGGACCATTCGGAGTTAGAAAATAGCGATTACACAGATTGATACTAAATTGTTCGTTTTGAGAACAAGAACGACATCGGTTGAAACTTATTGGATTGAAATAAAAAAGTACCCAATGCAGCAAAGGATTTAGCGAGCTTCTTCAGATATACCTAGGTAGCTTCCGTGTATTTTATTACATTTATAGGATGTTCCTTGTGTCTTTTAGTAACACCATATACTTTGCCTTAATAAATTGATGCAATGCATTCCCCCCTATCAACTTTTATAAAAATTGTGTCTTTCTAGTTTTCCCATCCAAAACTAAAATTTTGTTTTTTTTTTATTACTTATTCCCGCTCAGTAGTCAATTATTCTTCGATCACATAACAAAGAAAATTGCGACTTGGCCAGTGTTAGAAAAAAAAAAAAGCTGCACCACTTTCACTTATGTGTCGATACGCAAATTTACTATCTACTTTTTATACTCTAGATAAAATCTATAGGCTATTACTAAGCCCGTCATTCCATTTGTAATAATGATGATAGAGCAAAATGGATTGGACACCCACGCATAATATTAAAAGTAATTTTGATTTTTGAATGTTCGTCTGTCCGTTCGTCCGTCCGTTTGTGCTCACGATAACACGAGAACGCGTATACTTAGAGACCTTGGGTATCATAAGAATTCATCTTAGACCAATTCTACCTTTTTCACGTTATTAGGTAGTTGAGTTAAGTTTCAAAATTCAAAAATAAATTTCCAAGGATTTAGTAACATGAGTAGGTACAAAACAAAACCTCCGCATAGCCATCACTGAGCAAATTAAATTTTGCTAATTTTCACCAGAAAATAGACTAGAAGATATTCTTTCCCCAATTTAGAAACATTTCAAATAAAAAATACAGTCGAAACTCGAGAAATAAGGGGTGGTATGCTTAGTTGTGAATTGATCGTCTCCATGTGCATAAGCAAAATCCTCGAGAATAATTCACAAGCCATGAAATAGACTCCCTCCCTACCACATGCGAGGCCCAACGCAGTATTGTAAAGTTATAGACGGTCCATTCAATAGTGCGGTAGTCCATCTGTGTAGCAAGAAAAAGAGAAATGTGTGATGGCAAAACACATTGCCTTCTTGCAAAACCCTCGAGAATACTTCCCAAGCCATGAAACAGAGATCTATATGTGTGCGTTCGGAGTCCGTTCTCTAAAATGTTCTATATTGATGCTTATGGAAAAGCGCCAAACATTGACTTTATATATGCCATAGAGCCTAAACTACTATCCATACAGGAAAATAGTGTTCTAGTCATTTAAAGCTTGGTTACTTACCTTTCCAAAGGCTACACTTCCTATATACCTTACTTAACAAAATAATTAAATAGTTTTGATTACAAAGTAACCTTACCATTTTACGCTCTCAGCTGAGTAATAAATGCATGTGTGTGTGTGCAGCCGTAGTCCGAATCTGTAGGCAGCTACATTCGATATCATCAGCCCACGGCATCCCATGACGGCACAGCGGCATTGCAATGATTACTCAGCTGAGAATTTTTGTTTGAGGAATCGTAGTCATTTGGTTAAGATAAATTTTTTTAAATAATTTTGTTAGGAAAGGTATGAAAATTTTATTACGGTTCAGAAGATAAGAAAGCAATCATAAGATTATCGGAACACCATTTTTCTGAATGATTAGTAGTTTAGAGCGGGGGAGATATTCAAATCAAACTTTTGTCAGTTTTACATAAGAGCACGGCAAATATTTTAGAATGTAAGGACTACGTTGGGCCTCGCATGTGGTAGGGAGGTGGTCTGTTTCATGGCTTGTGAAGTATTCTCGAGGGTTTTGCTTCTTGTTATTGCTGCCACCAAAAGGAGATTTGTCGTTAGAATGGTACGTGAATTCAGTGTTGGTAGATGGTTGTGTTGAAAATTCCCTCCAAAATGGGAATTTCTGGGCACTTTTCCCACAGATTATGATGTAATTTCCCACATTTTTTCCCTTGAACGAAAGGTCATAGAAATACACTAGAAGGAACAAATAGAGTAATATTTCAGAACAAATTCATTTTTACTGATAACAATTTCAAACAAACTACATATCTAACAGTCAAGCAAAAAGCTCACTCATGAGAAAGCCATCTTCCTCTATAAAAGTATGTTCGCCCCAGGTTAGCCAAAAATATATTCTTGATATATCACGAATATATCATTTAAAGCAGAGAATACATACTTTCTTGCATTCTGAATGTATAATTGATATATCATTTTATATGGCTCATGTCACTTTTTGTCGGCTATATTATAAATATATGATTAATATATCCTTGGAGATATTTGATCCATACTTTCATACATTCTGGATATATATTTGATACAGGGTTCATGTCACTTTTTGTCGCGTTCTCTTCGCCGCTACATATGGCATGGAATACATTTTGAATGCACTAAAGACATATCAGTACAATATATTTGCTTCTTATGTGAAGAATGTATATAAGATATATCTATCAAAATATTCAAAAGTACACGACATTTTAAAGTATTCCTAAAGAAATTTCGTAGTAAATTTAAATTTTGATACTGCGTTTGAATATAATCACAGACATCAGATCGCCCTCAAATTCTGAGTTGTAATTATTAATTGCATTAAATTGTAGTAAATGATTAAATTTAAAATTCACATTATTTTTTCACTTATAATTTTCTTATGGATTTTTCTCTAATATATGGTTTCATTGAATTGCAACAACCTGGCGAAGATCATCTACCTGGATGTAATGTAGTCATGGAATTATTTTTTTTTTAACGTGACTTAAACAGTGAAAACTTCATAAGGCAACAGCAGAATGCTGGTAAAAGAAATGTATAACATTAAAAAAAAGTAAATATGTACTCAATTACACATCGATTCCCATAATGCAAACCCAATCTATCCAATCATAAAATGTTTGTTTACAACGATATTTGGGTTTTCCCAACCGAACATATTTAGTGTAGGTATTATAACTATCCTTAAGAAAAAATACAACGCAGCTACATGGCAACGTTTTTTCATTTCAGGCACAGTATCAAGTAGATATCAAGCTACCTGAATCCTTTGGATATTTATTATTTAATTAACCTTGTCGCCAAAAAGTTTTTCTTGCTTTCCTTACCTATTAAGTTCAGTTATGTGTCTGGCCCTCAGTTACAAAAATTTTCAGAAAATTTTACCTCTTACCTCAAAGTTCAATAGCTCAGTAATTTTGAAACGACTTCTGGATTAATTTAAAATCGAAAATTTAAGGAAAGTATTTTATTTTAATAAATTAATTAATTAAAAAGCATGTGGTACATTTTTTTATTTTGGATTAGTTCTTATTTCTCCTTTTTGTCAGCCAGTTCCCTTTAATAATGCGCGCATTATTAGCATGCTTTAGACAAATTTTAATCGCATTATTAAACTCTGTCTTACCATGCTCTGGCGATTTGAAGCAATCTGAAAATTAATGAAAACTATTTATTCAAGAACAGATGAGATCCAAAAAAATATGTCAAAGTACAATAAAAATATAAACATACCAAATAAACAATCCAAAAGGAAATTAAATTCTGCAAATTCCTTTTTACCTTTGTATCCTCTCCAGCTATATTTGTTGGCGCAACCGTCGGTAATTATTTGGGGAAGAACCTTCTCAACACCTTGCCTTCCTTTTATTTGCTATAAGCGACACTAAAATTCGGATCATTTAACTCATAATTAGAATTATAAATACTGTGCGAAACACTTGAATAATCGTCACTTTGATTTAATTTTTCACGTACCTGATTTTTCCCGATTTCAAATTCCGTTAATTCTCCCTTAACTAATCTTTTAAATTGGCGCGTGCTCATACCACAAATTTTTTTTAGAACTCATTGCACTTCATTTGAATTTTTTTCCTACCTTGATCTCAAAATTTTTGTCACAAAACAAACAAAATTCAAGTATTATTTATTAATTATCGCACTACTTATATTATTTTTAATTACTTGTATATACGCGCGAACTGCAAGATGGCGAAAACGTCACTAAACTGCAGAAATGATCTTGTCACTCAATAGATAAATGAACAATGTACCTAGAATGTGTCCTTAAGAATGTACGCCCGATCATCAACGAAGATTAATTCGGTTCTTTTGCTTGCATTCAAGGAAGGTAGCAAAGATATGTGTGGAATACAACTTTGTATACACATACTACGATGACTCACGAAGAGAGGACGAGAACATTGTATATCGCTTTCATGTATCTAAGATAGGTACATGAAATATCTATTTTATAGACACATACTCTCGTAAGGCCACAGAAAAGCACGAATTTACATATCAATTGTGCATTCCGGTGGAATATATTCGTATTCGTATTCTTCATTACATTATATTAATTATATGTAGTACATATTCTGGAGAGTCCCTTTGGGAAAAAGAGCGCTCTAAGCACTTTCCTAGAAGCTCGCAGCGCTTCCGATCTCTAACCCAGTTCATTACTTCTTTACGACCCAGATGTCAGTATTTCACTGTTCTAAAGAAGCATTCCAGGAGGTATGCTATGATGGGCGACGAAGATTTTTGAAGATGTCTTTTGAAAAGCTTAATTTTGAATAATCATCGCAGTGCTTCTTCCTTAATCTCATAAGAGACCTTCAAGACTGCTTCCCGAAAACAGTAGTAGGGCGCTTGCAATCGTAAGCATCCCTATGAGGCAAGGCCATGAGTATAGAGAAAGGCAGTGGTGCATACTTCCGAAGAAGCGCTCAGTAGACTAATCTTCTATAGAACTTCCAAGCGATAGAAGCTATAGAAGCTCTTGAATTAGTAAATTGTACTTATTTCAGAATCGCTGTTTTCTCGTCTTGTCGCTTATACCCTTATTCAAGTTCTCAAAGCTTTTATTTCAGAAATGCGTGATATTTTAATTTCATGGTTTTGAACGTGCTATTGCAAGAAATATGTAGCTATAAATTGTATCAATTTTTTTTATATTTTAGTAATATTCCATGCTCAATTAATGTTGTTTTAATTATGCAGAAAAATTCAATTTATTGTGTAAAACTTAAGATAATATTTTTGTGTATAATTTTTCCCACGATTTTGTTCTAAGAGACACGATTATTCCCTTTTCCCTTTTACAATTTTTTCGGGGGTGAAAATTCCCATAATATGGGAGAATTCCCTCAATCTACCAACACTAAGTGAAGTACATATACTTCTATATAAAGTTGTGAGAATGTGCAAAATGAGCATTGCACTACTATAGACGCACATAGCTTTATTTAATTTAACAATATGAGACTGCACAAAAATTAATAAATAAGTTTTATTAATTAATCAGAGTAGCTCTATATTTGTTCGACACGCTGTCCAAAAGCCTTTTTGGCATTGCATTCACGAATGGTATAAACATTCTGGAGTTAAGGTTAACCAAGCCGCTTCAACAGTATTCTTTTTAAGGTAGAAACACATCCAAGCAAGCCTCAGGCCTGGCCTCTCTCAGGCTTCCTCGCAGCTCGCCTCAAGGCTTGCCTCAGAGAAATGAAAACAAAATTATATCACCAGGCTTGGTGCTGTCATTGTAATTTTGTTAGTACATCTGTTGACAGAAGTAGGCCTGAGAGAGAAAAATTTCGAACATTGAGCAAAGCGCGCTTTGCGGCTAGGCCTTGAGCAGTGATGGGACTTCCCTGGCAAATTATGCCAGCAAATTTGAAAATAAAGGGTAGCAAAATCGCCAAAAAGGTAGCAAACAGACTACAGAGTACGGATAAAAAAATGTATGTAATTATAGAATGTTATGTTTTATTTTATTATAATTTTATTTAAACCATTAATTGTGAGAACTTTCTCTTATTTCTTTATAAAAAAACTCCATCAAAAAATTTATACAGACTGCTGTACTTAATTAGTTCATTTGACGGTGTAAAAATCTTTTCATATTCTATCAGTTCCCTACAAAGAAGTACAGCCGAAACTATTTCAATATTCAACGTTTACGTTTTTTTTATTTTTTAAGTTATTAAAATCTAAAAATGCTTGCCCTACTTAGTACTTGAAACATAAGTACTTACTTCTATTTACTTGTACTTAAGACTTAAGACTTTGTACTTAAGTACCAAGATTTTTACTTAATTATTTCTAAGTCTATTATAAGTACCTACAAATATCGAACTCTTCGTAGAAAAGCAAACACAATCTCTAGCACAGCTCTTTTTTTTTGCTGTATTTTAAAGCATGTAAAGAACTGTCACAGCATGTGCCACACTCGTGCGTCAAGGAAGAACCTTAGACAAACTAATAACATACAAACAAGACAGAAACCAGAAACGTCTCGCTCGAAATAAAGTCGACGATCCCTCGACTTGATGACATGACCAAAGGTAAGCAAACAATGCCTCGCTCCAATATAAGATCAACAATGCCTCGACCTGATGTAGGGAAGATTTCAACTTTTTCTTAGAAATTTACGGGAAATTTTTTCCTTAGAAATTTTATGAATTATTGGAGGCGACAATTGGTGATTGAGCAGACTTCTAATAGTTTTTATGAGTGTAGCAATGAGAAGTGAAAGTTTTACTCTACGTGCAGCGTCTAAAACTATAAATAGTAGCCACTGATTACTATACATATTTAGTTTTCGAAAGGTATTTATTTATTAATATTGTTACGTGCCACAAAGTGAATCAAGCGACATCTGTTAGGAATGGAAGCAACTTTAGGTTAGTGTCATCTTAGTAAACTTTGGGTTCGGAGAACGGAATATTCAGGAAGGTTCTAGGATAATTCGTGGAGTATAAATACGGCGCTCAGACAGCGAAGTGAACGAAGTAAACTATTGGGATTGCGATAATTAGAAGTACAGTACTAGCGATAAATAAAGAGTTGATTTGATAATTATTTGTGAATTTGTGAGAGTAAACAGTAAAGTTAAATAAAGAAAGAACTTTTGAATTATATCTGAAATATTGTGTTTTAAATAACGAACTAAGGCCACGCTCGTAACAACTGGTGTCAGAAGTAAAATAAAATCGCGAAATAAAGTGGTGGCATTTGACTTTGAAATTCAAAGAATGATTAATTTTGTGAAATCGCGCAAGAATGGGACGCAAACTAGAGGAGCTTCGCATACAGGAATTGAAAGTGGAGTTGGGGAAGCGGTCATTACAAACGACTGGCCTAAAGAATGTTCTAGTCGAGCGACTTAGACAAGCTTTGATAGAGGAAGAAAAGAATCCTGAGACATTCGTTTTCGAAGAAGAACCAGAAATTGAGGAAGAGCCTGCAATGAACATAGAACAGCTTTTAAGTACTTTAATGAGCAAAATGGAAGCCCGTTTTGATGAACAAAAGAATTCTCTCCAGGAACAAAAGAATTCTCTCCAAGAACAAAAGAATTCTCTCCAGGAACAAAAGAATTCCCTCGAGGACCACAAGAAATCTATGGAAACCCGTTTGGACGAACAAAAGAATTCTCTCCAGGAACAAAAGAATTCTCTCGAGGACCACAAGAAATCTATGGAAACCCGTTTGGACGAACAAAAGAATTCTCTCCAGGAACACAAGAAATCTATAGAAACCCGTTTGGACGAACAAAAGAATTCTCTCCAGGAACAAAAGAATTCTATGGAATCACGTTTAGATGAGCAGAAGAAATCACTGGAAACGCGTTTGGATGAACAAAAGAGTTCTCTGGAGAATTGTCTAGAAAGTCGCTTAGAGGAACAAAAGAATTTCCTGAAAAACTCGTTAGACGAACAAAATTTAAAAATTGAAGGAATCGAGCAAGAAGTGGCGGAAGTTCAACAAAAAGTGACCGAACAGCTTGACAATTTCAAATCAGATTTGGAGAAGATGAAGCATCGACAACCACGGCACGAAGGAATTGAAATATCCAATGCAGGCAGAATGAAACCTCCAATATTTGATGGACAAAATTCGTGGCATATTTTCAAGAGACAATTCGAGGCTGCTTCCGAAGTAAACGGATGGAATGATGCAGACAAAGCTACAGCTCTGATATTAGCACTTCGAGGTTCTGCATCAGAGCTTTTACAAACTATACCGATAGAAAGGCAACGTGATTATACTTCATTAGTACAGGCGATAGAGTTACGTTATGGAGATGAACACATGCAGCAAGTATATCGCCTACAGCTACGCAACAGGATTCAAAAGCATGGCGAATCACTACAACAACTGCAGGCTGATGTGGAAAGATTAGCTTATCTCTCATATTCTAGCGTAAATGTGGATTTCCTTAATGAAGTGGCAACAGAAGCATTTGTGAACGCTATTGCAGATCAAAATTTACAACAAGCGTTGAGGCTAGCAGGAAAGAAATCAACAGCAGAAGCACTAGCCTATGCACTAGCGTATGAATCTGCCAGGCAAGCTTCTCGAAGTGCAGTACGAGTGAGAGAAATTTCGGTGGAGGAATGTACTTGTAATAGAATGCAGCCATCACAGAGCAATTCTTCACGTGGTATTCTGCGATGCTGGAATTGTAATAGACCAGGACACCTCCAAAGGGACTGCAGAAAACGCCGACGAATGGAAGCGCTAGAAGAAGGGCAGGGATATCGAGCTGGGCAAAGATATCGAGTTGGGCAGCAGACTCACAGCAGAATACCGTCATCAGAGACCACTCCTTCGCGTGGTGTCATTCGATGCTGGAAATGTAGTAGACTGGGATACCTGCAAAACGACTGTAGGAAACGAGGACGAATGAAAACAACAGAAGAAGAAGGGAGAAGATGGCGAGCTAGAGAGCAAGCTTTCCGTGGAGAGACTAGACTGCAACCTCATGACTTTGAAATCCCATACCGCAAAGGACGTATCCACGGATATGCAGAAGCTTTTTCACAACGTCCATGCAATCCTGAATGGAATCATTGCGGACGGATGGAAGAAAAAGATGACGATGACTACAATGATGATAACGAAAGTCGAAAGAAGAAAGGAAAGAAATCCAAAGATGATGATGATAACGGTGATAAAAGTAAAAAGAAGAAAGGAAAGAAATCCAAGAGCGAGGACAATGAAAGAAAGAAAAAGACGAAAAGTAAAGGGTCTAAAGATGCTGATAATGACGATGATAAGGGTATAATGAAGGTCGGAAAAGGTAAAGATAAAGTTTCTGACGATGATGATAATAAGAAGCGCAAAGGCGGCAATGAAAAGGATGACAACGGCAATCAAAAGGGCAAGCAATTTGAGGACAAAGGAATCAAAGATAAAAGACGAAAGAAAAATCAAAGCATGGAAGAGTATTTCAACAGAACATTAATCAAACATCTGAGGAAGGTCTTCAACTATAATCAACGCGATTGGTTTCGACATATTCCTATATTTCTAATGGCTTATATATCAGCTATTTACAATATGACCAGACAAAGCCCATTTAAGGTCATTTTCGGAAAGGAAATGCGCTTACCTAGCGACCTCAAGTTTGGTATACCCAAAGGCGAACAAAAGTTACCAGAAGACTACGTCACAAAGCTCGGACAACGATTAGCTGATGTGCACGAGGCCACGAGACGTTCTCCAAAGTTACCACAACACTGGGAGAGACCGTATGCAGTTAAAACTAAAATTAATAACATGCCATACAAGAATCAGCGCGGTACAAGATGCAAAAGAAAAATCGTTCATCTAGATCGCTTGGGTCAATACTGAGAGCACCACGACCGTGGATCATCTGTTGTTCGGGACGAACAAATTTTAAGAAGGGGGCAGTGTTACGTGCCACAAAGTGAATCAAGCGACATCTGTTAGGAATGGAAGCAACTTTAGGTTAGTGTCATCTTAGTAAACTTTGGGTTCGGAGAACGGAATATTCAGGAAGGTTCTAGGATAATTCGTAGAGTATAAATACGGCGCTCAGACAGCGAAGTGAACGAAGTAAACTATTGGGATTGCGATAATTAGAAGTACAGTACTAGCGATAAATAAAGAGTTGATTTGATAATTATTTGTGAATTTGTGAGAGTAAACAGTAAAGTTAAATAAAGAAAGAACTTTTGAATTATATCTGAAATATTGTGTTTTAAATAACGAACTAAGGCCACGCTCGTAACAATATCTATTAACTGAGATCTATAAACTTCATTATATTACTGCCAACGTACAAAGATTCTAAAAAAGTACTTTAAAAAGTACTTCAAAAATTACTCAGTACTTTTTATAGACTTAGTATTTAGTTACAAGTACTTTTCATATATGCGGTACTTGTACTTACGCTGAAATACTCAGGCCTTCGGTACTTGTACTTAAGTACTTTTTCGTTGGTACTTGCCCAGCTCTGCTTGGATCCAAATATTCTAATAGTCTCAATTTGTGATCATTAAGATCAAAACATTTTTCAATTTGTTGGTACAATTCTATGTAAAATGACAATAGATTATCTTTCATATTTCTTATATTTTCACAAGCATTTGAAAATTGAAACTGTGCAAATTTAATTCCAAACAAAATTCTTGATTTTTCGAGATGAAATGAACCGTCATTAAATTTGCAGTCTACTGAATGTGTTCTTGCTTTATACAATTTGTTAAAATATTTTTGAAGTTATTTTCAATTAAATGTCTTAGTTTGTGTATTGAAATTTTTTTTAGACTGGAAGGTTTTATTGAGATTATTAGGCTCACTTAAAATATAGCACAAATAAAATAAATACAATTTTATCTCCGAACTATTCAGACAATCAAGAATTGAATTTGCATCAAAATTATTAGGACTTTCAAAAGTAAAGAGAGTGAAGTAATGAAGTAAAGCTGACCACTGATTTTCTCCAGCTCCAAGCAGCGTGTACCACTTGATTTTAGAATCTTATTTAAATTAAAATTAAAACTATCTTGAAATTCTGCCAACTCACTTTGCGTCTTAATATAATGGCAAAAGGACATTTTCAACTTTCCGAGGAATTTTTTTCATAGCAGGACACAAGTGGAGGGATTGGCAAGTGCATCCAAGATAGAATAAATGTTTATCCCGATTTCTCTAATCGTGCTCTAACTCCCGAACTTCACCCTTCATTTCTGATGTATTGTCAGTACCAAGGCCAATAAAATTTTACCCAAAATTTCTTACTTGCTTATACTTTTTGTTGTAGGTATAAATATAATCTCAACAACAAACAGCAGCAATAAATACGTAATTAATTTATATAGCAATTTTCAAACACAGCAATCAGCAGCAGCTCAGCAAGCAATGACATTGACAATTACAATGATCAAACAAAGCAAAACGTGCTGCAAAGTGCAAATGCATTTGAAGTGAAATAGAAACACAATTCATTAATGGCTCAGTACGTTTACAAGAATACTTGAAGATAGTCTAAGTAGGTTCAAGTAATCAAAATATCATGTAAACACACATTGACTTCAAGTATACTTGAGTCAAGTAAATCAAAAAATTTTGTTCGATTTACTTGAAAAAAAAAAATTCATGTAAACGCAACTTCAGTACTTGAACGTTTTTCATTTGTCCGAATTTTGAAAACGGCAAAGAGAAACAAGAAGGAGATTATTGTTGATATTCATGTAGTGCTTTTTAACACTTTTCTCAAGATATTTGTCTAAAAATCCTCACCTCTGTATTGAACCTAATGCAGAGTTGTCAAAGGTAAAATGTCATTTCAAGTCAATTTCAAGAAAATTTCAAGTCAAGTAATTGGAATTAATTCAACCAAAAACTCTTCTTAAGTTTGAAGTGGATTTTAAGTCCAGTACTCAAGTATTCATGTAATTGTACTGAATGACGGTTTTGTCTTATCCAGCACAGCAACAGCAAGGCAAAGGCATCAGCTTCGGCGCCGTTCTCGCAAACAAGATGCAAACGCATGCAACGTACGTAACGTACGAAATTAGAATCGGCGCGTTATTTTTCCACATTTCCTTTCCTTTCCTCGTATTACTAGTTTTCTTTAAATGAATAAAAAATCCCAAAAAAAATCTGAAACACCAACATTCACAGTAAATTGTTTTTAAATAAATTTTTTTTTTGTTACGATTAATGGGAAAAAGCGAAAAAGTAGCAAATTTGGATTTAAAGTAGCAAGGTAGCAAACATGCTTAAAGGTAGCAATTTTGCTACTATTGTAGCAAAGTCCCATCACTGGCCTTGAGGCTAGCTGCTGGCTTGGTTTTGTGTTGCATCATTTAAAAACCCGTATTGGAAATTTTGACAACACCTCGAGGAAGCCTCGAGGCCTGGATGTGTTTCTGCCATTAAGCTCACTGATGGTGATATTGTGTCTCAAGAACCTGCTTTTGTGGAATTTCTTATGTGTATCGTAGCGTTTTCTTGTTGATAAATTAAATGATCGACAGGATAGTGCGTAAGATACGTCAGGAGTTTATGTCTGAGGACGGACTTCCCGTAATCTAGGCTATTCATACGCGATAGGAACAAAATGTCAATTCTACGGTTCCATGAACTCTAAAGGCCTTCCATGCGATCAATTACAAATTTCATATTGGAAAATACCGGGGCTCTTCCCGCAAATCCTTTCAGTATCATCATAGATCATCTGGATCATTAAGGCAACATTTTTGGTCATCTAAATAAATTATTTAAAGGTGAAAGAATAGTTAGCCTAATGGTCCAGATGGTTTGTGTGTGCGGATAATAATAATAATAATAATAATAATTTCTTTATTTGGAATAGTACTAAGATAACAAAATCTTTTGTTTTACATTACATGTAGGCATTCAACGAGGAAAAACGTTAAAGCGAAGGACTTATATGTATTAAGAAATGGAGAAGTGAGGAGAACTAAGAAAACTTGCGATGAGTAAAATTAACATAATGCCACAGTATATTCATATATATACACAGGGGCGGATTTGATCACTTGGCCGCCCTAGGCCTATGGAAGATTGCCGCCCCCCCTACTCCCTGTAAAACACGAAAAATTGAATGATCTATATCCAGTGAAGGGAGCCCAGGCTAGAATTAGCGGAGTAGGCTGCCTCATAAATCGGAGTAGATTTGAAAAAAATGGAGTAGAATTAAAAATAACACTTTCCAACGAATTATTTTATTTAAAAAAACGAAAAAGTATAAAAATGTAATGAAATACCCGCGTCTACTAAAAAAAAAAAATATTCCCACCAAGTTTTGCCGCCCCCTAAATCTGCCGCCCTAGGCCCGGGCCTACTCGGCCTATAGGGAAATCCGCCCCTGTATATACATATACATATACTATATATATTATATATACTGTGATAATGCTAAGTGAAAAGAAAATTAAAAGAAAAAAAAACAAATATAGAAAAATAAAAATAAAGATAACTAAATAATGCACTTCAATACACTGGAGGGATCTGCGGAAAGGGCCCCGGAATTTTCCAATATGAAATTGTTGGGGCGTATTAATGTTCGCATGGGACGCCTTTAGAGGTTATGGAATCATAGAATTGACCTTTTTATATATTTCGATAGTCAAAGAGTATGAAATATACTTCTTTTTTTTTTTTTTAATTTTTAATGGCAGTGAGTTGGGCTCTTCAAAAAGAGTTCAAGAATTTAAAAAAAAATCAACATTTTTGTGAATTGATTATAAAGATATAGGCAAAAATGTACGAAAAATAGGGTCCCCCTCCTGATCTTCTAGGTGTCTAAAGCAAACATTTTGTAATTATCGGGGTTAGTAGGTATTGAGTCAAACATATAACAGGAAAACTGCGAATTTTTCGTTAGTATCATAGCTGTAAAAAGAATGTTTTTGTGTTAACTTACACTAACTCTTACTAAAAAGATCAAATTTTATAAGATCACTCTTGCGTCCATCTGCAAGGGGCAGTTATTATGTAAACCAATACTAATTTGACTGAAAAGTATCAAGGTGTTTGCAATTCATGAAGAAACAAATAGAAAATTAAGTCCCGATGAGCCTTACGATGAGCATTCAGTAAATCTCATCGAAAGCCTCATTGGATATCGTGAAAGGTTACTTGGTTACTTGGATTGACACGTTGATGACATTTCTAATAAGAAAAACAGGTGTCCACTTCACGTGTCCAAATTCGGTTGCAAATTATGGCATTTCTTCAAAATACTTAGTTGAGTTTGGATGAAAACAAAAAAGTTCAAGTGTGTAAAAGTGAAGTTCTTGTAGAAATGTGAGAAAATATTGCATCATATCCTTATAATTTTATGGTAAGTATATGATAGAGATAGATATAGATTAGATGTTATTAGAAAAATTAACATAGCATTACTTTTGCTGTTTATTTCACTGTTCTTAGATTAAAAAATGTCTAAAAAATCAATTTCTAATCGTATGAGTGAGGAATTAACTAATTTTAAAAAGAATGTAAAAAGATACAAGCAAATTGATTCATTTGGTAGAGCTGAAGATGCTTCCAGTAGGGAAGGAGAAAAAAAAATAATTTAAAGATTTTGAATTTATGGTTGTAAATTGGTTGATTTTGAATTAATTAATTGATTTGTTTATTTTAAATTAAGGTTTTAATTTGTTCTTATGCCCAAATCCTTGCCCCTCAGCGCCCCTGCATTGTTTTTTCTGTTTCTTAGTTGACCTCTCTTTTTGTTAATAATGGATTTCTGTCCTTCCCTTAGCAGTAGCATCTTTAAGTGGATTTTAGGATTTTAGAAAACATAAGCTGGAAAATATGGGAGCTTGACTTGAACCGGAGTTTGAGTAAAATCAGTAGTAAACTGATTTTGATTCTCTTTTACTAACTCCTCATGACACTCGTTGATATGCTTATTAATAAACTCATCATGAAACTCATTGATATGTTCATTAATAAGCTCATCGTGGCACTCATTGATATACTCATTAACAATCTCATCATGACACTCATTGATATGCACATTAATAAGCTCATCGTGACACTCATTGACATGCTCATTAATAAGCTCATCGTGACCCTCTTGAAATGCTCATTAATAAGCTCATCATGACACTCATTATGTTCTCATCGAAGTGCTCATCTAATATTGTAAAATGCGCAAAAGGGAGGCAAAGTATACATTTCTAAAAAAGTGAAAGAGATCCAATATTTCATACACACTATCTGTGAATAAGTAAATAAATGAGTTTTTTCCCGATTTTGATTCAAACGCGAATAAATTTCATTAGTACGTTCATGTGATTGCTCATGAGGAGCTCATTGATGAGCTCATCATGATATGTCTACTAGGGCGACTTGCTCTTGACCGAATTATCAATTTAAGTTATACATATGCATGTGGTTATTTTTTGAAAACACATTTTGTTCAATCCCTAGTAGAAATTGCCTACAGTTTTACCTTGTCTCCTGCCCCGCAAGGGGCAGTTATTATGTAAACAAATACTAATTTGACTGAAAAGTATCAAGGTGTTTGCAATTCATAAAGAAACATATAGAAAATTAAGTCCCGATGAGCCTTCTGATGAGCATTCATTAAATCTCATCGAATGGCTCATTGGATAGCATGTAACTGCTCCTTATATACTAAACCAGCAATAAATAAATATTTATTATTGTCATCACCTTGTCAAATGACATTTCTACTAGGAAAATTTGAATTGATTTTTGTATTTAATTATTTAAGTTTTTAAATTAATGTTTTGATTTGTTTTCCGCGGAAAGACTGTCGCCGATATACTGAACAAGACTTTATGCCCAAATCCTTACACCTCACCGTCTTAGAAATTGATTTGCAACCGGAGTTTGTATTGTGTGCCGTGAATCTTGGAAACTATCCAAGATCATCCCTAAGAATCCTAAACAGAATTCCCAGGAGTACCGACTCATCTCAATTTAATCTTTCTTGTCCAAGGTCTTTGAGCGGCTTATACATCACCAAATACTTAAGTATATTGACACAAATAACCTAATGTCCAATTTACAATCTGGATTTAGGCCTAAACACACAGTTGTACGACAGCCCTACTGATGATATTCGCTTGTCTATGATTTCTGATATGATAACTGTTCTTTCTCTTTTATATTTCTCCAAGGCTTTTGATAAAGTTAATCCAATACTTATATTCAAGCTTAAAAGATTGTTTAATTTCTCTAGTTGTGCTTGCAGGCTTATTTGGTCATATATGGACATAGTCCAGCAAAAGGTCTGCTGGGGTGAGTACTCCTCTGAATTTTTGCCTGTATGTAGTGGTGCTCCGCAGGGGTCAATCCTCGGGCCCTTGCTTTTTTCTGTGCTCATAAATGATATTTCTTCAGCCATTTTGAATTGTAATTATCACTTGTATGCCGATAATTGCCAGCTATATATTTCAAGATCACGTGGATTGATGGAGGATGCGGTATGTAGACTCTTTGTGGGCACTACAGAATAAGCTTCTTCTAAACCCTTTAAAATCTATAGTAATTCTATTATATAGAAATAATCTCGACATTACAGACTTTCCTGATGTGATGTTAGATGAAACTCCTATTCCATACAGCAGGGGTCGGTAAGGAATCTAGGCATTATTTTTAACACTACACTTACGTGGTCTGACCATGTCAACAGTATTGTGTCTAAGATTTACGCAACGTTTCGTAAGCTTTCCGTTGCTTCCTTCTTTACTCCTCGAAATACAAGGCTCATGTTAGTGAAACAACTTATTGCTCCTTTGATTACCTACGGATATGAATTGTTTTGTCAGCTAGATTCCTTTTCGCAAAGAAAAATCACAGTCGCGTTCAATTCGGACGTTCGCTACGTGTACGGTCTGAGACGATATGACCATGTTTCTCCCTATGTAAAATCCGTCTTTGGATGCAACTTAAGAGCGTATCTTGATTCCAGGGTGATTCTACTTTTGTTTAATTTGATTGTAAAAAAGGTGCCTAGCTATCTACATGAAAAATTATTGTTTGCTCGGTCCAGTTGAACTGTGGCGTTGAATGTGCCAAGTTTTATTTATCGTGTAACTGAGCTTCAATTTTTCATTTATGCTACCAGTATGTGGAATACTTTAGTAATAATGATTACTATTTTATGAACGTGTTTCTAGCTAGCTTTTTAGTAAGCACAAAAGGGACACACTACATAAGTAGGAGAAGACAGGGCATAACCAATGTTACCGACTTAACATTTATTATTATTATTATATTATAGGTTATATAGGTATACAGGGTGTTTTCGTCTGGGTGGTCCATAGAAGTAGAGGTGATCAACAAAAAATTGTATGGCAGCGGAGGATTCACATCAACCGTTTGGGAGATACAAGGTGGTTAAGAAATTGTGCTAGTCTTTCACAAAACACCCTGTATTTAAAAAAATACAAGGTGTCCAGTTGCTGTCAATAGTCATTGTATGCAGTAATCCTCTTCTCTTCGGAGTTCTGGTGGTCTAAAGTAAGAATTTTGGATTTTCTTACGATTTTTTTAACCTCGGCATCTTGTTTTTACTAAAAGTTGGTTAACATAATTTTTTTTTTAAACTGTACACTGTGGACTCTCCTCTTTAATTTTACGACCTATTACACCCTATGTGCTATCTGTAGCCGGTAAAGAGTTATTAGTTTATAACCTATTCAGGTCATACCGAAATTAGACGATTTTTTTTTTAAATTCAGTGACTAACGGAGCAAATTATTGTTGAGAATAAGTTATGAGCGAGTTGCTTTTGCGGGTACAGACAGGACATAGGGGGTATTAGGTCAAATTAAGGAGGAGAGTCCACAGCTTACAAATCTTATAAAAATTATTATCTTAATTACCGTTTTGCAAAAAAAAAAAAATTAAAACAGAGGTCAAAGTAAAAGAGGTAATAGCATCCGAAATTCTTGTTAAGACTGCCAAACTCCTGAGAGGAGAGGATTTTGTGACTGGTGGATGGGTGGTTGGAAAGGCCATGAAGTTCTGCTTATAATGAGTACACCCTGTACTTTCTCAGATGTGAAAACCTCGCATATTTTCCTAATCACCTTGTATCTCCCAAGCGGTTTATGTGACCCCCACTCCTTGTCATACAATTTTTTGTTCGTCTAGGTGAAATATTTCTTACTCCTTTTCAGAAATCCAAGACATTTCGATGCTTCTTTGCAACAGAGAAGATGTGATCTGTCCAGCTTAATTTAATAGAAATATGAATGCCGAGCATCCATAAAGACGGTGTATCTTAAATCAGTGCTCCATCAAAAGAAACGGGAGTGGAAAATTAATGATTTTGTTTTAAAGAAATGAGACAGCTTTGGGACTTAGACGCATAGAATTGGCTTGGCCTCAAGCTAGGATATTGGCAAGATCGTTATTCAATGATCTAATTATGCAATTTAGTTTGACAGATATAGCATTCCCTCTGGAGTTCGTAAGAGTGTCAAAGGAGTACGTGAAATCTGGGGTACTGTCGTCAGCAAAACTATGGATTTGATTGAAAGTAAGCGAAAGCAAATCATTAATGAAAATTAAGAAGAGAGTCGGAGAGACTACAGAGCCCTGAGACATTTATTGGATGAGATTCAGATGACGCCATCTATTAGATGACTGGATAAGAAACTTTCAATCCATAAGAGGAGAGGAGAGGAGAAACCAATTGCCAGACTCTATCAAATGCCTTTGAAATATCCAGAGCAGAGATTTCAGACTCACCAAAATTGTAAAGACTACGGTTCCCACGATCGGGTAACAAAGGTCAGCAAGTTTCGAATTGAGCGTATCAAGCTCGGACGCCATACCGGCGATCGTTGAAGAGTTGATTGGTTTCTAGATATTTCATTAATGTGATATTTAAAGACAAAAGTGTAAATTATAACTGCATATTTCACTCAGATCTCTGGCCTTTTTTAGTTTAGGTAAGGAGCTTCCGTCTGCAGCATAAGTGAAGTAAAAGGATGATCTTTGGTAGACAAATTTAAATCCTACGTTCCAAGGAAGGAAGTTAATAAAAATCTTGAAAAATGAATAGAGTTAACAAGAAAACAATCAACATTAAATCCAACTCAACGAAAAAAATTTTCTTTTTTATTTTGTAATTCTACAAAAAAAAAAACCTAGAAAATCACTTTCCTGTTTCAGAGCTCATAAGTAAGAATTTAAAAAAAAAAACAAATCTAGAAAACAGTTTTATGACAATTTTTTCCTCTGAATTAATGAGATATGATTACAATTTAAGGTTCTGCCCTAATTTTTTTAAGTATTTTAACAAACATGAAAATTTAAAAGGAAAAAAAAGAATTAAACTTTTTTTCCCAAACAACAAAATAGAACCGCTGTATTCATATTATACCTAATAGATATTCAGGATCAGTATATTCTTTTGTTTTTGTTTTCATAATTTTTTAACTGCCAACAACTTCATTTAGGTACTACAGTTCTATAGGACGAGGAAAATTCTTCCAGTTTAGAGTGTAAAGTGAAAGTGTATGCATATATTCTTCGCAATTTTCTTTTTATAAAACTTCGTTACGTTATTATAGGAATATAAAGAAATTTCACTTTTCATGGACATTAAACACATAACGGTAACGTAATCAATAATCAATAAAAAAAAATCATTAATTTGTGGTAAGAAATTAAATAGAAGTCGTTGCAGTTGTTTACAGGATGCAGTCAGCATTTTTGTTTTGAACTTTTCCGTCTGCATCTAGATGTGTATATAATACGAGTATGTATGTTAGTATATAGCCATAAATTTACATAAATTATCTATATAAGTGCCGTTAAAGCTTTGTGCTTGCTCTCTTTACGCAAGTAATCCGGAAAAAAATTTCATTTGGATGAAAAAGTGACTGTGATAGGAAAGTGTGCGTGATTTTTCATTGGATTTCATCGGTTTAAGCATCCGAATATAAAAAAAAAACATAAGTTTCATCACCAGACATACGGACGGGTCTGGAAGATGTTGATCGTGAATAATCTCCAAAAATAACGAAAATGTCCATTAGTAAAAGGATTTTTGTGGTTTTTAGTAAGTCGGTCGAGTCGTCGTGAACGTCATTGAAGTCGGAATTGTTTCGCGTAATTGCTGCACGCATACATATTGAAATGCCGATAATGCAGTGCAATGTGGTGGAATGTCGGTTTGGTGCGATTGCTTCGAGCTTTGCATTGCATATACGTATAAATAAATGTCGGTAGTGAAGTGTTTTTTCGTACATTTTGGTATTGTAACGGTTTTTGCTTTCATTTCTGTCATTTTAGAAGTTTTTTTATGCTGCGTTTAATTTTGTATGCGTCGAAATGAAATAAATAGAAAAAATATACAGTGGCCTACGTAGTGAAGTGTAAATTATAATAAAAAACTTCAAATCAAATCTTCGCGGTATATGAAAAGTGGATGAATAAAATGAAATGCATAAAAAATTGTGCAAAATAATTTAGTTTACGTCTGAAAAGAACATTTCGTTTTTCTTTGTGTGATTTTTTTGTTTTTTATTAGTGTTATGAAGAGAGAATTTCAATTTTGTGATAAAAGTGTTAAATGTAAATCAAAACATGACTTTTTGGTATTTCATTCTGGAATAGGGAATGCGGGTATTTCTACAGTGCATTATTTGGTAAGTTCTTTTAAAATCGATTTCTAAAACATACCCATAAACTTGAAAAATGATTTTCATATTTGAAACGATTTCTGGATCTATATACACAATATTTTTTCCTATCTTTAGTATTACCTATATTAACCGATAAACATTAAGTTAGGTTTGTAGCGAGCATGTAGACACCTGCCATTTTGCGCTTTTTATTTTAGTTGTAAATAAATCATTTTGGTTTATTTAATTGAAGGTGGAGCAACCTTAGCGTCTATCAGTTACCTACCGTAAGAACTGTAAATATGTAAAATTGAATGTATATTTCTCAGTGTTTCATATTTTTAATTCCTTTTTAATTTGCAAGAAAACTTATTTGGGGAATGAACAGTGGTGAGGGGCTGTTAATTTATTTGTTTAACATTATGTTGGAGGCTTTAAAGCATTGCCAAATACTAATCTTGACATTTTGTCCATCTCAACCGTATTAATGTTCAATCCGAATTATATGAAATTGGCCAGAAGAAAATTTAGCCTTTCTTTTCATATCTCGTAATTAACGCACGCAATGGGTCCAGAGCGTGTACGTATACTGAAAATGTACTTCAAGTGAAGCACTATGTACCATTTCTTCACTTATCGATGTATTTATTGCATTGCAATCGTCAATAATGCTGGCCTTTTATTGAAGTAGGTAAGAAGGTTGGATTGAAATGAAAAGAGGTTGGGGTCACAACGGCTGCGCGGAAGGTAGGTCAGAACAAGGCACATTGTTCACCCTCCAGACTTATGGGCAATTGTATATAAATCCCAAGTATTGGTCTCCAACCCTTCTTGCCTGCTTCATGCAGCTCGTCCAGGAGGTGTGAGCCAAGGAATATGTAACGCTTTCCTGAGAGAACCGGACAATAACAAAGAAAGTGAGTTACCGTTTCGAGTTCGTCTCCGCAATCCCTGGATATAGGATCATCAACAAGTCTGTTTTTCAACCTGTAAATGTGCCTCCTGTGAAAAGTAGTGTTCAGTGAGAATTGACTCGAAAGTTGTCAGGGTTGGCTTGTTTAGTCCTAAACGTTTATTTTATTCGTTAGGTCTGGGTTAGGTTTATTCCGCAGTTCCTTTGTAGTTCTATCCAAAAAAGGAGTTTGGAACGGTAGCTCTTTTTATCCCCCTGTAGATTTCAGTGTAAACCAGGCATAATCGCGTATAAGGTTAGGAAATTTATCTGAAAGTTCCTATAATTCTTTTCAAAAAGATCCATACCAGTTTCGAGATGACAGATAAAGCTTCCAACAGAGTTTTTATTGGTTGGACATTAAGGCTTTGTGGTGAGTTCAACTTCATCCCGGCTTCACATCTTCTTTTTCTTCTTCCAGAGCCAATCCAGAAGATCTTCATTAATAAGCGAGTTATTATGGGATAACAAAAGTTCAGGTATTTCCTCTGGTTGCACTTTCAGCTCAAATTGCTTCGAAATCTTTAAAATATTTTCAGTCCCTTCACCCGTTAAGTGTAAGGCACGTGTTCGAAATCTGAGTAAAGGTATCAATGGAATATGTCCGTACTTGCCAGAGCTGGGCAATACTTATAAGTAAAAAAAGACTTAAGTACTACATAAAGTAGATTTTCGTTACTTAAGACTTATTACTCAATACTTTTGAAATGCCCTACTTAGTACTTGAACATAAGTAGGTACTTGCTTCGATTTAGTTGTACTTAAGAATTAGTTTTTTACTTAAGTACCAAGATTTTTATTTAAGTATTTCTTAGTCTATTAAGTACCTACAAATATGTAACACTTTGTAGAAAAGCAAATCTCTAGCGCAACTCCCTTTTGTTGAGTTCTAAAGTACGCAAAGTACTGTCAAAGCATGTGCCGCACTGACGCGTCAAGGCAGAGCCTTAGACAAACTAATAAGATACAAACAACACTGGGGGCAAGTAGAACAAAAACCAGTAACGTCTCGCTCAAACATGAAATCGACGATGCATCGACTTGATGACATAACCAAGGGTAAGCAAGAAATGCCTCGCTCCAATATAAAATCAACGATATGTCGACCTGAGGCCGGATTCTGTTACAAGGAGAACTTGGGAGATGAGAACTTCGTTTTCGTAGAATTCCTAATTCCCTAATTCTCCATTTCCAATTCACTAACATGGTTGGAGAATTTGGGAAAACGTAAGAAATGTGAAAAAGTGAGAATCGCCTGGGACGATTAAGGGTATCAGTTTTTGTTGTAGAGGGTTGGACTTTTTTTCATATTTGAGGTAGGTACATGTCTATTATCTTCCACTGTCGAAATAAATTGATATTTCTTTTTTTATAGGGGTAGTTTTTGAGGGATGTAGGAGTGTAGGTTTTCTTTAGTTTTTCCGGGATAACGTGAGAATGGAGAGAAGAAGGAGAGTGTGTGTGGTATAAAAAAAAAATGCGAGCTCAGGGCGAACAAGATAGGTGGTGGAAATGGGGCGGGGAGAGTACGGGGTAGAAATGGGAGCTGATTAACAGAAATTAAAAAAAAAATAAAGACAATATCAGGAGCTGCAGTAATTCGCAGGGATAAGGATCTGTAAGCCCAATGAAAAAAAAAGAATTCACTTTAGTAATTAGGTATGCATGGCTATAGGCTATATTTCATTTCGATTAACGGTAATTTGCTGATTTGAGCTGCCTCGGCGGTAAATTTGTTGTCGCAATATTCACGGGCGCCTAACTCTGTGTGGGAGGGTTGTAGAGTATTGGGTTTTTTTCTGATGGATTAAGGGTTTAGAGTACTTTAAATAGTACTTCAAAAAGTACTCAGTACTTTTTATAGACTTAGTAGGTACTTAGTTACAAGTACTTTTCATACATGCTTCGGTACTGGTACTTGTACTTAAGTAGTTTTTCTGTGGTACTTGCCCAGCTTTGGTACTCGCGAATTTTCGCAGTCTGAAAGTCCTTATACCGGGGTTTAACCTTAATATGTAATGTAAATATGTAGATTTGGAAGGTTTTTTATGAAAATCCTAGCAAATAGTTTTAAACGTGCTGTAGTACATAGTACAAATAAAAAAATACGAATTTAATAATATTCAGGCTGTTCCGCTACCTTTGGTAGACCCATATTCTTTTGAGAGTAAAAAAATATTGTTTAAAGCCTGTCCTTGTATAAATAAATACGATAGCAACCGTTTTTTTCTTGCAAGTAAAGTTCTATGCACCTGTTTCTTCTCTTATTCCATCAAAGCGGGTGTTTTCAGTGCAATGAAGCTTGCATATCCTCTGCACTCGATCAATGTTTATTTCCTCAGTTTGAAATAACTTTGATGAACGATAATTTAGTTTTGGGACATAGAAAAGAAACGAATTGGAACTAATTTCTATAGCTATAAAATTTCTTACGTTTACGTGAATACTTGAGTACTTGACTTGAAATCCACTTGAAACTCAAGTAGAGATTTTGGTTGAATTAATTCTAATTACTTTGACTTAAAATTTTCTTTAAATTTACTTGAA
The DNA here is from genome assembly GCA_963930735.1 of Dioctria linearis. Lineage (NCBI taxonomy): Eukaryota > Metazoa > Arthropoda > Insecta > Diptera > Asilidae > Dioctria > Dioctria linearis. Next base: position 8,786,813 of record OZ005743.1, on the reverse strand, counting down.
GTGACATTTTACCTTTGACAGGTTCTGTACATAAGTATGCAGTTTTAGATAAATATTTTGAGAAAAGTGGTAAAAATCACAACCTGAATTGTCAACAATAATCTTCTTCTTCTCTTCTTTGCCTCCTCATAACTCGCAGCCATGAAAAATGTTCAAGTACTGTAGTTGCATTTACATAAATTAAGTAAATCGAACAACATTTTGTGATTCACTTGACTCAAGTATATACTTCAAGTAATGCACGTTTACAAGATATTTTGATTACTAGACCTTAACTTGAAGTATACTTCAAGTATTCATGTAAACATACTGATAGTTGCGGGTATATCAGTCGTCAAAATAAAAACTAAAAAATAAGCTCGCAAAAGTAATTTTCAACAGTTTGCAGCTTTTATAACGGGTGGCGCAAAAGTAAAGACCCTATTTGGTTCAATTACAACTTCTTTTCTAAATTAGAAAACCAGAATTAGTTTTTTATATATGTATATTTGTGCCATGAAATTTCGTCGCATTAGGATTTGAAGATGATGTCTCTTAAATGGTGAACTCCAGAGTTGATGCACATTTCAGCCCTATTTATGACATTTTCCATAACTTGCCGTAACACTTCCTGCGATATGTTCCTTTTTTCTTGATATGAATGCTTGCTTTTAGGGCTGCGAAAGTCTGTGGCTTGTTTACATACACCAGTGATTTTAAATAACCCCAAAGAAAGAAGTCTGGACTGGTCAGATCGGGTGATCTTGCAGGCCAAGGCAAATCACCAAAACGAGTGTGGCAAAACACTTGTGGCAAAACATCGCATTGTACGACCAATCGGTCCCAGTCGGTGGGAAGTCGTCAAAGAAATTCACGTTGTGTTTTTATAACTGATGGATTATTCCGTAAAAACATTGACACGATTATTCCACGTTCTTGGGGAGTATAACGGTCCATGTTTATTTTTAGTAATTTTACATTATTTTACTACACAATTTTCAATATCAGGATGACAGGAGATGTCACTTAAAAAAATATGGAGTTAATTCGGCGATTATGGCACACCATAAGGGTTTATGGTAATAAAATACAAAGTTAATGAGTTATATTTATATTTATAGTTCCATTCAGTCTGAAATTCAGTCAAGTATCTTATCCCAGCAGTTAAAGTATTTATTATAATAATGAGTAACAAAAATAATAATTTTTCATAAACTCTAACAAAAGGTAAAAACAAAATGTGCTGGGGAAATATGGCTCTAGGCCATATTGGCTGTCTCTGAGGTGGGCCATATATATATCTGTTTCTACTCCACTGCATTCCTCGTGAGCCCACATATGACAAGATACACACTGTATCCAAGATTTACCCCTACTGTCCGAAGAATAGAGATTTCCATAATACAAACATTCAGCATCTTCTTTATAGGAACTTTCATCGGAGCTTCCTGTATAAAGGGGTTTGTTATCTTTCTCAGAACTGGAACGTGATAACTGCATGGCTTTCGACTTACACCTCCTACCCTTTCCTTTACCTCTATCTTTCATCTTTAATGTTTTTTCGAGCTCAGCTTTATAAGGAGATCCTGTCAACAAAGTGGATTTGGTAGATTTACGTCCACGGTTACTTTGTTTTTTGGAACGACTTTTGGAATTGGGGATATTTGAATCGGTGTTATATAATTATGAACGTTTGACGGGGATGGCTTCGAAGCAGAATATCGAGTTGAAGATGAAGCTGTAGGCGAAAAAGGAAAGTTTGTTTCCTTTTGTTTTGAAGTTCCAGATTCGGAAGGTTCTTGAAAATTAGCTTCATTACTGCAAGAAGATATTTGGTTTGGTACCTTATTTTCAATCAGTGAGGGCGATGTTGATGATATGCTTTCGTTGCCAGAAGCATCGTTATCATCTAGGAAGTCATGATCTTTGAATACATTTCTAGCTGTAGGATATATACCAGTAGCACAAAATCTGCTTGCTGCAATTTCACCCGTTTGGGCACGCAAATAAGTGCGGCCAAATACTTCCATGATATCATATTGAGACACAGGTCGCATATTGTTTCTTATACAGCAACGAATTTCATCAGACATATATTTTTTTAGAGGTCCCATGAATGATCTACACAACCTCTTGTGTCTAATTGTGGCGGGAGCGATAGCAAAGAAACGTTACTTTTTCGAGTCAAATCAATCAGTTCAATGTTTCTTTTGTGAGTGGTGTGACCGTCCAATAAGAGTAAACTTGGCGAATCTGCACTTGGTTTGACGTATTCTAAAAAGTGCTTCAACCAATTTGTAAACAGGTTTGTTTGAATCCAGCCTAACGGATGGCATTCGTGTATAGCCCTTGGAGGTGCACCTTATTTCATTAGTAGAGGATTGATTATCTCGTTTCCGAGGAAATATTATCAAAGGTGGTACAAATGCCCTTCCCGAACTCACTTTACGACTTAAAACTTGCGGTATTTGTAAGGGCACGACGCTGATCCCGGTCTCATCAACATTGTATATCCTTTCAGCAGGAAATTTATATTGATCCATTATCAGTTCGAGAATATTATAGAACTCATTAATGCTGTCTCTATTGAATCCCTTTGTTCTCGAAATGAAGCTCCTGTTGGACGGCGGAAAGAAAGCTCAGGATGTCTGTTCAAAAATCCGTGTAACCAGTCTTTCCCAGAGCGCTTTCATTCTGGATGGAAAATGTATGGGCGAGATTATTTTTTACTGCAAGCTGATAAGCTAAACTCACGACATCTTTTCTTACTAAGCCAAAGAATTTAGCTTCCATTTGTAACACATAATCGACTAGCTCATCCCCCAATTTTTTCGGTAAAGTAGCTCTTCTTCCTAGTTTAAATTAGGTAACTAAATCAACTGAAGCTTCTTTTTTAGCAGCTTAATGTCTTAAGGTAGTTCTTGGTACAATATATTGCTTACAAGCTTTAAGTGTACCCATTTTCTTTCTTCTCACAGCTTTAACAGCATTTTTCATAGCTTGTTTGTCCCATGTTTGACGTTTTCTTTGAAATTCTGGTAGTTTTGGCGCCATTATCTAAAACACAATATATTTTTAGGCACTGTCGAAAAACCCGGGGGTAATATGGCCTACCGGGCCATATTGGACTACCTATTGGTAGACTATATTAGCTTTGTGGCAAGCTTTAAAACAAACACATCTAAAACAAAAAATTTCAATTGAATTATATTAAAAATTGTTGAATTACTAGATAGGTTGTCAGACACCACTAGTAACGTCTAAACTAAACGATTCTACTTACTTTAGTGTAAAGTGGATGAGTCACAACTTACCTAATAATAAGAATAAAACTTGCAAAAATCGATCTCCGGTCTTCAAAAACACGTCCACCTCAGCAGTTCAGCTACGACTGACTGGAGGATTGCGTTGATAAGACAGATAACGCTACAACTACAAGCACATTCGACCCGATGCATTGCTTCTGTTAGGAAAAACTACTGTGTGTCATAAAGGTAGATTAGGCCATATTACCCGAACTTACTCTAAGTAATTTCTATACTGCAAGTACTTTTGCGCGCCACCCAGTATTTCATCTGACGATGTTTCACCAAGTTTAAACAAAATTTTTGCTTATTAAAAATAATTCTATTTTCCATAATTTGTATTTAATAAATTTATATAGAACTTAACCTCAATATCCAACGTAAAATTACCACAATAACAAATATTCAAATAATACGTATACAAATTAAAGTTATTCTGTTTGTATTTGGGAGAAAATCATGCGGGTGAAAAATGCCATTATGGAAGACAATATATTGGGATTTGTTAGGATTTAACTTTAGGCCATTAGCCTTCGACCAAATATTGATTCTCTCTAAAATCGTTATTAATGCGAGCAATACAGTCCTGAAACAAACCAACAGGTCTGCTTAGGTAGACCTGCACATCGTCAGCATACATGTGCACGCTGACGGTTCGAACGGTTTCAGGTAGATCATTTATAAATAAACTAAATAACAAAGGGCCCAGTATTGAGCCCTGAGGAACGCCAGACAGAAGAGGGAGGGAGCAGGAAGTATTAAGATCCACTTTCACAACCTGCTTACGGTCGACCAAAAAGTCCCGGATAAGAGCGACGGCACAGGATCTAAAACCAAAGCAGCAATTGAGTTTCCGAAGTAAGATCCCAAGATCAACGTTGTCAAAAGCCTTCGAAAAATCGAGTAGTGCCAAGGCTCAGACAAGTTGTTTTGATCTAGGGCAGCTCTAATATCAGTGGACACTCGCAGTACTGCTGTTTCGCAGTTGTGGTCACGATGAAAGTCAGACTGCCATTTGCTTAGGAGCTCCTTTGAATCCAAATACTCAACCAATTGCCTATTCATTAGCTTTTCCAGTACTTTTGATAAAAAGCATAGGACGCTTATAGGTCTGAAATCAGAAGGGGACTGAGGAGAAGATTTTTTGGGTATTGGCAACACAGTAGCGGTTTTCCAGCCATGTATTTATGATATTGAGGATGTAGGTATCTATGAAAGGAAGCAGCAACTTAACGAACCGCGGAGACATATTATCTGGACCAATAGCACAAGTATTTGTATGTATTTGTTTATGTATTAAAAAAAATTGAATTTGTCATAAAACAAAACGTATTTTTCGTTATATATTACGAGCTCGTTCTATTAACCGGGATTTTCGACTTTTCGGGAAAGTCCCGAAACTGGGCATCCCGGATAATCGCAGTTTCGACAAGTATTTGTTGCAGCTAAACTTCCATTAAAATTTGCTTAAATAGTCAAAATTTAGAATACGTTAATGATGACGTCACGATGGGCGGTATATATCGGTACAAAATTCTAGAAGAAATTCATTTCGTGGTATCTTTTAAAATAGGAGAGTTTTGAATATTAATATTGTGTTTAAAAATCCGGAATATTCCGGGAGTTTTTCTAATCTTCCTGAGAATATTGTCATTTTACAAGGAATATTTCCAAAATATAATTATAAATAAAGTAACCCTTTTTTTTCACTGGATTATAAAAAATATTTTTTAAATGAAATTCATAAAAGGCATAAAACGCATTAAAAGGACTTGATGACGTAGGCGATAGCATAATTAACTAAATTTTCAAGGATCGTCTTCTGCCATTTTGTCGGGAAAACGTGGATCCACAGACCCCGGTGATTGAAGTGGTAGACTAATAATACGTAAAGAAACTTGGACTCGATCATTTCTTTCTACTGCGATGTTGAATCCATTGTTGTGGTGTGGTGGAGAAATTGATTGTGGAGGATGATTCTAAAACGAATGTTTGATTTCGTTTTGACATTGCTTGCAACCCTTTACATTGTGATTTTTTAGTGTAGTTGCAAAAATGTTTGTTTTTGTAAGTGTAAATTTTTTAAGTAAATCAATATTTAGAATAGAATAAGTTTATTCGTGGTAAAGTACTATAAAAATACAAATTTCTTTTTTTTTAGTACAAAAACAAAGCGGCAAAAAGAATAAATAAAAACAAGTAAATAGTAATATAAAAGTACGAGAAGTGAAAATAAAATATAAAAAACAAAGTTTAAAAAAATTAGCAATTAAAAAAAAATTAAAATTAAATATAAATTGGAAAAAATATATGCTACTATCAACGTAAAATAAAATACTAAAATATTACTCGAAAAAACATCAGATTATAAATACAAATATGTAACATCTAATAACTAGAAAACACAGAGCCAAGACCACCTAAAACACATCCAAAAGTCTATCCCACGACAGTGCTGCATCGCGTTATTCGCTCCATAAACCCTTGAGTCGACCTCGTACGCTGAATTTCGGATGGTAAATTATTCCAAGCTCGAACAGCATGAACAAAGTAAGAATTCTCCATTACTGAATATTGAAAATTTGGTATAAGCAAGTCGAACTGCCTTGAGGAGTTTAAAAATGCCAGATTATTAAACAAATAGCTTGGCTCTTTAGAGTAGATGAGCTTATGAAGAGATACCAGAAGCCTACGTAAAAGATATAGATTTAAGGAGCAACCAAGTAGATGATTACGATGTTGCGAGATATGATCGAATCTCCTTAAGCAGAAGACGAATCTTGTGCAGTCGTTGCATCCCACATTTAGCTTAGTGGAACAGGATGAACACAAGTGAGGGAAAAGGAGACTGCCATAGGAAAAGTACGGGAGAATCAAAGATTTGATTAGCATCGAACGTGTGTTCGTTGACAAGGTTCACGAAGACAACCACAGCCGACGAAGCCCACCATAAATCCTACCAGTCATATTATTGACATGATCACAGCATTGCATTCTGGAATTGAGGAAGATTCCAAGATTTTACACGACTAGAAAATGGTAAAACTGTGTTATTTAAAAATACAGGTGGAAGATCAGATACCTCAACTGCTCTGCGATAGAAGGCAATGCACTGCGACTTTCCAGCATTAAGCAATAAAAGATTGTTATCAGTCCAGTGTGCAATACTGCGCAAGTCGGAATTCAGTCTATCAATGCAATCCTCCACCAGTCCTATTGGTCGACTGAGATACGCTTGCACATCATCGGCATACAAGTGAATTTTACAGTCTACAACAGCATTGGGGAGGTCATTTATATACAGGCTGAAGAGCAAAGGGCCGAAAATAGAGCCTTGAGGGACACCACAATTTAGAGGCAAAATACCGGACACACAATCCTTTACCTTAACCCGCTGCAATCTTTTGGAGAGAAAGCTGCGGATTAAGGACACAGCAGAGGGATGAAAAAGGAAGTTTGAGGTCAACTTTTCAAGCAGATTGGAATGATTGACCATGTCAAATGCTTTGGAGAAATCAAGCAGGGCAAGAACACACAGATGGTCCATGTCAATGACGTATATCATTCGTAACATTAATAAGGGCTGTCTCGCAACAACGAGACTTACGAAAACCAGACTGGAAAGGACTAAATAAGTTAAAGTATTCCAAATGATCAATTAGTTGCTGTATCATCAATATTTCCAGAAACTTAGCAAGAAATCCCAACAGGCTAATCGGTCGAAAATCACCGGGAACCTCAGCGACACTGATCTTAGCCACCGGCACAACTATAGCAATTTTCCAAGCGGAAGGAAATATCGACATGGTAAGGTATTTAAAAAAACCAATTTAACCAGCCATCCATCAGTTAAGTGCTTGCGGAATTACCTACTACTATACACAAATTGGAGTGAACAGGTAATTCGGAATTCACATTATGAAACATAAGATAAGACAGTCATACGCATCTATAGACAATTAACATATAAGACTACTGAATAATTACCTATAACTGTTTAATTTACGTAGTGCGATTGCAGGGTAGTAGATATTCGTATATGTGTTCGTGCTGCATATTTTTCAGAATAATACCGTAAAAACTAAACGAAATGTGTAAAAAAAATTATATTTTAATTAACCTTCCATAATCTTCACAATTCGTATTAAGTTCCCATTAAAGCTAGTATATTTATGGCATCCTTAGACTATTTCAGACATTATTCAGGCTCTATAGTTGTTTGTTTAAAACCACTAAAGTCTTAAAAAAGGGACAGAATCTAACGAAAAGCTCCGAGCAATCTTGAAAACTTTCCTTGAAAATAGCAATATCCCCGGGAGTTTTCTTCTCTAGTATAGGAATGTAATGACTGGAGATGAGTAGTACATATAATAAAATTTGTGACTAAATAAGATGAGAAGGACGCAATAGAAGAAAATTTATAATTCCAAGAGATTGAGGGTATTTTTACTTTTACCGCAAAGCATATAGGCATACATATGGAGATGTTACCTCAAAGAAAATTCTATGAGTAAAATTTTATATCTGTTTACCTTTTTTATCCTATCCATAATAGAGGAATTTCCTCTCCAATTTATTCATTTTAAAAACTTTTTCTCAAATTACATTTTTTTTATTATCATAAAAGAAAAGGTGTGATGAGTGCGCTAAAAAAACATGTAATGAAAAATAAAAAAAAATCTTTAATACTCACCTTAACCTTTTTGCTTCATCTATAAATGGCCTTTTTTGACTCTCGGTCAACAATTTCCATTCAGCTCCTAATCGCTTTGAAATCTCTGAATTGTGCATTTTTGGGTTGTCTTGTGCCATTTTCCTTCGTTGCCCCCTCGACCATACCATAAAAGCATTCATGGGTCGTTTTATATGATCCGGCGGATGAGTCTGTTTACCCGTCATTGTTGTTACCCCAATCGGCACTGTTGGCACTGTTGTTGGGGTTGAAGAAATTGTTGTCATATCCTTGACCCTCTTAAAAATTTTACTTCTTCTTTTCTTTCAGTTTTGTGTTTTATTTATTTTTTTTCCTTTTTATTTGCATGAATATTAGTAGTACGAGTATGTATGTACGGGCGACAATAGTTTGTTTTACTATTTATATTTATTTTTCTTGTATGAGTAATATCTATCTATCTTTTAATTTCACACTACATTTTGTAGTAATTTTTTTGATGTATTTTGAAGTGTCCTGAAATTTAAAAGAAAATTAAAATGAAAAAAAGTTGAGAAGAAAATTGAAACATAAAAAAAAAAGTTTTTAGATTTATTTATGTATGGAAATACAAAAAAAAAAAAATTTTTTTTTTAATAATATTAATTTAGACAAAACTGTGTAGGTATAAAAATTAGGAGAGAGTAGGGGACAACCGAAGATACTCTCCTTAGCTGTAGATTCTAACATTGTAAAAATTCCAAATGCATAGAATATACTCAGTTGAAAACTTGCAACAGTGGAGTTCAGATTTAGATTTAGATTTATTAAAGGCTTAACGTACAATAAGATTACACATCTTTTTAGTACAAAGATCGCTGGACTAACTAGCTTACTAACAACTTAAACTAAGTACTTTAAATATGATGTAAAATCCATATTTGAAATATAAAATAAGACATAAGTAAAAAAAAATAAAATTAAAGATTTATATAATACAAAAAGATATAATATTAATAAACTACAAACTAAAATTACAGAAACTATATACTCGATCATTGCCAGGACCACCGCCTTCAGAACGGAAACATTTTAAGTGGTGGCAGTGTAACTCTGTGCCATCAACCACCAGAACCTATCAGTCGAGCCCACACGCTGAGCATCAGTTGGGAAATTATTCCAGGCCCGAATAGCTCGAACAAAGTAAGAGTCGTCCATTATGGAATGTTGAAACCTAGGTATCAATCAATAAGTTGAAATTTCTGCCAGAGTTTAGAAATTCAAGTTAGTTAAAAAGGTACCGAGGCTTTTTGGAGTGTATAATATTGTGAAGGGATGCAAGAAGCCTACGCCTTAAATATTCCATCAGGGGACAACCAAGCAGATGCTACTAACTATGTGGTGAAATATGATGAAATCTGCCAAACACAAACCTCGTACAGTCATTGAATGCAACAGTTAATTTCATTGAGCATACAGAATCCAAGTGCGGGAATATTAGACAGCTGGCTGTAAGGTAGGGTAGAAGCAGGGACTTAGCATTGAACGAATGCTAAAAGGTAAAATTGCAGAAGACAACCACAATCGTCGGAGACAACCATAAAGATTTTCCCAAAATATGACTAATCTGATCACAACATTTCATCCGGGAGTTGAGTAAAACCCCTAGATTTCGCACACGATCAGTAAATTCTAACATTTGATTATCCAGAAATATAGGCGGTAAATCAGAAACTTCAACCGGTCGTCGATAAAATGGAATGCATTGGCATTTTTGGGGCTTCAGTTGTAAACAATTATTAGTCGCCCAACTCGAGACATTCGTCATTCCTCTATTAGACCAATGGGACGACCAATATATAACTGCACATCATCAGCATATATGTGAATTTTACAATCCTCAATAACCTCAGGAAGATCATTAATATATACATGCTGAAAAGCAAAGGGCCCAAAATAGATCCTTGAGGCACACCACGAGTAAGAGGCAAGGCATCAGAAAAACTGTTCCCTATTCTTACACGCTGAAACCTGCCAGACAGAAAACTGCCGATAAGGAAACTGCAGTTGAATGAAATTGAAAGTTTGTGGACAACCTAGATAATAATTTAGAGTAGTCTACCGAGTCGAAGGCTTTAGATAAATCAAGTAGAGCTAGGACACTGCGCTGCATCCCGCGCTCATCCTTTTACCCTTCAAATTACCTTCGGCCGTACACTAAAATTCCGTGATGCTTTCTTATCCCGAACTGTGCGAATGTGGAACAGTCTACCATCTTCTGTCTTTCCTCCGGCATACAACCTGCGAATGTTTAAGGGCGACATACATCGGCACCTCCGCCGCTCTCCTCATATCCCTTAATCCCTTCCCTATCTCCTTCCTGCCACGCTGTGCTTTGCATCATAGGGTATCCCCTGAGCTTGGCTTAATAATATAAAAAAAAAAAAAAAAAAAAAAAAAAAAAAAAACACACATAGCTCATCCTTATCTAACGAGCTGGGTATATCGGTTGTAACTCTTAATAGAGCCGTTTCACAACTATGCAATTTTCGGAAACCAGATTGGCATGACTTTAGCATATTATTGGTCTCAAGATATTGAACGATTTGCCAGATCAACAGCTTTTCCATCACTTTGGCTAGAAAACATAACAAGCTGATTGGCCGGAAGTCCCCAGGATCTTTAGCTGTTGTTCACGGCTTTCACGAAACTTTGAACCCAAAACTGGTGAGTTTGATATGTCCCTGGAAAAATTATGTAGAAAAAGTCATCCCATCAAATAGTTAGGGCAAGATACTCCTACTATATCTATGGCCTTCACCAGAGCTGGGCACAAGACCGTTAATCGTTAATTAACTTTTCAAGTAACGAATTAACTTTTAAGAATATTAACGGACTCTTTAACTTCCGTTAACTTTCAATAAGTCCGTTTACCGTTAATTAGGTACCTACTAATTATGACGAAAATGATGTCATGCCGCGGAAATCATGCTCTGACTAATTTAGGTCGTATATGTGTGTGTGGCTTCGCGTATAGGTTCCGTGCATAGAAGACATAGAAGACATCACGCTTCAAGAAGAAGCTCAAGCATATCTCGTATCACTTCTACCGACAATTGCAGCAACTGTATTTATAAATTAAAAAATATCAAGGCTAGGGATCTTGTGAATTGCACAGCTTCAGCCAATGCCTTATTAAAGGGCATAGATAAAAGGTTTGGACATCTTCTGGACGATGAACAATGCCAACTTGTTGCTGCTTTTTACTAGTGATGTCCAGTATTTTGATTCTCCCGTAATTTTAATTTGATTCCGAAATATTTATTATAACAAATTAAGATTTTATACTGTTTTTTTTTTTATTTATTATCGTCCATGTCCTACCTATAAACTTCCCCAACCAAAACATTTTTTTTATACGCAAGGGGATTATACCGTATGCACATTACGCACTAGAATGATCATTGATCCAATTACGTTAATTGATCGAATGATCATTGTGGTTGGGCAAGCACACGATATCTTGACGGAAATTCGATTTGACAGATGACAGTTCCCAATTTTGTGAATTAAAAACTGTGAATTGTGAAGAGTTGATTTGTGAAAAATTAAATCGAGCCTTAATGTGAGAATTGTTTTGAATTAGCTTTGGAAAATATTCAAAATTTATCTTGAAAAATGTATCCGCAAATTTTACAATTGACATATGACAGTGATGGCTGGAAAATCAGTTTTCCAATAACTTGCAGTTCTTCACCACTGAAAGCGCACTTATCGACAAACGGAATGAGAAGTAATACATAATTGCAAACGAATGAGCTTGTGGAGGCGTAATTGGTGCAATGAAGAAACGAATGATCACTACGGCAATAACACACGAGCTATTCAATGATCATTTCTCCGCCAATGATCATTGATATGTTTCGTGTGTCTAGGGTATAATACGTTTGATATGCTTGCTCATTTCACTAACAATTACTATTAGGAGTTAACGATTAACGATTAATGTTAACTTCCGTTAAATTTTCGTTATAGTAACGATTTAAAAGTTAACGAAGCTCAATTTTTTAGTAACGGATTAACGATTAACGAAGTTAATTTTTTTATTACCAGTGCCCAGCACTGGCCTTCACCATAAAATAGAAATACATATTCGACCGACTTCAACTAGGTTAAAAAAAATTTTGATAATTTCGAAAAGTATCCTTTGGCGATCATTTAAAATCAGAAAACTGCGAACATGTCTGGTGTTAAATTTGCTTTATACGAATACCATATTCGACATTTAGCCCAGGGAGAGAGAAAAATTGGCTACAGCGTATTTTCTAGAGACAAGAAAAGTTTTTTTTTTTTTTTTTTTTTTTTTTTTTTTGAAAGAGATGAAAGTCACTGCAATCGAGTCAGCGGTTAAAGATTCTAGATGATGATGAACGTAGCTCGTGTATACTAATTAATGCTATTATGGGGACCAAAGAAGAAGTCGCGGTTCCACAAGGTTGATACAGGAACAGATATATATTATAAATATTTGATAGCTCAGAGGAATTGATCATCTCACAGTGTATACGGTGGTAATACCTATTTAGAAGACGCTAGTTGATGGAATACCATTTATGATAGGATTCTCGAATTAGTATATATTAAAATAGTACATTGTAGAATCCATCCCTCCAGAGCAGTTCACGAAAGTATTTGCAAAGAATTTCTAACAGAAGTTAAGTTATATGTTCTTTGGTATTAGTCATGCCTGAAATACGCTTAAAAATAGGCACTTCGTTAAATAATAGAGGTTCAATTTTAAAGAGATGTTAGTGGAAGCTTCGAAGCTGAATGGGTAAAATTAACATTATACAGTGGTTATCACAGAATGCAGTTAAAAGAAGTCAAGGAAGAGAGTATCTAAGAGATTACAATTATCGCGCTGTTGCCAAATCTGTGGTTGTAAACTTTAATAGAAACTGTGATAGATACCTTTCATATCTATTTGAGTTTACAAACTTCCAGAACTGCTCAGAACAAAGAGTGTATTTGATTTTATTTGTATACATAATTGTTATACGACCTAATCTACACAGTAAAAAAAGTTCCCTAAAGTGAGTGGCAACAATTTGTGCCACACAGATTATGCATTTGTCGATAAGATTATGGAAAGCTCCACCTTGGCAAACTAAGATTAGGTTTTTATCCCTAAAATGTAGGTAGGTTTTTCTCCCTATATTTTAGGGAATGTTCCCTACATTTTAGGGAATATTCCGTAAAATGTAGGGAATTTTAAATTGTTGTTTTGTTTTTTTCCCCCTAAAATGCAGGGACTATTCCCTAAAATTTAGAGCATATTCCCTAAAATGTAGGGAATAGGTGATAGCAACGCACCACTCCCCACCATAGGTGAACATAAGTTCCAGAATTACGGAAGCAGTTGAATTTGTCAATAATGGAAGATTTGCCCGTCTGATAACCAGATCCTTTTTAAGAGGTCGAACTTGTATTGCAGCTGAAGGAAGGCACTTTAAACATCGTTTGTATATAATAAATCTTAGCATCCAAATAATTGGTGTTTAATTTTAAACATAAGGAAAATTTGTCCTAAATTCAACAAAAAGTTAGGATCTCTAACTTGAAAGTCACTATCTGTCTGACTCACACTTCATGTAATGACTCTGCGTCTCACTTCAACTAAAATCATAAAGTAACGGTCTTACGGCAAGCTTTGGGTACACTAGAATCAATTTTAGTAGGTGAAAAGCAATTTTTTGAAACTGGGTTTCTTGAAGAAAATTTTTTTTTTGTGTAATCTAAGAAATATTGTAATATTAATTTTCTATTCTTGGTTTGGCAAAATGTGACATTTTCTTCCAAGCTGGAACAGTTGGCTTAGAATTTAAAACAACGGGATACATAAGCACTATTCGGGATTACATAAGAAAAATAAAATTGAAAAAAAGTAAAGATTTGTGTACAGGGTGTACATTTTCTCGAAAACAAAAGAAATGTCTATAATTTGAAAAATACATGACTTAAATTTTTTTTTATATTTTTCTGGTAACTTTTATGATTTGGTCTATCACCCGATTCCGGCTTTACGTCGACTTACGGAACACCCTGTATGACTTGTTTTCAAGAACAATGGGCGAATTATATAAACGAAAATATATTTCGATAAAAAATGTAACATAATACCTAATTCGTTGAATGTTGTCTTCCTTATATTCAAAAGAGCTTAACATTTCGGGAATTTTACGTACTTCATAGGTTTTCTGGTGCCAAACACGTAAATTCATTGAATGTTCCATTGATTTGGGGAAATTAAACTGATTTTCCCTTTCTATCAGAGAAAATTACATTAATTTTTAGGGAAGAACGTGTCTTAAATTTAGGGAATAGTCCTAATATTTTTTACAGTGTAAGTATCTACATGTGACGCAAATTTTTAGAAGTTACACCTTGAAAAGCAAAATTTCTTTCAAACCTCAAGTAGCCCATACTCTTATCAATTTATTGCTCAAGTTTACCTTAACTTGAAGTTGAGGGGATAAATTGATATATGTGTGTGTTAAGTTGAACCCTAAATCTCCGGTTGAGAGTTAAGTTGACCTACTGCCGGAGATCAATTTGCGGTTGCCATAAACGGGTTGATACGTATGTAGCCATGTTGCTCAACTGTTGGTATGATTTTATTATATTCGAAGCTTTTGGAGGATAAGTTGCCCGTTGAGTTTTGAAATTGTAAAAATTTTATAAGAGTTGCTTGTAATTTAATACTCGGCTAAATATATCTTTGCATTTATTTGTACTAACTTTAGATGGTTTCAATAAAGGAAAATCATTCATAGAATTATAGAAAAGTTTCCCATGTTTATGGAAACGAAAAGTGGGGAATTTAGCAACAATATGCGGGAATTAGCATATGTATAACGAGTTAATCGAAAAATGCCGAGAAATTAATACCCAGGTTAATAAAAATATTATATACAAATGGATTACTAATAAGCGTGCGTACCGCATTTAGACGAGAGCTAAGGAAGGTTAAAGAAGCACGGACTACTGGTAGCTCTCCAGACATCCTACGCTTTGGTATTACGAGCTATTACAGTTTACAGCTGAAGATGAAACTTGACTTATCATCCTTAATACCTTGTAATGCCCAGCAGGTTTCTGAAACAACTTTTCCTAGAGCTTGTGGTGAAATAGCCACATTAAATTTTATATCCTTATATCCTCACTGGAAGAAAACGCTGAGCTACCACGAATCTCTTTTCCGCGCTAATAGCATCTCGCATAAAAGTATCTTTGCTGGTTATTAACAGTCTCAATAGTATCGGGCTGATTTTCTCTCAAATGCTTTAACAAACTCATTTCAGAATATTTAACACGATTTAGTAACCACTTTTTAGCAACTGATTTGAGGTCTATGTTGAGGTGAAATTGAGAAGTGTGTGGGGATATTGTTAAGATGATCAACCATTCTGCCAACTTCAAGTTGAGCAACAGATTGGGCAGCTTTATTCTTTAAATTCTTAAGATATTTCAAAGAGCCATAGATTCTGGATTCACAAATAGCATATACAAAGCATAATTCGTAATAACAAGTGGTAAGCGCTGAGTAAGAGAGAGAAACAAATATATCATAAAACGGAGTTACGCAGCTTTATCAATATCACGTTCATTAAAAACACTTGGCTATTAATTTTATTAAAATCAGTTTTTTTAAGCTAAAATAATAGGATAATACAGGATCAAGAAACATTCAGGAACCACAGAAGTTAGGCAACGCTTTCAAGGGGTTCAATTAGGATCTGAAGAAAATATCAAGTCAAGATATTTTCATGGGTTATGAATTATGTTCGTGTACTGTATTGGGCCCTCAAGTAATAATGTTGCTAAAAATAGATAACATATATAGCATAGCCTCCAATTAACATTAGGTCCCCAAAATGCAATAATTCGTCAGCAGATACCAAAGTTTGAGTAAGCCTATTTTGTATTGATACATGAAGTCAACGAGTGAGGCTTAAGAGTTATATAGAGGTAAAATCCAGATAGCTGAACTACTAAAAAAAGAAGATTAGCATGAATGGTCTTGACGAATAGTACAAACCACAAGACACTTCTTAACAGAGATCATCCAGAGCCAAACGTTAATGGTCACAGCAAAAAGCCAAAAATTCGGGAACGGAAGGCTTCTGCATATGTAATTATCTTATACAGCCAAATTTGCATTATAGTTTGACTACGTCGAAGGATTCCTGAAGAACACAGTCAATGAGGGTTTATGAGAAATTTTTGATATCCCACCCATTACCAGTCATTAAGGAATTCCAAGGATTATTTGAATCATGAAAAATGTATTAAAATGCACATGCAATCTAGATTTGCTATATTTATAAAGCGGTACTGAATTTTTGGGTTTATCCTACAATTATATCTTACATCTGCATTTTCCTCCTAACATCAATTTTCTACTTGGATTCATCCCGAAATTTTTATTGTTGGAATTATGTTATTTTCCTTAATGAAATTTACGCTGGTACATATACCAATTCGGATAGTCAACGTTCACGTAATGTAACTCTAGTCACTGGATTGTTTGGGCCGGATTTTGTAGCTTGAAAATGGATATTTTCTTTCGATTTCCAAAAATAAAAAAAAGAATTTTCTCTTTCGAGTTACACCCGTAAAAAAAAAGTAACAAGAGCTACATATCGGGCGGGGACTATCTATAGGTGATTAGCCCAATATAAAATTCGTACATAAATATTTTTCTCTTTTCAAAAAGGAATCGAAATTATGCAGTATTTGCATAACTATTTCCAATTACTTTAAACAAGATGCACACATCTTTTCTCGTTAGAAATAATCAAAGAACATCTTTTTTCGTTTATTAAATTTTTTAATTCACTGTCATCGAAGAAAACCTAATTTTTTCGTCTATTGTTTAAAATTTTACAAGAGGCTGTTTGTTTTTTTCATGCAAAATATCACCAAGAAATTTTGGGAATTTTCTAAGCCATATGACTAACAGATTTGGTTACAAATTAGTCACCAAAATGTTTAAGTTAAGATCACCTTTTTTTCTTAAGGGAACCAACTATAGACTCATATCACTAAATTTTTGTTTTTAAATGGATCGGAACGAAATTGTTTGAAACTGACTAAATTTATAGATTAATCTTCCTCTTGGGTTTGCCTATTTCTTGGCGAATTACTAACATGATCGCACTTAGTGTGTTTTATTTTTCTGATACAATTATCAATATTTTTGATGTACCACAAGGTAGCCATATTGGTCCGATACATTTAATTATTTAAATTCATTGATGGATATTTATTTCTGTATTACATGGGAATTTTTTTGATACCCTGACGGTGCTAATATAATTCAAATTTGTTCGAACTAAGTAATAAGGTTGCCATCTCCTAAGCCCTATCATAAATTGTAGTTTAATAAATACTTTTGCAAGTTCACAACTATATTACACTCATGCAAAATGATTCTTTTGAGCCTTACATTAATTATAAATTTTCAACTACTCTAATTAGATTATTAATCGTACAAGTAACCACAGATATTTAATATTCTTTAGGTTAGCTGATGTAATTTATTTATCAAGTTATTAGATTTTGCGCCAGAATAAGAATTTTAATTCAAAAACTCTTTTCAATTGCAGATTTAAAAATGAAATTTAAAAAATTTAAATTGCAAATGAAGTATTTAAAAGCATTCCATAATTTAAATAAATATTTACAATTAACAGAAACATTTAACTCCATTTACTTACTTTTTTTTTTATTATCTAATTCCTGCTTTTCAACCACTTTCAATTTGAATTTTAGTAATATAATTTATAAATTTCTATTTTTAATTACAATATTCACTTTTCAATTACTTAAATTCTTGCACTAAGAAATATGTAGATACACCAATTCATTTATGCCAGTAGCAAATTTTTACACTTTTCAATTGTTTCACTTCAACATTTGATTGTAAATTTTTTTATCAAACAAAATAATACTCCACACAACAACAACAACAAAAAAGGAATGTTTTTTTGTTTTTCAAATCTTAACGCCGAAAGATTCAAAACGATGTGCACTTCCTGACGTCCAAAAACACAGTGTTCCCGAGTATATTGTCGCAGTTGTTTACCTCGCGGCAAACTTGCTATATACTTCCATTTCAACGGGCAGCCGGAGCTGAAGAGTGTCAACAAACGAATATTTATCGTTTCAGATGTATGCGACCAAGTAACTAACTATTCGCGAGCATAATATCCGTGCACGTTGCTTCATTGTACCTACAATCAGCAGGAGGACTATATCTTATCGCGAACAAACACCAACGCAAACTCAGAAATAGTCGCGTGAATATCCTTTTTATTGCGATGTTCGTTCGTTGGATTTGGGTTTGGTTTAGGTTTTGTTTGTTTACTTCTTACGTTGGTATTCACTTCTTATCACATTTTAAACCGAGAGTAAATATATAGTAAACAATGGTCTCTATACTCTCCTGAGAGGTGGGGAAATAAAATTTTTGGTAATAAAAAATAAATAAAACGGCAGCAGATAAGATTCCCGCCAAAATGAAGAAAAGCGCGTCGATTTACTGAGAAAAGCTTTCGATTGCATGTTGTCGCAACGACCGACGACACCATCTTGTTTGTTCTCACCAAAGAAAAGAGGGTGCATTTCCATTCCACCCCTAAAATGTTTTTGATGATACCCTTAGCTCAGAACAAAAAAAAAAACACTGTCATTCTCTCAGTCATGCTTTCACTTTGGAGAAAGTGACTCTTGCTGAGGTTCATGCGCGTCACATTCAAAATTGGCCAATAGATAACCGAGCAGAGGAGTGGTTTTTCTACGGCTCAGTAAATATACCATGGGGATGATATTGTATGCTGTGCTGCCCTATGTTTTGGGGGTGAATCAGCTGAGGTAGCTTTTCATGTATCCATGTATTGGTGTCTCTTCCTATAATACTATGATATGTGCGTCCAACAAAAACACACTTGGGGGATAATTGTGGATATACTAGGAGCAACAGGTGGCCACATTTACGAGGCGTGCAAGGTTGGTTCTCTTTTTCAATTGCGGAATGTATGAGTGCGCCTCGTTTTATGTGCTTTTCTCTATTTTTCCTCTTGAAAGGCGAGAAAGGATAATCGACGATCCTTTTGTGTTTGTTTGTTGGATTTTCGTTTGAAAAGGACTTTTCCTATTGGAAGAGATTTTTCCTTTTCAGAACAATGTGAAAGTAGATGAAGACGTGGAAATTATTTTGTGTCTCTGTAAATTTGCTTTTGGGGGCTGGTGCATTCAACTTTTCAAGCATTGTGTGTTATTGTATAGGTGTTGATTAGGGTTCGGAGGGGGGGGGGGGGGGTTGTATTTTAAGAAGCTATTTCTGGTGTAATTTATACATACTTATTTTTCTTTTATTTATTTACTGTATAATTGGTGGTTTTGAAATTATGTACTATTCTTACTTGGGTTAAGAAAAAAGAGACGTTTTATGGAGAATGCAACATTGGTAAAGTGGCATAAATTGAGCTAGAATTTTTTTTTTGTAGGTATGAAAATTGGAAAATTAATATGGTTTTTAAACGATATTTAATTTTTTGTTTTTAATATAAATTTTAGAAAATTAATGGGAGGTAATTAATAATAAATGTATTTACTTAACACAAGCTGACCGATTGGTTACTGTGGCAGTGTGAGTACTTCAACCATTGACACACCATACCTTTTTACACAGACGGTTTCGAATCAGACGAAAACACTGGACTGGGTGTTTTCTGTGAGGATCGTCATGTGGAAATGCATATACACCTTACAAGTCATGGCAGGGCTTTCCAGGCGATAATCAAGATCATTCTGGAAATGGGAATCTAACTTTTGTACTCTGATACAGAGAGCAAAGCGATTTCCATTTGATCGGACCGCCAAGCTGTTGTCAAACCCTTGATAAAGCACTCTGTAACCTCACAACTGGTTCTAGAATGTAAAACCACCCCGAATTCTCTCGGTACTCGTTCTATAAGTGGAAACGAAAAGGTGAATGAACGCTTGGTTGCGAAAAGTCTTTGGGGCTCCCCGTCCACAATTGGGATTGTACCAAAGCAACATACCTCTAATATCTTGGCTTGGGCCGACTGCCAATAAAGTTGTCTTTGATTAGATGCCCCCACGTGTACAACAATGAAAGAGGCTCCCGCACCTCTACAATCGGGATTACACCAAAACACTCTACCTCTAATATTTTGGGTTAGGCCGACTGCCATAACTTAGTCGTTAGTCATCTTTAATTAGATGACTCCATGGTTATAGCAATGAAAAAGCTATAGGGACTAAACAAATCAACCCTGAGAACAACAACCAACACGTATTAAAACTAGAAATAGCAGGCACTACTCCATAGTAAGTTCAGTTTAACCGATGAATACTATTATTTCTCCTATAAAAAGAACACAAAAAACACAGTAGTATAACTTTGACAGGTGTTATGGCTCATCTAAAGTCTTCTGCTCGGAAATTTGTAGTGTTTTCTTCTCAAATTTTGTTATAGAAAGCTATACAACTTAGGCTAGTTAGTTAGGCGCGTTAGTTTCGGCTTTAGGACAATTTACATTTAATTATCAGTCACTTTCCAAATGAATATGTGCTTCCATCTTGGTCATATCTCAGGACCACGGTATGCAGCTTCAGACTACTCTGAGGCTATCATGTATTAGTAAGAGCATCTGTTTCATGATCATGAGATGTATTGCGCTGATACAACCTGTGCTTTAAAAGGATAATAGATATATCCCGTCAAAGTTTGGATTCAGTTAAAACCCAAAAAACATCAGATTTGCTATAAAAGACTTTTTGAGCTCAATATGGATTAATCTATGTGACTTAGAAGAAATTTGGTATTAAACAATTTTTAAGTTTTTGTACAAACACAACAATCCAGAGCGAATCTAAATTTCAATCATACTCGACATTAGAATGTTTTTAATACTTCTGAGGTAAGAGCTTAGGCCCGGAAAGCGGAAGGTCCCGGCTGCAAAACTCGGAGAAGCCTGTTGTTTTTTCTCTTGTGTTTATTAATTTAATTTAGAATTACACAAATAAAACGTCTCTGAAGAAAGTTGAAATGTTTGTTATTTGAGAACAGTTAAATGTTATAAATTTTTGTCACAAGCCGATTAGAGTTGTTGTTGTTGACGTGTGGTTCTTATCAGTTCAGTAACGAGAAATAACTGTTTTTTCCTATGTCCGACGGAAAATTAGAAGACTTTTTAAAGCATAGAATTTTAAAAGTATAGATTTTCCGTAACAGAAGATTTTGACGCCATAGGACTTAGAAAAGTACTCTTGTACATTGAATTTAGTATGGAACCGTCGACAGACGACCAAAAATAATTTCCAATTATGTAATTGTAAATTATTTTAATTTCCAATTAAATATATGGCGACAGACGATTTTGACATTAAATCAAATTTTGTTTGCAATAGCCAAAGACAGCAACCAACTGCGGTGATTTACTAGGTGATCTTTTAAATAGACGTAAGAAGTTAAAAAGACGTATTTATAATAGTGCACGAAAATTAGCCCATCATACATCCAATATTTGCGTTTATTTTGCTTTCATTCTTTAATAATAATAGCAGCAAAAGCTCTTCCTACTCGCTGAATTCAATTTTAAGTGCTTGCAATTTTGAAATAAAATCAGATCACTTTAAGTAGATGTAGCATTAGCTACTGATATGATGTCCGCACAATATATCAGCTGCTGATTATTTTAAAACATCACTACAACAGCACATCAGCAGTCTGGCGTGGCATTTGCGTAATGCGCCCATCCGGTGACTCCGAGTCACCGTTTTAATTTTGGGAGTCATTTTTACGAATTTTTTGCCATTTATGTAAATACAAAATAAATTAAATAATCATCTTAAAATGTTTTTATTTTATGTATTATTAAATTTGCTAACATATTGACTATTATGAGTCACCACCTAGGTGGATTAACAAGAAAATTAACCTGGGCTGAAAACAAGAAATGAAACTAAAAAAAACAATAAAAGAAAAATTAAAGCTGAATATATTAAAAAAATAAAAGTGAAGAAAACACAAAACCAAGTATGAAGGAATAATCTGTCGGTCATATCGTTGTTCAGAGTAAAGCCAATTGTGGGAAACTATTCACCAAATTTTGGAACCATTTTATTAAATTCAATAGAATAGAAATAGAATATCAAAATTCAGTAACACAGAAAACCAAAATTATAAAAACCAAGAAACACCAAAATCGAAAAACACCAAAATCCAAAAATACAAAAACTGAAAGATATAGAAATACAAAAATTCAAAAACAACAATTTCAAAAAACACAAAAGTCCAGAAATTCAAAATCCAGAAAAAGTCAGAAAATGAAATAACCCAGAACTGATGAAAGTTAGCACTGACAAATGAAAAATTCATAAAATCTAGAAAAGGCGACATCGGGAGGTGAAAAAATCCCGAAATTAACCAAAAATTGAGAAATTAAATAAATTGATGGCGGTAGTCCAAAACGCTACATATCAATTTTCGAAAAATTTTCAGGGAAATGTAAAATTTATTGTGATTATCATTAGTTATCTGAGGATAAGTAGGGATTTGTTGCGATGTAGGGCAACATAGGTTGAATGGGGAATGCCAATTTTAGGCGCGACATAAACAGACATGAGAGATATCTTAATCGATGCATTATGATACTCTGAACATATTTTATTGTTTATTTCAATTAAGCGGGGGAAGGCTTTGTTAAAGTTTGATCTAGTACATTTTGGAAAATCTAGTACAGAATCGAATTCTTAAGGTTCTGAGAAGAAGTTTGAGTACCCACACTCCTATACTGGGAGGCTTAAAGAGCTATTTATAGCCATCGGCATACTAACTTTTTAGTATTTCCCTCTTTTTTATTCGAACTGAGGTACTAGATTTTCCGGACTTTAGATCGGCACTAAGTCGATGGGGTTATGTCCGATCGGAAAACTGGTTTCACTGTTCGCCTGAGCTCATTACTAGCTACAATTCGTAGCAGAAAATTTGTTTCTGCATACTTTTAGGGTGGGGGGTAAAAACACCTGGCGGGGGTAGGTTGTTCCAATACTGTATGTTGCATATCAAATTAAAGCTATTCCCGAGTACTATAGGGTGGTGTACTTTTTTCCCAATTCACAAAAGTTTCTCGAAACGGTTTTGCAGCCTATTTTCATGCACTTGGGTCACCTACACCCCAGTTACTACATTTCGCATATATTTATGCAGTTATTTCTTCCATGGCCATTTGTGCTCTGTTGTGCACATAACACTCATAGGAAGTCATTTTCTACAATGCTCCAATTCGCACAATCACAAGAAATATAAAAGTGCACTTTTTCACCCAAGAAAGTCGCTCAAGCTATATCCGATCGCCAAAGCTTTCCCCCGCTTAATTGAAATAAACATTGTTTATAGAATATGTTCAGAGTATTATAATGCATCGTTTAAGATACATCTCTCAGGTCTGTTGATGTCTGGCGTAAAGTTGTATGAAAAGTGGGCATTCACCTTTATCTAGATTTTAGCCATTATGACAGGATCCAATCAATAACAAGGTTCTTTCTATACGAAAATAAAAACTTTTCCTAGCCCGTCACCATAGGCGACATTGATCACTTATGATATGGGGAGGAGTCACTTATAACGGGCCCTTAGAACTTCAAATACTAACAGGAACAGAAGATGCTAGATGAAGTACATAAACCTTCTACAACGAGCAGCCGCTGACATAAATGAAGTTCTTGGATCGATGTCATGGATTTTTCAATAGGACAACGTATCAATCCATACTGCTCGTCAAGTAACCGAGTGAGTAGACCCTATCCCAAGCACGGAGGCCATAGCGGCCCCCATTGTGCTGTAATTTTTCTTACTTAACTTCAATGCATGGAATCGTCATTTATTTTCGGCATTTGTGCCATTGATCGTAGCCAATAGTTCAGAAGAAATACGGAAGAAACAAAACAAAAAATCCAGACAGAATTGTTTTTTTTTTCTTGAGTTTGGGGATTTCGGTTGGCGGATTTTGAGTTTGGTGATTTTGAGTTTGGCGATTTTGATTTGGAGATTTTGATTTCAGAATTTTGTATTTGTGAATGACGTAAGTCACCCAACACAATGGTTTGTCGCCGTGTTTTAATTTTACTATTTTTAAAAAAGAAAAAAAAGCAACAACATGCTACGAAGCCAGCGCTACGGAAACTGTATTCCACCTACATATATGTAAGATAAGAGATTATCCTCAATTTTATTACTAAGCAAAATAAAGCGTTCAAAAACAGTCTGCTCAGGTAATTAAATTGACTAAATTCAGCTATGGTTTAAAAAAAAATGTATCAAGTTGAGCTTTGTTTAAATTCTTGTCACTATTACTACTGTTCATTATTGCATAAACATTGCACTGACTCATAAAATAAATAGTTCGATTATATTTGGCAACCATTTCTGCTGTAAAATTTGCTGACAACCAAGTAGGTACACAATAAATGTTATAGGTAATCAACCACAATAATTCACTATTTTTTTGTGTCATGTAAACAATTAAACCAGTTTAATTATTCACCTAGACTAGCAATTTTTTATGTAATAAATTACTGTATGTAATATAGAAGTTCAGAGTTCAAAAACAGAGGGTTAAGTTAATACTACTCGAATTCTAATATACAAATTCTCTTCGATGTAATGCACACTTACCATCAGAATTAACTTAATGTTAATTCTGGTAAATGGAAATTTGTACATGGTCCTTCGAGCCGGATGTGAACCAGCGACCTATGGATTCCAAATAATGGAGAACTAGGAGAATCAAGAAACAAAGCCATAGCCAGTTTGAAACTAGAGAACAATCCAGGTGATATGGCATAGTACAATAGTTTTATCTGCGAATACGAATTTGTACAAGTATCTTTAAACAAAAGACGTAGGTAAAGAAAAAAAGGTGTTATTTGTTATATTTTTTATTTATTATTAAGTGCATTTATTTTACTTTTCTTCAATTATGAGATATTTTCTTACCTTTGATTTCCAAAAAAAATTACATCTCGAAGGAAAAGTGATTACGAGATATAAAAGGCGATGAAACTCTTCACTTGAACAGTTATCGCCTTCTTTCTATTAATTCTTTTCTTTTAGGTTCGACCGAACTGATATTTTACGGTCTATTTAGACTTGTTTAGTCTCATGTGTCGTTTAGCTCCATCTTTTGGAGTCTTTTTCTGGCTCTTAGCTCGTATTACCTGGATGTATTTTCTGTACTTTTATTTTACTTACTTATGGGAAATTTTTTCCAAGATATTTTACACCACGCTTTACAGATTACAAGATCTGCTTAGGGCCTGTCCGGATCCACGTCTTCGTCTTCGTCTTGTTATTACAGCTAGTGACGTAACACAACAAGCTCAGCTATTATAATAGTTAGATGAAGACGAAGCTAACCTGTCCGAATTCGTTCGTTCGCTCAGCTTGATTTCACAAACAGCAAACAAACATAACCTCACAATACGTTATCATTTTAAATAAATCAACTCGAACCTTGACTCGGTGATCAAGCTAACCAGATGTCAAAACTGTTATACAAAGTAGCAAAGCTCGGTGGCATAGACATGGATTCGGATACAGCTTGACTCGATGTTACGTCACTAGCTGTAATAACAAGACGAAGACGAAGACTTGGATCCGGACAGGCCCTTAATAAGTTTTCGACAGGTGAAAATATTTACATAGATGTGAAAGCCTGCCGAAAAAACGTCTCAACAACAAAAACCGGTTGTTCACAATCCATATGATGGATGCCAACTTAACATAAGATTTACATTTTTCTACCGAGCTTAAAAATTACATCCCCACAAAATATTCATTCCCAAACCTACCATGCATTTAAGAATTATAATAAACCACAGCAGCAAAAAAAAGAAAAAAAAGAAAAAACAGCCGAAATTATATATCCCTAAGGTCAGGATACTTAGGATTAAATATACCAGTTTGTCTCCCTTTCTATTCTCTCATCGCTATTACACAATTTCCCGCGACAATAACTCGGGGACTGTCCTGAATGGAATTACCATTCTTTTTGTCAAATAACCCCATTATTCCCAAAATTATATCCTTCTGGAGCACCTCATTGCTCCTATCCTATTCGTGTCGTAGAATCGTTGCGCTATCGTAGCCAGAGTTATGTACACCATCCGAGATTCTGAAATTTGGAAATGCCTGCTTTTCTATACTTACTGCCATAGTATGGGTGTGAACCCATTGGCTTTTTAGGAATAGCATCCAAAGCCCGGCCATCATAGCATATAGAGCATAGCATAGGATAGTATACTGCGCTATAGTATTATATACTGTACTACCGCTCCCGGGGCTTCGTCGTATAAAAGCGCTTTCTATTCTAATACAAATCGCACACACCAACTCTCTCTGTGACTCCATTTGGCTGGGCATAGAACCAGCATAGCATCGTGGTGCCGTACTGTTATCAGAATAACACACGATAGTCGTTTGTTTTCGAATAATGGACATTATGCGCCATTATTTCCATTCCCACCCCGCCCGAGTCCTATTATGTGCTCCTTCAAAGTGCAACATTAAATTTTAAACTTGTGGAGAAAGAAAATTTTATGATGACATCGCGGGTATTTTGCTGAGAACAAAGTGATGAAGTAGAAGATTTAGAGGTGGGGATGGTGGTAATGCGATCTGCAATTATTTTATGACTGGGATTTGTGAATAATGGGTTCAAAACAGTTTTGTAGAAGGTCGAGTTATTTTTTTTTGCTTTTCACCCTATACCTACACCTTTAGTTTAGGAGTTGTGAGTATATTGAATAAAAAAAGATATTTATTCCCTTGGCATATGGATTTGTTGGTTGATTTTAAAGTGATTGTTAGGTATTTTAGAGTAGTAAGAATTTTTATTAGAAAACGTAATATTTTGATGTTTAATTGAAATTTGTTTAGTCCTATTAGACTGATCTGAATCTTGGAGTAATATTAATACATATGACATGTGTACAACATTAATGAAGGTAAGCTGGGTTTTTAAAATTGATTTAAAATTGGTTAAACAAAACTTGTTAATGGTGTAATTCTTTTCCCCTTCCCCTTCCGTTTCGAACCATAACCTCGACAATAAAGACAAGTAGAAATCTTGGAAATTTAATTCAGTTTTACTCATTTAACTACTATTTTTATAAAAAAAGCATGACATCTATACCTACCAATTTTTCATATCAATTGCTATTGCTATTCCTACTATTTTTGCTCCAATATATTCCAATATGATCTATTTAATAAATTTTGAATAATCATCATTCATAATTCATATTAAGAAAAACTATCTAAACTACTAAATAAATTTTTATCAACTTTATTCTTATCATTTAATTTTAATTATTTATAATTTTATCATCCCACACATAAATATATACCCACATATACATGCTCGCCATATTTACTAGAATAAAAATGGATAAAGTCGCTAAAATAATTTTCTAGTTGCATAATTATTTTTTTTACTTACTTGTAACCAGAAAGTTTCAAAATTGGAACTCATTATTTTTAGCCAAGTGGGGATCCTGGGAACTTTAGGATATGGGGGCCCCCTAACAGAAATTGTTTTCTAAAATACTTTGGGTTACCAACATGGCCGTCTTTAGGGAAGTGGGGTCCCTGGTCACTTTAGGACTTTAGGATATGGGGGCCCTTAACAGAAATTATTTTCTAAAATATTTTGGAATATTAACAGGACTGATAACGTAAAGTATGTTAATACAATATCGCGCACTAGTGACTTTTTGTCACCAGCGTCAATTCCATTGGGCTCTAATGTTAATGCGAGCATGAAGTGACGTGACAACAACGTGACTTTTTGGTTCCTTCGGCTAGAAACTTGTGGGTGACGAAACTATCACCGCGTGTTCACGTTTATATGAATGTGTATGCACTGGTAACATTTTTGTCGCTGTTTGACTGCCACTGTTTTGGGAAATGTTATACAGCTAGGAAAAAACTTACGCATTTTTTTTAATGTCTCCTGCAACGATAGTGTGAAAGATATATATAAATACTTTGATTAGTTATAGCAGGTATCAAGATCTGTAGTAAGTCATCAAAGCTTTCAACACTCATATGGAAATATTCAAAGAATTTTTCAAGAGAGGATCACTGTTCATCAAATATTAAGTGAAATTTTCCCTTAAGTATTTTCGCACCAAATTGGAAGAGCACAATAACGGTGATATTTTCTATATCCTTATGATAAATACACATATCACAGCTGCCTCCTCGAAATTTATATTAATGAATGGTGATATAAAACATTACTTCTTGGGGGGACAGTTACTCATTGTGTGCGTACTAAACTAGCCCACGGCGACAGGATCGGTGCACGATACTTACCAAAAAGTTGCTTGACAAAAGTCTTCAGTGCGCGTTAGGCCTAACATGAACCAACAGTATACAAATTTTCGCTGATTACAAAATACATTTAGTTTGGATACTGAAAGTATACAGAAAATTTAAAAAATACTGGGGCTGCAAAAACAGTCACTATACAAAACTTTGTATGAAAATTTGTTACCATCGGCATGTATAGAAGTTCGAATAACTCCCATGGTCTACTTTCAATAGTCAAACTCTAACAGCTAAACTAATTTAAAATAGCTTGTCTTACTGGTTGAAGAATTAATCACTATGGTTGGTCTACTATCGAAGGGATTAGGGGGCCCTGGGCACAGGGTCACCGGGTCCATGCGTAAGGATGGCTCTACTCATTAGTCAACGTAACGGAAGGTTTTGGAACTTCCGACTGTGTATTTGCAACTTAATTTTGCAGATCTCTCTCCCTTTATTTTAATTTGTTAATTTAGTTTTCTGGGCCGTAATTTGTGTCTATATTTTTACATATATATCATGTATGGGTAAAACCGTATTGGAGTATTGGAATTTCACAATTGAGTGACAGCGACATATTGTTATATGTCGATTGACATTCTGAAATCAAAAGCTTTTGAAATTTTGACTTTTTCTACCTGTAGTAAAACAAATATTTCATGATTGCTGCTTCAAAGATAAAATAATGTAGTTGGCACAATATTATACAGGGTGTCCCAAAAAATAGTGATAATCGGAAACCTGGTGGTAGAGCGAAGGGAACCCAAATCACCCCCATATATGTTCTACGGTTTTTTGTAGTTTTCGAGTTATTACAAATTTTCGAGATTTTTCACTAATTACGTGTTGTGAGGTAATTTTGGTCATAGCGGTCGAAGAAAGTGATATAGGCACTTATTTGTTTTAGCTTAACAGTGCATCTGTTGTATTTAAAAACATTGTTGATTTTTTTCTTTTACCAAAACAGAAACTAACTTGAATGTTCTATGGCAATTTTAAGAAAAAAGTTCCATATTTTTTTTTTAGAAACTATTTCGAAAACTTCTTTAGTTAATCGACTTTACATGGCGCAAATTTTATCAAGTTATCTCGACGGCATCATACTTAAATTTCGATTCAGATTGTACTAAGTGTAAAATTTAGCAATTTTAATTGGGAAGTAAAAACAAGTCTAACTGAAAATTAAATAAAAATAATTATTTTATTGTGAAAAATTACAAAAAGTTTTCAAAATGTCTACCTTCCTTTTGGACACATAACCGACAACGGCGGAAAAAATTCTCTTTGAGTCGATTGAGTGCTTGTCTGTTTCTTTTGATGTTTTCTTCCGCCGCTCTTAATCTACTCGACAAATCTGCCAAATTTCTGCATTTTTTACAATAAACCAGCTCCTTGTAGTAGCCCGAGTATTTCGTTTTGCTTACGAGCTTAGACTTTGATTAGTGCCGTAGTGAAAATACTTGGAGTTGTGACCTTGGCGATAATTCTGAACTACGAAATCATGAGCTATTTACCGAATGAGTACGCGGAAATGCACTTTTATTATAGCTGAGCAAGAGGGAACGCTTCGGAAGCAGCAAGACTCTACAGGGAACATGTAGAGCGCAGAGGTGGGCCTCAGCCTGAAAATTTCCCGGATTATCGGATTATCGAGAGAGTACATAACGCCTACATGGAATTTCGTGACCCTGGAACCAGGCCTGGCCGACCGAATGTAATTAGAGACCCTGAGATAGTGGGTGCAGTTGTTGAGGAAGTTGTCAGAGATCCATCATGCAACGTGAAGGATGTGGAGCGACGAACTGGAATTTCGAAATCACGAGCACAACGCATACTCTGAGACGACGGATATCATCCATACCATATTCAAAAGGTTTAACAATTGAAACCAGAGGATTATCCCAGAAGAGTGACAATTTGCAAAGAAATGTTGAGAAGACAGGCCGAGAATGAAAACTTTTTTGACTTAATTTTGTTAAGGAGTATCACTGAATTCTTTGAAAATTCAGACAGTAGCGTAATTTGGTTCCATTTTCGATGTTTATTTTGCGCTTGTTATCTTTATTATTCTGTTTAATAAAATTTCTGTATTTCAACCGATTTGTATGATGATTGTTTATTAATTAGTAATATTATTTTTTCTTCTTTCATATGGTCTTAGTAGAAAAAATTAATTAAAAATAAAAACCACAAGTGGTCCATATTTTTTTCCGCTCCTTTTTTTTCTTTAAATTGGGGCACAAGATCCAAAGTACGGCTATTCCACTACTTTATTATTTTTCCTATTTCACTTTTACGTTTTACGTCGTTCTGAAATTAACTTTGGAACATAAAACGTTTTTCTCTTTCACTGTATTAAAAAAAAAAAGGTTTTTATTTTTTATAGTGGTGCAATATAACCAAAAAGTTGTCTAAATAACTTTATAGTAATAATTATAACAAAAACGTTAAAGTTCGTGGTACTCATAAAAAAGCACTTTATTACCTTATAGAACCTCGGCAACAATTCACATGTTTCAAGATTACATTATAGTTTCCAGCAATAAACTAACTAGTTACAAAATATCCTTAAACCTATATCTACTTTAAAGCTTTATACAAAACTAAAAAAAAGTTCATTGTCAACCTAAATTTTTATACAAAGTGCATACTTCTAATATATCTCTGTATATCTATATCTCGTATGCATATGTATAAAACCACAAACTCCATAGACACATATACATATATATAGAGAATCACAATCAGCATCAGTTTGAAAGCATCACTTTATCGGATTTGCCTCCGGATATACTTTTATTAGTATTTTTTCTTCTCTCGATTATCCACTGTGAGCTCAGTCTCAGTATAGAATAGAAATTCATTCATAGCGAACACAAAGCGTTCACCCCTCGAGACAATGGTGGCAAACTAAAGGGACAAACAAAATATTGTCAGTGGTATACGAAGTACAATGATATTGAGTCCTTCAAGAGGACGAAGATGGGAAATAACAAAAGCGCTGTGTAAATAATCGACACTTGACCATTTGGTGTCAATTGATACTACTACCACCACCAGTTCACTAGAAATAGTCCATACATCTATGTATGTACATAAACAGTTATATTGTGATCAGATACTCTTCCTCAATGTCTTATATCACCCTACTTTTATTATAGGATATTTTATGAAGTTTCCTAATTGGAAAATAAATTGAAAAAAGGGAAAGAGAATTAATAAAATTTCAATTTGTACTTACGACTAAAATTTTGTAATTAAGTACTTAAAGTAATTTTTATATCTTGGAATAAAATTAGTTTTCATTATTAGTGTTATGAAATAGGGGGTGAGGTTGGAGAACCGGGGCGCCTAGGTACCGCGAATTAAAAAAATCGTTTGTGCTATGCCACTGCCGTAGGTCTAGTTCATGTTTGCACATCTTAGGAAGGTTAATGCCTCATTAGGATCAGTTTTCCGAACGTCTGATAGGGTTGCAAAGCCCTTCTGAGACATTCATATATAGTACTTATCGTAATAATACACACTTAATGAAAACATAGGGAGCCAATAATAACCTAAAAAATGATATATAAGGTATTCGTTATAAAACTTTGTTTGAATTCCACCTTCCATGACTTTCCACCTTTGATAAATGCATTTTGAGATCACACTACATAAGCTCCTTAAGTTATAGTCGCTAGAAAGATAATCGATTTTAGGTAACGTTATAGTGGAAAAGGTATACCCGCGTGCCACTTTTCCTTACAAAAAAATTGTCATGAATTCAAAAAATTGGAGTTCCGGGTCCGAATTTTCGTTTTGAAAAATTTATAAAAAATAGAAAAATTTAATTTTCTAAAACGACTTTTACTGCAATAAGTTCATAACTAAGTTTCCTTAAATTTAAAAACAGAATCAAGAAAAAATATTGTCAAATTAAAAAGTTATGACAAAAAATATTGAAACAGTTTTCCCGAAAGTCCAAAACAGAAAACAAAATACTATTTTCGATTTGAGCAACCTCTAAACATTAATGAATTTTACTGAAATTTTACATAGAAGTTTAAAATTACATTAACTAACAAATTCTGAATAAGCATTTAAACATTTTAACACTTTGGCAAATCAATAGATTTTTGCACCACTTCTACCCTATAAGAAGATGTTCTGCTAGAGTGAATATCGTCTTGATACATTTATAGAGTGTACCTAATAAACTAATGCAATCGTGTAGAGTAAAGTATGGATAAACTAAATGTAGTAGATTAGCGACTTTGTAAAATGGGCTTGGGCAGCCACAACAAAAATTGTATTCGAAGGACTTTTGGCCGCTATTGGAATGAAACAATGAAAACTTTCTTCATCCTCTTTTTTTTTTTGGTTTATTGCTGCGGCGTCCTCATGTAAATTACTTATGGTTGGGGTATCTAAACATAAGCCGAAGATGGTTGGGACTGGCCATAATTGGACACTAATATACTACCAGGTCTTCCCAACAAGTCAATCCAATGTTGACTATCCTTTTCCTTATCTTGTTCCAAGACTTTTCCTCATCCTAACCCCTTTGACAGGTTATGATATTTTTCTTTCTTCTGTTATAGGTTTCTTCGCGTACTTCTCGTGCAAAAACTTTCTAGGTAAAAGCTTACTCATGTGGTGGGGGAAGAATGGAAAATGCATGAAAAAGTGCGGGAACGCTTTTCATGCAACTTCGTGAAAAACAAGAAGAAGAGTGAAATGTCATTTAGAATATTTAATTGTTTTAGTTTTCTATTGCAATTAAGAAGTGAAAAATATTGTTGAAATAAATAGAATTTGACAATTGTGTTTTGTTATTTTGAAATAAATTGAATTTAAGAATTGAGTTTTGTTTGAGTTGTGTTGAGTTTTAGTTAAATTGAAATTAAGATATAGAAAAAAAGAAAAAAGAACATTGCCGTGGATAAAAAGCGCAAACTGTTAGTGACTCTATTAACTACTGAGGAAGAAGAGTCAGAAAAATAAAATTTAACTAAAATAGTTAGTTATTTAAGGGATGATGATGATGAGGCTGAGATGTTGTTGAGATTGGCCCTTCCAACAAAGCGGAAAAGGAACAACCTACAAAATTATTGTGATGAAGTCGTCGAATCTTACACAAGTGAAGAGTTTATAAGGCACTTTCGAGTCAATCGGGAAATTTTTGAAAAGTTGGCAAGCCGATTTGAAAAAAGTCAACCTTATATTCACCTTCGTGCTGATAAGAGGCTGTCTGGAAGAAAACATGTGTTACTATTCTTATGGTATACTGGCCATGAAGCCTGTTCTTTTAGAGATATATCAGTTCGCTTTGATGTGTCTCTTTCCTCAGTCAATCGCATAATTGTCCGTGTCACGACATTTCTAAGCGATCTCTCGGAAGAGGTTATTACATAGCCTAATAGCTCAAAAATGATTGAAACAGAGGAATATTTTCAAAATAAATCTGGATTCCCGAAAATTATTGGTAAGTAACAAAATTTAGCTAACTTGTTTCATATTTCGAATTATCATATTAATCCTGTGTGTCTGTAGGTGCTATCGATGGGACTCACATTGTGATAGATCCACCAAGCGAAGGGAAGGACGATTACATTGACCGAAAGGAGCTAACTAGCATTATCCTCCAGGGTATATGTGATAAGAACAGAAAATTTATAGATATTTTCGTCGGATATCAAGGATCTGCACATGACAGCAGAGAACTGCAACACTCATTCATATACATACTTAAAATTAGAAAGTCTGTGCAAAGGTACTATATCCAATTAATATATCAAATAAAACATGGGAAAACTTATTATTTATTATTTGACTAGATAACTGGATCTTGGGAGACTCTGCGTATCCATTAAAAAAAAAAACCTGTTGACACCATACAAAGATGACGGACATCTTACTGCAGCACAAAGCTCATATAATCGAAATCTTAGTTCCAGTCGAGTAGTGATCGAGCATGCATTTGGTATGCTGAAGCAAAGATTTCGACAACTCTATTACTGCAAGCTGAAAGGTATGGAAAAACTGTGTCACTACGTACGCGCTTGCTGTGTCCTTCACAATTTGGCAAGCGAATCGGATTTAGATTTCAGTGAAGAGCCAGTTGAAACGGGAGTAGACCAGGCAAATAATTTCGTGCATGCTGAACCTGCTCCAAATCCTGCAGCCAAGACATTACGGGATTCAGAGTGCTTACAAATGTGGCAGTTCCAAGGGGAACACTAAAATTATTGTGAATCAAAAAATAAATTATACGTGCTCTAATACATTTTGTTTTTAAAATTTGTATATTTTCTATTTAATTTATTTCATTTATTTAGTTAAGCTTTTCAATACATCCCGCAAAATACTGTTCCTCTCTTGCATTATTGCTTCAGTTCTCCTGCTGGCTTTTAAAATGTTGCCGGTTTGATCCTTCCGCTCTTGCCGGATGAGCCTCAACTCCTCTATGATCTCTTCATGTTGGGTTTTTTTCATGGAAGAGTTCAGTAACCCAGCCTGGGAGATGTTATTCTCCTTGTTCGTGAGATCTGCTGTAAGTAAAAGTAATAAGTGTAAGCAAAATAAACACATATTTGTAAACGAAAATAAAGTTAATCTGTGTTATAATAACGATACGAGCATGACGCCTGCAGTTCCGAATAGTCATTGTCCGGATCTATTGGCTCCAAAGTTTCCGGAATTACTTGGGAGCCATTACTTCTTTACGCGACGTTCCAACTAGGCATTTTGGAAAGACCGATGGTCTATCATTGAGAATCTCCGATAACTCCCTGTTTAAAATTAATTACTCATAATTAAATAAAAAACAAAATTATAATTACTTTTCATAACGACAGGACTCCCTATTTCTGCCAGTCTTGCTATTGTGGCATTTTGCCCTCTTGAAAGATCTTTTAAGACCCCTGTATTTATTTTCAATCTACATTGCCGTGAAGCTGTAGCCTTCCGCGCTCATTTTTTTTTTAATTTCCTTCCACATCTTGGCCTTATTTTTTAATTTGAGGCTTTTTCCTAGTTTTGGCCGAAAGTCTCCAACCGTAGACAGCAACAGCTTCACGGCAGCATCGTCCCAAATAGATATATCCGCACATTGTTCTAAATCAAGTCAGAATTGACAACTTAAAATAAATATAAATTAGGACACAAATTATATTTATTTACCTTCGTTTTCTCCCTCAATAATACTATTTAACACTTCAGCCGAGGTGAGTGGAGTTTCCTGGTCAACAGGCGCCTAACCCGATTGAACCTGGCTAACAAGTTCAGCAAGTAAATATGGATCTGAAAAATTAACAAGAACAAAACAATCTCAGTTCTGTGGTTTTATTTACCTTGTTGCACCCTATTAAAAGTCCCAGGAGAACACTGAATAGTCAATCCATCATTCGACATTGTCTTTATTATTTTTTATTATTTATTTTTATTGTTTTAAACACTTTTTGCAAAATTTGAATTTTTAAAGTTACAAATTCCACTTTTCTTATGACAGCTGTCAATTTTCCTTGCAACAATTGATCGCAGTAACTAAAAACTTCGGGTAAATTCATGTAAGAGGCGAAGCTGTGACGTATGCAAAACTCGTGTAATTTTGTGTGCACGAGAAAGTACGGGAACGGAAATTGGGTAAGTTCATGCAAATTCATTGCAATGCATTGTCCCAAAACTGAGTAAGCGAACAGACCTTATATATGTATATAGCAAAAGACACGTCTTATTTCGAACGCCTTTACAGTCTCCGCAATATTAGTAATCGAGCTTGCCGGCCTTCTGATAACTGTTACCGCGTGACCTGCAGCAGGACTTGGCACGTCTCTGAAATCCAAACCCAGAACACTTGTTCAATTTTCTATAAAAAACAAAATTTAATCAATTATTAACTATTACTTAGTCTCGAAAGAATAGTAGTCAAACTTTTGAAACTGATTTTTCATAATTTTCTTTGATTGCTCCAAATACCCATGATACAAAAATAACAAGTATAGCCAAAAATAACAAGTATGGACTGCTGACACTACTGAAATTGCTTACATTATTTGACATTATTATGGGATCACTTTTCTATAGTTGTCTCTTTTTGAATTAACTACTTTATTCCTCTGAACTGCAAATAATAATTTCTATACAAAATCCACTATTGTTCAATTTAAGATCAGTGGTTCTTCTAATGAATAGATAGAATAGAAATAGTCGGCAATACAATATTTGTAATCCTTTCTCTGTCCCCCATACCTACTTTTAGGGTCAGCCAGACAAAAATTGCTTAAATTTTTTTTTTTTAAATCAAGTTTAAAAAATATTTGATCTTATCGGAGATAAGGTTCCAAGAATAGAAATAATTACGAATGCAGATAAGATAATTGTCACACCCCTGCTAACAAAAATGGAACCATATGAAATAGAAAATCAGGCAGTCCATGTTATATATGTAAGTGGGTATGACCGATCCTAGAGAAACTTTTTGTGTTGCAACGTCATGAGGAGACAAATGTCATTTGGAAAATTTTGACAGCTACAGATGTGTTTTTTAGAATTGTTGAAATATAAATTAAAGTCATTTATGGTTGAAGGTTTGCTTAAACTAACTAATACTAACAAAACTGACGAACTTCGTCCTATTAACATATTTCCACTCTGTTGAAAAAATTGAGAAAATAGCTAGATATTTTGTTTACGTACGAATCAAATTAGTGATGCGGCCTGTAATACCACTATAAATTGGATACAGAATTCTTGAAAACCTAAGAAAAAGAGCAGTCTTTAAAAGTCAACAAATAATAGTCATTGAGAGTTTTGCTATGAAAATTCATAACGAAATAAGTCAATCTGAAATTGACTCAGTTTGCTGCTATGTCTGCAGCTCGAGAATTGAGTGGAAAGAACTCTTTATGCAAACGAAAAATCTTGTTATGGTAGTATGTAGAGTGATTTATTTGGACGTTAAGTCCAGACTGTCAGCATGAGCTGACAGATCACTCGGTGGACAGTGTTGACTGCAGGGCGGCACGCTAGCTCGCCTCGGCTATTAGCGGAGAGTGTGGGGAGGTTGCAAGAAAACCTGCCGCTGTGCCACCAGCCATATACAAAAAAAATTCGTGTCTGAAAAACCAAAGGCCGTCGCATACACCCAGTCCTGAAGGGACCTTTACACTACTTACCACTTACTTATCTGGAAGCGCAGATGTTCTGCTTCCACTGCCGTTGCTCCCCCAACCACCCTGCGATACTGTGGGCGAGATGGTACAGTATCACTTGTGATGACCTGAAAATGAGAGTAGAGCGGACCTAGTCAACACCTACATTGAGAGGGCTCCAGGAGAGTGGAAGGAGAAATCAAAATCATAAGTCTCAATTACGTTATATGTTCAATATATTCCACAAAAAGTTATCTGTATGTTTATAAAGCGTATACACTACGATATAACCGGTTCAAAAACCAGAAAGAACTCAGTATTTCCTTTCTATTTACTTGAAGTGTTTTTTATCGTTATTAGTATTACCTAAATGTTATTTTAGTTGTTAAATACATGTCTCAAAAAATATTTTAGTTCATTCACCGTTCTGTTACTTTTGTCCAATGAGTAAATTTCATGTGAAATTCTGATCTCGACATGACGTTCTATATGTACCCCAAGTGGGAGCATAACAAACTGTTCATATACAGCTACCCGATATGGATATGAAATATATGTATTTGTATATAAAGGGTTTTCCAATAAGAGGTGTTATTTTGATATTCAAAGTAAAATGCCAATTTTTGAGATAAATGATCGAATCTTTATTTCATTATAAAGAGGAAGGTATGCCGTTCATAATGGAAAATAACATAAGCCAAATGACCACCACGACCACGCCTACAGGACCATATCCTTTTCATGAAATTTTCCATAACCAATTCGCAAAGTGGCTGCCCTATGTCCTCGATAGCCTCACGAATTCCATCTTTGAGGTCTTGAATCGACGCTGGGCTGTTGGCGTAGACCTTCTCTTTCACGTGGCCCCAAAGGTAGAAGTCGCAAGGTGTTAAGTCACAAAATCTCGGTGGCCAATTGTGATCACCTCTTCGAGAGATAACACGGTCCGGAAACTTTTCCCGTAAAAGATCAATGGTTTCGTTGCTTGTATGGCACGTAGCGCCGTCTTGTTGAAAGTAAACGTTGTCCAGATCAATACCATCCAATTTCGGCCATAAAAAATCATTAATCATCTGTCGATAGCGCAATCCATTCACCGTAACTGTTGCTCCAGCCTCATTTTCGAAAAAGTAAGGTCCAATGACCCCGCGGGTCCATAAACCGCACCAAACAGTCACACGTTGAGGATAGAGAGGCTTTTCAACAATAACTCTTGGGTCTTCTGAGCCTCAGATGCGACAATTTTGCTTGTTGACGAAGCCATCGAGGTGGAAATGGGCCTCATCACTCAAGATGAGTTTTCGATGGAATTCCGGATCATTTTCATGCATTTCAAGGACCCAATCAGCAAAAAGACTCGACGTTGTTGATGATCGGCCGGCTTGAGTTCTTGTGTTAACTGAACTTTATAAGCCGTAAGACCCAAATCTTTATGCAAAATACGGTGTAATGACGTTTGTGGAATGCCTAATTCCAAAAAACGACGAGGAATGGACAAACCTGGGTTTTCTTCAACACTTTCGGCTACAACAGCAATATTCTCGGCTGTTCTTGAGCGACGTGCACGGGTTTTATTCTTCACATCACTAACTTGTCCCGACAGCTCGAATTTTTCTAGCAATTTCTGTATTGCGGTCCGACAAGGTGCTTCACGACGACCCAAAAATGTTCGAGTTTTACGAACCGTCTCTGCCACATTTTCACCATTTTTATAGTGAATTTTAATAATTTCAATGCGTTGTTGAATCGTGTAACGTTCCACTTTTATTAATGGCGTAGTTTCTACTTGTCAAATGTCAAAAATGACAGCTCCAAAAGTGACATCTACCGAAATAGCGGGCTAATTAAAATAACACCTCTTATTGGAAAACCCTTTATATGTATGCAACGAATAATAAAATAAGTAAAAAACGAGTTTTCCAACAAAACTGAGGCCAAGCCGCATGAAAAGTAAAAAATAAACTTTTCTTCGCACACAGAGGTGGACTCAGGTTTTTTGATTGGGGCATTTCTCTTGAATATTCTTTCTCTTCATGAATCAAATCACTTATTACCTCTGATTGATCATACTGAAATATATCGGTGATTGTCAGCGAATAAAATCTGAGTCCACCTCTGTGTGTGAAGAAAAGTTTATTTTCTACTTTTTCATGCGGCTTGGCCTCAGTTTTGTTTGAAAACTCGTTTTCTACTTATTTTCTGCCTTTTTCACGTTAACTAAAGTGTTATTAGGTACTGCATGGAGATATTTTAAAACAGTTATATGGCGGCTGAAAAGACACTGATTTACTGAATTTTCCCGATTTTCCATGTTTTCCACAGACTTTTCCTATTACTATGAATTTTTTTTAAAAAAAATTACGCGAATTTTCCTCGATTTTTCATGCAAGTTTTCATGATTTTTGAAGAGAAAGTATTGATGCCAGTAGGACGGAAAAAAATGATTCCGCATAGCTTATAAAACTTTTTTGTCGGAAAATTTTCCGGAAAAGTCGGAAAATTCCGAAAATTCCAGAAAAATTGGAAAATTCTGCACTTTTCCTGAAACAGATTTATCACTAATCATATCGATGAAAATTTTTCCGATGATTTTTCCGCTTAACCGGGTTTTCCATGGAATTTTCCACAAAAGCAGCTTTATGCAACTCATTTCGCTCTACAGCTTTGTCTTAGGTTGCAAAGCGCTCAAACGCTTCCTAGGTCGGAAAACTCCGGAAAAGCGTTTTACATAAATTTTCCTCGATTTTTTCTGCAAGTTTTCACCATTGTCGGAGAGAAAGTAATGATGATAGGGAACTTGATCCTGCATAATTTAGAAAACTTTTTTACTGAAAAATTTTCCGGAAAAGTCGGAAAATTCCGGAAATATTTTTCGGAAAAATCGGAAAACTATGCATTTTTCCTGAAACGGATTTATCACTAATCAAATTTGTCCCAAATTTTCAAATGATTTTTCCCGATTTTCCGGGTTTTCCATGGAAATTTCCGGTTCAAATTTTGATAGATTCAATTGTCACGCGATATGAAAAGTGGGTCTACGAGAGTGTCGAAAATAGTAAAAAAGAAACATACAGACAGACAAATTCGTGTACGAGTTTAAGGGACGGGCTGGCCTCAAAGAGAACAAATTTTAAACAATCACTTACATTATTGTGCTGGCGTCCACCGCAGAGTCGCCTCTGTGGATGTTCCGCTTACTCCTGCTATTTGGATAATTTACACGTTACTTGCATATATATAAATGTGAAAGAGGAACCACTATTGTCAGCCTAACTGATTGATTGCGAAATGCGAGAACAAAATGATGCGTTCCCTGATATCGGCGAAAATTTACTTTCCTTCTTATCTTATTTCAGCAAAACTTTTCATTTGCAACTGATTTCAGATTACTTATCACTTTAAGAATAAGAATTGCATTTTGAACGTCAATGGGTTTGTCGGCAGCTATGTCTAGAGGTTAGCGCAATTTAGCGACCTTTCTTCTTAACTATTTCTAGCTGACTTTTCAGCTGTGTTGTGTTTTGTGTACCTTGTTCTAGAGCTCCCATATACTGGAGAGAACAAATTGTTCTGTCGATTGAAGCGAACTATTTGTACTGTTCGCTTCATTTATAAATCTTCTATGAAAATGTATGAGGTGTTCTTTTGTTTATATTTTGTTCTGCCTTGTTATGCGAAACAAAAAAAACAGCTATAATCTAAATTCTAGAACATAATTTCTTCATAAGATAATTCTCATTTACAAATCGCAGACATCGCGTCACTATTTTTGTGGTTTTCCTACGAGAAACTTTAACTCCGCTGCCAAGAAAGCAACAAAAACTAGATCAGCACTTTTAATGTACTGCAAATTCAGGTACGTGTACACATTCGGGCGATTTTAATAAGAAAAGCTTTTGAAATATGGCAGTCTTTGTTGAGGTTGCGATGTTAATTCTCGTTGAATGTTATTGAGACCCGGAGAAAGAAAAGCATGATACATCGCTTATCAGCATTCGATCAATTTTTGATAACTAGTCAGTGAACATTCGGTGATCGGACGTTATTTATTGCTTATCGAAGCCAACGGCATCGAGTATTCTCGTAATAGGTTTAGTCGGACATTTAAATTATTAGTTGTGTTCTTTTGTGTCCGCAGAACAGTACAAATAGTTCGCTTCAATCGATAGAAAAATTTGTTCTCTCCAGGATATGGGAGTTCTAGAATAAGGTACACAAAGAACACAGCTATTGTGAAAATAGATTCGTACATAATGTAAATGGCGAATTGAGTAAAAGTGCGTTCATTTCTTTAATCCCAATAAACCCAAGCGACATTCATTTATTCATGCACCTGGTAGTGCTAATCTCAAATCATGGTCGCCTCGTCATTTGATTGATTCTGAGAACTCTGATTGTTTCAGTTTTCGTTGTGTGGATGGCGAAGAGGTGATAAAGGCGGTTTTTTCTGTCAAATCTAATTCATCTGGTCATGATCAAGTATCGCCGAAATTTCTCAAATTAATCTTGCCAATAATTATTAGGCACCTTCAGCATGTCCTTAATGCGTGTCTAACATCGTCCTTTTTTCCAACGACTTGGAAAATAGCCAAAGTTTTACCTATTCCTAAACGCGCCACACCTGCATCCCCAGCCGACTTTAGACCGATTAGTCTATTATGCTTCCTCTCTAAGATCCTGGAGAAACTAATATACTGGAAAATTCAGGAATACTTGTGTGTAAACAATCTAATCAGCTCGTGTCAGTCAGGCTTTCGCTCGCATCACAGCTGCGAAATAGCTCTACTCATGGTCAGGGGCAGATTTGATCACTTGGCCGCCCTAGGCCTATGGAAGATTGCCGCCCCCCTACTCCCTGTAAAACACGAAAAATTGAATGATCTATATCCAGTGAAGGGACCCCAGGCTAGAATTAGCGGAGTAGGCTGCCTCATAAATCGGAGTAGATTTGAAAAAAATGGAGTAGAATTAAAAATAACACTTTCCAACGAATTATTTTATTTAAAAAAACGAAAAAGTATAAAAATGTAATGAAATACCCGCGTCTACTAAAAAAAAAATATTCCCACCAAGTTTTGCCGCCCCCTAAATCTGCCGCCCTAGGCCCGGGCCTACTCGGCCTATAGGGAAATCCGCCCCTGCTCAAGGTAACTACTGACATTCGCACCTCTCTTGATAACGATATGATATCCATCTTGCTTTTATTAGATTTCTCTAAAGCATTTGATAGTGTTTGTCACAAGAGGCTCTTGATGAAACTGTCTTCGCGATTTGGTTTCTCCCATTCTGCCATTCTTTTAATTAAACATTTTCTGTTCGTTAGGTCCCAACGTGTCATATTGAATAATGTTCATTCCTCAGATATTTTGCCCCTTTCTTGTGGTGTGCCCCAGGAGTCTATTCTTGGCCCCTTATTATTCAGTTTATACATAAATGACCTCCCAGAGGTGACACATGACGTGAAACTTCACCTATATGCTGATGATGTCCATGATGTGCATTCTATCCACGACAAATTGATCTGTCCGTATTGCCAGACATTCTAATTAATGGCATCAATATCCCATATGTTAGTAGGACTCGAAATCTTGGAGTGTACCTTAATTGCCGGATGAGCTGCTGTGATTATGTGATCATATTATGTGCCATACTATCTAAAATCTATGCTGGCCTTCGTCGTCTTTGGCTATATGCTAGTATCATGCCACTAAGCTTACGTATGACTTTGGTCAAACTACTCTTGCTCCCTCATTTCACTATTGGATGCCTTATTTTCCCAGCCTTAGATTCTGTGTGCTCTAGAAAAAACTTAAAGTGGCATTCAATGATTATATTAGGTTTTTTTACGGGCTGCGCAGATATGATCACGTATCCTATTACAGTCTCTCATTGCTGGGCTGTGCGAGTTTTTTGAGTACCAGTACCGGGACTTGTACTTAAAAAACATTTAAGTCCAGGTTCTGGTACTATAGTACTTATACTTAAGTACCAATGTACTTAAGTACTTTACAGGTCTGAAGTTAGATACACAGTTTAGATCAATTATTTACGTTTTTATTAAGCACTAATAAAGAGATAGTTAAAGTCTGTATAAGCTTTAGTTTACGGTTTTTGGGCTGATAGTTTGTTTTTAATTATCTCATTTTCAATTTTTATGAGTACCATGTTTGAAAACCTCTCCTGAAGCAGTTGCCCTTAACCTAGTTTTATCTCGATGGAAAGCTCCCTTCACAGCTGGCCGAGCTGACAGGAATCCAGAGCTACTTGCAGGTACTTGTATAAATTTGGGCAGAAGTCTTTATGCATATCTGTTTTCAGTCTTTCAAAATATGCTACAATGCTCTCTTTTTAGAGCATATTATTTATTATTTTTGTTTCAGTCTGTAAGGTGGAAATGTCTACATTGAAAACATTTTTATAATTGTCTACAAATGCCTCATCATGTGTGAGGTCAAAGTTTATAAATGCGTCAACTGACTATGCCAAAGGTCGATTTTCAAACCCATTTTTGAAGTTAGTGATAATGTTGCGAATAACTTGATTAAAAATGGATGTATCTTCTAATATTCGAATGGCCTTGGTCTTGTTTTTGATGGGAAATCTATTAAATTACTTTTACCTAGAGGGGACTTTATCAGAAAGTCATTTGCTTTCTCCGGTTGTCTTCTACTTTTCCAGACTCGAGTTGGTTCTAGACAAATTTAATGTATTTCTGTGAATTTCTCGGTTTTCCGAGTATTTATTGTCTAGAGTACTAATTTGGTTTTATTACACAACATAACGTAATAAGAATATTATTGGAGTTTTTAATTGCGGTAAAATTTCTTTTTTATAAAGATAATCGGACTTATTACTGAATCCTTTGGGATTAGAGCTTTTTTTCCGGAAAATTAAACAAAGTTTTACGAAATTTTCAAAATTTCATTAATATCAAACAAAGCTTATCAATTAAAATTTCCGCACAAACTGTCAAAATAGTTCTTCATGATTTCTACCTACGGATTACGCCTTTTTCAAAATTCAGTGGAATAAAAGCAATCTCAGAATAGTTTTTAAAAATTTTAAAAAGATTTTAAGATAAGTTTTCTTGAAGAAAAGAACTCGTTAAAGCCTTTTCGATTCCGATCCGAACGGATTCAATTTAATTAGGCCTAAGATTGTACGCGTTTACGAATGTTTTTTGAGAATTTTCATAATTTTCTGGGGAGCCCCCCCCCCCCCCCCCCCTGGCCACTACCTAGTTACGCCAATGCGCGCGGTGCCGCAAATTCGCCGGAGGTATATGGGTGCTTCCATATAAAAAAATCGACATATGTGACATGATCATCACGATTTTTTTTTTAAATTATACATA
Source organism: Dioctria linearis (assembly GCA_963930735.1). Lineage (NCBI taxonomy): Eukaryota > Metazoa > Arthropoda > Insecta > Diptera > Asilidae > Dioctria > Dioctria linearis. The sequence goes on along the minus strand of OZ005743.1, from coordinate 8,741,926 downwards.
CTTGGAGGCTTTGGGAAAACGATAATACAAATTAAAAATTGACCCTATAAATGGTGTATTCCGCAAGTTATAGCATTTTAAAATTTCGAAAAAATTCTGTCCTGGTCTTTAAAAATACAAGTATAAAGAAATATCGTTCATTTGAAAGTTAGGATTTCAAATTATCTAAGAAAAATGCCATCGCAAAAATATATGTACAAAGTGATATCAAAGATAAATATTATATCCGTTATCCTTGAATATCCTGGAGGACGTAATTTAAATTTTATTAATTTTTCTTTATTTTCAAAGTTATATTATCCACTAAAACATATCAAAATTTCAACTTGTGATCTTAACGGATTCAGGGACTCAAAAATCAGAAAGCCTCACCATTTGCTCATAATAAATTCTTTGTTTCTTGACAATTTAGTAAGTAATTATCAGTGAAAGTGGTGCGAGTTAAAAAAAAAACTGACCCTTTGTCAGAAGGGGGGGGGGGGGGGGGCTCATTCGCCCCACCCATCTGGCGCGCTCCTGATAACAATGCAAATAGTTAATATATTCTACTTAGATAAATAAGTTTGTTCTAATTTTCTTTAAATATTTCTTTGATTACTACAAACCTTCAGGAATATTCTCCATGTTTTAGGTGTACTGAAAAGATACGTTTAAATATTTTTAAAAATATTTTTAAGTTACTCTGAGTGGGAAAGTAAAGTAAAGAAAAAAGCTCCAAGAATGCCCTTCATCTTTTCAAATCTTTTCTACTAGAATCAAACATATCTGCAAAACTATGACATTCTGTAACAGTGGAAGTTTCAATTTTGGGAAGAGGTGTTTTTAGATTTTAAATTTGTTAAAAAAACGTACGATTTGAATAAACGTTCGCCTTATTATTATCATATAGATAGAGCCTGCTATGGTCGGTATTTGTTGTATAAAAAACAACTTTTGCGGATTGGGTGGAAAAAAGCTTTTTCTGAAACCATACTTTTTCGACACTCACGCCAAAAGTTTCAAACTACCCGTCGTGAATTCCGCCTGGCGCCCTCATTCGGACAACTTAACTTTCGGACTGTTCGGATAAGCTCCGATGCAAACGGATAATAAAAAGCCGCCTGGAAGTGTAGTATCTAGCGACCTCTATATGTAAATAGCTAAACGTATGCTATCCAAACCGTCCACAAGATGTCGTTTATTAAAATAAATCATTGCAATTCCTTAAAGTGGAAAATTAATTAACTCCAAATTTGCAATATTTCCTCATAAAATCCTTCATTTATATACAAGGCAAAGAAAAAAAAATGCCACTAATCATTCCTCCTGCATGCACACAGTTGCACACACAAATCGTTAAGATTTCACCTTAATTAAAGGACAACGATGCTCGCAGTTTCTTGATTATACTTAAATGCAAAACAGAAAAAAAAACCTATTAATAAGCGATGCGATTTTCTTCGTTACTCAATTTTCCCGTTGAGTTATCGTAATTTCCCATTTTTTCTCTAATTAATTTCAACTTGCGAATTAGTGTCCTTTGGCGCAGATTAATTTAATGACTCGCCACGAAATGGTACTTTGCTAAGCAAATGACGAACGTGCTAGAGTGGAAATGGGGACTCTTCCAGATTTGATTTCGGTATAGGTAGGTATGTACTACCTTTCCCTACCTCTACAGGAAATGTTGTTTTGCATCTATCTACTAAACGAAAGGAAAAGCTTTTTACAGTTTCCTTTTTCTGTGCTCAGATATGTGTTTTTATTCTTAAACTTTTTTAATTAGATTTCATTTGGACTTGGATTTTCTATTTTTTGCTGTATGTTTTTTGTTTAAAATGTTGCTTTCTCTGTGAAAAGAATATTTTTATTGCTTTTTTTTTCCTGCGAAGTGGTTTTGTGTGGACAGTTGAATAAAAGAAAATAAGAGGAGATTTTTATTAATTATGGAAGAGTGAGTATTTTAAAAGTAAGGACTTTTTACTTTTTGTTAAACTCTATAATCCTGTCATCCAGAATAACAACATCTAGTAAAATGCCTAGCTTTGCCATATTCTAGTATTTATGACGAGCTTTAATTAGCCAACAAATCTTTGATTGTGAATAAAGGCAGTAATATTTCCACTGCCTAGACTAATCAGGAACTGTTTTAATTATTTAATTATTTATTATTCTTAGTATAAAAATCAACTAATTTGTTCTATGAAAAGCTTCAAAAAGAATGGAATGGGGCGTAATCTTATCTGCTTACACGGTACATATAAATGGATAAACTTTAAAACATCAGGATAAATAATCCTGTATTCAATAATAATTTTTCTAATATATTAAGATTGTATATATGACCACACCAAATTAAGATTAATTTTTAACACTTATGAAAGATTATAATATTGTTGTAATCTAGAAAAATGTTAAAAAAGTATGACTGTCATTGTTTACATCATCAATTACATTATAATTAGAACCTAATATGGAATATATTTTTATTAAAATCTAATTAAAAAATATTAAAATGTATGACATACTTTGAATATATTTTAATATAGACAATATTATAATTTATGCAACTTTGAATTACATTTTTTAATAATTCGGCAATTAATTTAATCCGTTATGGATTAAAACTCTTAACAATGCTATAATGAATTGTAATACCAAAAATCATATAACTTATAAGTTATTGTTGTTGAATACCTGCGTGCAAGAAAGCAAAGTAAAGCCCTTATCTGCCTTGTTGGTACTTCGGGCAGATGATTTTTAATTCCGTCTCTTAAGTGACAAACATAATATTGAGGTATTAAATGTCATCATTACGCTTAGGATTTTTACTTGCCTCAGTTTTTGAGACTAAGTATACTTATTTTACGACTTAAAGAACTATATATATAATTGAATTCAGGGTAAGACAAGGATTTATTTTCCAGCAGAGTTTTAATTTGCCGACAATGGGATTCGAGCCCGGAAACTGTTGGCCTGATTGACCATTGACCATTGTACCATCGTGACCTCATGTAGGAAAGCAACACCTTAAAAATAAAACAAAAAATTGGAAAGAATTTTTTTTTATTTTATCTTCTTATGTCAAAATGATTATTTCCTTGGATTTTTTTTCCATTTTAATTGATTGTATGGTATAACACTTCTATATATAAAACTTCTGCGTACTTATCCCACGAGAACAAGAAACAACACAATTATGGAAGAAATCAGCATCAACCTCACTAAAGAGCTGAGCACTTACATATAAGTCACTTATTAATGCTTCTGGGCTGTTTTCATGAGATATGTCCTTGGAAAAGCGCGATGTCCCCTCAATTTTATTATGTCTTGTAGCTATGAAATTTTTAAGTTTGGCTGCTAAGTATCCTGTATTATTTACTGGGTTACATAATAGGTCCTACTGAAAATATTTACGAAGTTAATTTAGGAAATAATTTATTTTTCGGTAGGGGAGCTGGGGGCTAGTTGTAACAGTTTTGGTAAAACAGTTATATTACCAAAATTACGCATTACTTTAAGATTTAGATATTTTTGGTTGATGGTGTAACTAGTCAAGCAGCGTTTTCAAAAGAAAAATATTTGAAAATATTTCAATATTTTTCACAACTATAATTTTTCTAAAAAGTGTCATTTTTACATATTTAGGGCAAGTTGTAACAGACGTGGGGCAAGTAGTAACAAGAGATCATTAAATTGAAATTCTAAGATAATTGAGGATTAGTTTTAAAAAAATGCAAGTAACTGTTTTAATGTTCATTTATTTATGAATAAATCAGTCATAATTCTGTGTTACAGTCTCATTAACGACTTGTAATGGTATTAAAGGTAAAATAAACTTTTCCATTTTAATTAACATGTTGTTATAGGGTTCTTAAATACATTTACCATTTGGAATCTTTAACTTTTGGTATCTTTTACAAATAAATAAAAAAAAAATATCGTTACACAAAATAATTCAGCCTTTATAACGTGGAACCTCACATATCAGTTTTTTTTTAATTTTCCCGTTTCCTTTGTCTTTTTCCTGTATGCCCCTCCTTCGCTTATTTTCTGTATTTTTTTCAAAGGCTTTTGCTTTTCTTTTAATCTTTCTTCATGTTCTTTTTGTAGAGCTTTTCTTTCGAGAGTGCCTGTTAAGATAGCACACTTTCTAGTGCGTCGCCCACGAGCAGTTGATTACGAGGTGGAGCCTTTGGAAAAGTCCTCAATTTCTCAGGAGAAAAACCAGTAGATCTATTTTTTAACCCTGAAAGTCCAGCAACTGGTTCTACAGTTGATTTGTCTATCAACTGATTAACGACTTCAGTAACTTCAGTAGACTCTTCTATCCTTTGATCAACGGGATTTGGACGGTCAGTGACAAAGGATGGTGCAAAATCGGCGTCTTGAAAAATGTCGGGATTCAGCGGCCACGTACCGGTCTTTCGAAAGCAACTCATAATATTAACAGGGTTCAATGCCAACGGAAATGAATGCTTCACTATACCGGGAATATCGTAAATGCTCATTGTTTTCCCTGCATGATTGTGCATCCAAGCAGTCTGGAATCTATTTATGTAGTTTTTGAACGGCCCGTAAACCCCCACATCTATCGGCTGCAAGTGGTGGGAGTAATGGGGAGGAAAGGACAGCATTATTACATTGTTACTCTTGGCCTTTTCCACTACCTCGAAATGAATGTGAGAAATGTGATTATCGAGCAAGAGTAGCACAGGTTCCTCTTCGGTGGGTTTCACATGTTTGATAAAATGATCTAAAAAAACCAGAACCTCTTTTTCTGTCATCCATCCTGAAGAATTTCCAGCACCAATGCAATCCGGTGGTCCACATCGAATAAAAATATCTGTGTATCGAATCCTGGGGAAAATAAACATTGGAGGGATAGAAATACCAGCAGCATTTACTGCACAAATGAGTGTCACAAGTGTTCCCCTTTCCGCAGAAGTAATGGCGCCTACTTGTTTTTGTCCACGTGTAGCTACGATTTTTTTTGGTTTTTGCACTGTTGTGACTCCCGTTTCATCTATGTTCCATATCTTGGATGCAGTAAATGCATATTTGAGTAAAAGTGACTGATATGTATCAAAAAATTGGCCTACGTTAGTTCTGTTAAAAGATGTGGCTCGACTTAAAGATGTTGCTTCCGGTGTTCTTAAAGACAGTCTCGGATTCCTCTTAAGGAACTTTATAAACCAATCAGGACCAGCCATATTATTCTTATGCCAAGAGAGTGGTATATTATTTATATTAAGAGACACCGCGCACTGATAAGCTAATTTCCTCACTTCCACTGGCAGTAAACCGAAGTAAATATTGGCGCATTTCAACAAATACGAGGTGATTTTCTCTTCTTCTTCCGACGTAAAAACCAATCTAGGCTTTAAATAGCCGACAGAAGGGGAATCGTTCTTTTTCTTCTTATTTATGTATCTAGTGTATATAGTGACACATGGCACAGCTCAAAAACTTTTTTAGTTCTAATCCACGTAACTCAGATATTTCTTCTGATGTTTCCAAAGTCCCAAGCCATCATGCTCGTGACCTATCTATCCTGTCGTTAAATTCTGAAACACAGTATTTTGCATTTCGCTCAGTTAGGGTGGATGAAATGATACTGGCTAGGGCTAAGATAAAATCAGAGGCAGCGGGTCCAGACAAGTTGTATCCTCGTTTTATTAAACATCTTCTATCAAGCGTCTGCCAATATCTTCTGCATATTTTTAACACATGCCTCATGTCCTCTTGCTTTCCCCAGTCATGGAAACGTGCTAATGTTTTGGCTTTCGCGAAGAATTCTAGACCTAATGATTTATCGGACTACAGACCCATAAGTATTTTAAGCTATCTTGCCAAAGTGCTCGAAAGACTAATGTATATGCAGATACTTGAATATCTAGAGAGTAATCCTTTGCTCAATTCTTTTCAGTCTGGTTTTCGCGCACAGCATAGTTGTGAAACCGCACTATTGAAAATTACTACGGATATTAGGGCCGCCCTGGATAGAAATGAACCCTGCATATTAGTGATGTTAGATTTTAGCAAAGCTTTTGATTGCGTCAATCACGTGACATTACTCGAGAAACTCTACTCGCTTTTTCGGTTCTCTTCCTCTGCCGTACGACTAGTGGAAAGCTTCCCAACAAATCGGCTACAATGTGTAAAGGTCGGCAATGACCTTTCGGACACTTTTATAGTAAATCGTGGTGTGCCGCAGGGCTCCGTTCTGGGTCCACTACTGTTTAGCTTATACATTAACATCTACCTTGCTATGTTGAGGATGCGAGTGTCCATTTATATGCTGATGATGTGCAGCTGTACTTTGGGAGACCTATTGGATTAATGGATGCCTGTGTTCAACGTATTAACCAGGATTTAGTGAAAGTCTACAACTGGTCCTTAGACAATGATCTCACGCTGAATCCTGGCCAATCTAAGTGTCTAGCTTTTACTCTGAGCTCTATGAATGCTTGTGATTTTCCGCCCGTGTTATTGAATGGTGTCACTTTCAGGTATGAGGGCAAAGCCTCAATTTTAAGAGTGATGATTGAAACACGAATGAGATGCTGTGAATATGTCACTGTCATTCTTAGGAGCATCTATGCTGGACTTCGCACACTTTGGTTGTCTGCTGGCATTCTGGATGCTAGTCCGTAGTTTATTATTGCCTCATTTTACGTATGGTAGCTTAATCATTCCCACGTTGGATAGTAACTGTCTGAGGAGGTTAGAGGTTGCCTTTAACGACTGCATCCGACTTGTGTACAAATTAAGAAGATTTGATCATGTCACACTGTATAGAGACACACTGGTTGGGTGTTCACTTCGTGAGTTCATTTACTAAAAATTGCGCTAATTCTATTCTACAAGCTGAGATGTTATAATAAGCCCGAATACTTAAGCTGTCTCTTGCAGCCATTATACTCTTCGCGGTCCCACGGATTCTTGGTCCCGCGTTTTGTGCACTTAGTCATGAAGAACTCCTACTTTGTAAGAATTATTCGTGCTTGGAGCTCACTTCCTAGGTCAGTTCAGGGTGCGTACTCCGTCAATGCATTCAGGAAGGCTTTAAATACCAATTTGCACAATATTAATTTGTGACGTAATGCTCCGCTTTGCTTTACCTTCTTTGTAATTTTTCACGTTTTTCTTTTTATTTTGTTGCTTTCTCTTGGTATCACTACTTTTAATCTTTTGGTTTTATATCTTCATATACCTTTTATATTTGCACACAATCTTCTTATTAAGCTTAGATATACATATGTATTTATAATTAGCTATTAAAATTGTTTTCCCTCCCGTAAATTTATTGTACTTAAAAGATTTGTAATCTTGTGTACGGATACTGGCAATAAACTTTTGTATTTGTATTTGTACTTCTACATTTGGATATATGCAAACATACTTCACCACATCGTTCTTCTTCACTTTTATAAATATACTTCTTTCTATAACATCTCCATGCTTATACGATTGTAGCCTTTCGCGGACTAAAACGTAACAAATATTCCTCTTTAGCACAACACAAGAGTATTGCATAAGAATGAACTTGTATACTCATCTCACCCCGCTTTTATTCCTCGGCTTAATATCTAAGTATTTCTGGTGATACCATAGCCAGGTATTTTAATATATTAGTAATATCTTTTAATCTAATTTATATTAGAGAAACAAAATACGATTTATGGAGTTAAAATGTGTCAGCTAAGTATTAAATTTTGAAACCAGAACTTTATTCCAATGTTATAACCGTTTATTAGAGAATGATATTCCCAATTAAATTGTATTATTTAGAGAATAATTTGTGATAATTTATGGTTTTTAACATAAATAATAATAATATATTTTAATCCAAGAATTGTTAGAAATTTACCTAAAAAGTATTACATTTTGCTCTATTCCTCTGAAACGTTTAAAAAATACTCCAGGATTTTTAACCGTGTAAGGAGGTAAATCATTGGTCCAGTTAAGTCTCCTAAGAGAAAACCTGGTAAATATCCTTTGCATATTTTCATTTCTATTAGAATGCGTCACATAGTACGGGCCTAATACAACCGAGCAATATTCCAATATAACGCCTAACGAATGCTGAAAATAATGCAATAAGTGTATATGGATCAGAGAATTCACTAGCACCAAGCCGACTTCAAAACCCGATCTGCTCAAGGAATAAAAGCAAGTAAGCAGATTTCTTGCTTCCAGAAACACAACTGATTCTTATAATTGAAAACCAAAATCATTCAAGAACTTTATTAGCAGTATCTACCGATGGCGTCTAAGGTTAACAGAAATCCTTGGATGGCGTTTGCTCTTTTTGAAAAATGGTTGCAGAATAATTTTCAATCAGAGCTAACTTATGTCAACTGTTGTAATTTTAGAAATTAAGATTTTCATCATTTATATTTATTGGGTTATCTTGATTAAGAGAATTTGCCGAAAAAAGCTCTGTTATTAATGTAAAATCCTCCCTGCCATCTTAAGGAAAATGAAGTCGGTATAAAAGGACAATAAAGACAGTTCTACAAAATTGCATGGTAATATTACAGCCACTGGACCAGAATATTATTAATTTGATCAAACTATATTATAAACAAGTAAAAAAGCTAATATTGGTCTACGACCAATTCTTATGATACCCGAGATGAAAGCCTTTATGAAATTTCGTATGGGCACCCATTTGAGCAATTTTGATTTTTGCAGTGGTTTTTCGCATATATTTCTAGAACGGTTCGTCGGACAGAAAAAATGATTATAACCAATTTTATAGGATTTCATATTCTGAAGAAGTTTTTAGTAGAATAAAAATGTCTTGGACTGATCGTTTTCACAGTATACGTAAAAAACCTAAATTTTTATATGGCAACACCAAGAAGGAGTTGCCCGATTTAGTTAATTTTTAAAATGTTATTTGCTAGTACAATGAAAACACCATGTACTAAATTTCAGCTCTCTACGTCGACGCGGTCTCAGGCAGTTTTCAAATATATAGCGGAAAACGAAATTTTTGTATGGCAACCCCACGAAGGAGTTGCCCGATTTGTCTCATTTTCGAACTTAATTTTACTTTTTTTTTTAAAGTCCGGGTACAAAATTTCAGCTCCCTAAGTGTACGCGTTCTCGAGTTATCGTGCGCACAGACAGACGGACGGACGGACGGACATGCAAAAATCAAAATAATTTTTAATATTATGCGTGGGTGTCCAATCCATTTTGCTCTATCATCATTATTTCGAGGTGTTATAAACGAAATGACAAACTTAGTATACCCCTATAGATTTCATCTAGGGTATAAAAATCCTTATTAAGCAATCTACTGATCTCGCCTGATTATTCAGAATCCCTGAAAAGAACGCGATATTCTACCTATCAAATAAACAAATTACAAAATATTGGAGGAAGGTATTGGTTAAATAGGCTACAAATTAGGACAAAGATGAAGATATCCGTTTAAAATCAGTTCGGTCCCGAATTTTAACAAACATGTAGCAAGAAATCTGCCCAGGTGAAAACTTTACGCAAGAATGATATCACTTAAGAGGAGTCAGTCAGTAGCAATATTTGCAAGTTTCATATATTTTTTAATGCGAATTTCTGGCAAACTATTTTTAGCAGAGTAATGATTTATATCTTACATTAAAGGTAATGACGAAGTCTAGTAAATAACGTCGTCAAAAATTAAAAAAAAGTGTATTGGAATGGAGATATTAGCCCGGAAACTTGTAAAAAATGGTAAAAATTGAAGTCTTTTAAATCAAATTCCTGTGGGTAGGTATTCTTATTTTTTCAAATTGTGATTGTTTTAGAAAGATAAGGCCTAGACCTAGCAAATGTCGAGTTTTTTCATGCTTAGTTGCGCTTGTTTTTAACTATTTGACTCTAATAGTACTTGTTTTTTCAGCCGACTAGAAATTGCAATATTTATTTGAAAATTGTTTAAATACAAAGCAAAATAGCATATTTAACAATTATGGACAAAAAAAAATTTAGGATAGTTAATATTCTTTAAAAATTTTCAATTTATGTGAAAAGCAAATTTTCATTTTTCGTCTTAAATTGTATGGTTTTGTCGGATATTGGGTTTCTGTCTTTTGCGATAGATGTCTCTAATGTGCTTTGTGGTCTAGGTCTAGGCTTATTTTATATGAACTTTCTCACTTTTAGGACAAAAACCTACTTATAGTAAATTTTATTACCTACAGGTTCGCTGGTATTAAAATAGAAACTTTTGCTTGTGGGGGGGGGGGGGGGGGTGGATATTCGATTACAATAACATTATTTTTCAGCACAGTTAATGATGATAATTGTTTGTTACTAGGTAAAGGGATAATGTTTTGTTGTAAATGACACCTACTACTCTTTGTCCCAGGGAGGGGGGTTGGATCTATTTAGGGATATTTGATATCAAATTAATGTCTTCGAGTGTACTATTGATTAGTATAACTCATTTATCTATCTGGACTATGCAACTGCGTAATTCACACTTTACTCCCCATAGTTCCGAATCTTTCATCAATGGGGTGGGTCGCACACACCCCTGTTACTACAAGGCATTCATATATGATATTTCTTATATAAATCGAGCGAGAAAAAGACTAATATAAGCATTCAAAAAATACATATGTGTTCGTACTTGCCTTGTGAGATGAGTGTAGTATTTTTACATATCAATCATTTAATTTCAACATGGGGATTGAGAAAGTAGGAAAGTTCATATCTCGATTATTCATACTACGATACTGTTAATCTTTTTTTTTATTTTTTTTTTTACAATAGCCGATATGTGAACCTTCTAGTTCATTGCGGTCGGGTCGAAGGCTATATAAGCGACCTGGTGATAATATATCATTCATTCAATTAAGTATTTATAGTAACTATAAAAATATTCAAAAATTACCACCACTAATCGAAGTACGTACAATGTAACTTACCAGTCAATACCAGCAGCCAGTTATCCAGGTGGACTCCAAGAAATCAATGATTTAAGTCCTGGGAATTGATAAAAATATAAATTTAGCTTTTGTAAAAATATAAAATATTTTTGGGAATCAAATTTATGGAAAGATACAAAGAATATTTTGATTTCGTAGTTTAGTTCTTGAGAAACGTCAAAAACATACAGGTGGGATCTAGAGTTATCACTTTAATGCTGTTTTGTTTAAGCATAGATGGCATAAGAACTAGATGTCGCATATCATACCGTAGAAAAGTATATTGATTTTAAATGGCTGGTCCATTCCGGAATAGACCACAACATGTTTCTGAGGTACCGAGAACAAATGTTGCTTTGACAGCAGTTCTATATACATTTGGTCGACTGCCGCAACATGGTAGGTGCGGAAAAATATGAATCACTCGACGTAACTCTCATCATTTTTCTTTTCATGTTGCTGCACTGATCAAACTAAAGGAATGATGCAGCGCAACATGTTCGGTGAAGTGGGTGGGGCGTAAACGTTCTCACAGCGATCTTCATTCAATAGATGCTGGCATCGGTTGCTGTGGTGACTGGAGACGAGCATATTCTACGAATAGAAATAGTAAAGGAAAGGAACAACAAAGTTTGTGTACGCAGAATGAAGATTTTAATTGTGTGCAAATGTATACAAGCCGTCGGCAGTGCCTCGCTCCAATATAAAATTAACAATGCCTCGACCTGATGTAGGGAAGGCCGCAATTTTTTCTTAGAAATTTACTAGAATATTTTTGCTTGGGTACGCGTCTACGCTCATAGCAGTTTTTGTCGCCATCCAAAAGTGCATATAAATTATAGGGAAAATTTTTTCATTAAATTTCTAAAAAAAAATTGCTACCTTCCCTGATGGAAGGCATCATTGAATTTATATTAGAGATCTCGGCCTCGGACAATGCATGAAAATTCGAAGGAAGAAATTTCCAGTAAATTTCTAAAAAGAAATTGTGGCCTTCCCTTCATCGTCGTGGTAATGGTGATTTTGTATGGACCGAGGCATTGCCGACTTACCCTTTGGGCACGTCATCAAGTGCCAAGCGAGGCATCGTTAATTTTATATTCTAGAAAAGCCTTGCATATTTTTGTTCTACGTGTGTAGACTTCGTATGTTATACTTTGTCAAAGACAGGGCAAATTGTAAATTTCTAGGAAAATTGTTAAGTTCGATAGGAAAATATTTAGTTGGTATATGCAAAGCCGTCATGCAATACCACTCCATAAAATTACTCTCAGGGGCAAATGAATTTAATAAAGTTGTTTCTTTTAAATCAAATCAAATCCTAATAACTACAGTAAAATAAAAAGTATTTCCAAAAACGAGACAAGAAAGAAGTAACGTTTACGTCCCTCCCACCGCACCGAATATGTTGTGCTGTGCGTCATTTCTTTAATCAGTACAGCGACATTAAAAGAAAAATGATGAGAGTTACGTCGAGTGATTCATATTTTCCCGCATCTACCATGTTGAGGCAGTCGACTAAATGTATACAGAACTGCTGTCAAAGCAACATTTGTTCTCGGTACCTCAGAAACATGTTGTGGTCTATTCCGGAATGGACCAGCCATTTAAAATCTGTATACTTTTCTACGGTATGCTATGCGACATCTAGTTCTTACGCCATCTATGGTTTGAGTCACGTTTTGGTCTGTAGAAATAAGAGAGATTTTATTCCATAAAATGAAGTTTCAATAATGCTAATCATATATATTCCAACAAAGTGGTTTTGATATTTCCGAGATGTCTCTGGGTAAAAAAAAAACAAAAAACAAGAACTCAATGGAAACATCTCCTCTTAATGGATTGTGCAAAATCATCCACAAGTAGAAGCAGAAGCATACAAAATTTTAAATGAATATCAAAACCAGCTTAACACAAGCTCGCTGCATGGATACGTTTAATAAATAAACGGTCAGCAATACATACGTTTCATCATTTAGTCGGTTTTAGTATTTTAAACTAAACATAAACCAATCACCAGATAAAATTACATGCAATGCACAAAAACATTAAACAAAATAGATTAAATTTTATATAGTCATCAAGAAAATATTGATAACCATTGAATTGATCGGAACTAGTACACAGAACAATAATGCACAAATCAAATCGAAATACATTTTATTTATGTAGGTATCTCTGTTTAAGCTACGTAGAACATTGGGCACATCGAAAGCTATAAATTAAAAAATAAAAAGGTCTAAAATAAAAATTTAGTAAAACAAAAAATAAAATGAACCTTTTTATTGATATTTTAGCCATTTTAATAGTTTTAATTGTAATTTTTTTTATAATTTCAAAATGATGACAGAGTTCTACTTAGTCTTGCTGTAATATATTTGCTTGAGCAACTTAAACCTTAGGAAAACCTTTAAGTTTATTTTTAACATCATCTGGCTTACAACAAAATATATATCCAAAGCTTGCCATGCGTCGCGTAGACTCTAACTGTCTTAGCCAATCAATTTGATCACAGATATCATCACAAAGCACAAAAGTATTATTCGTAACGGTTGCAGTAAATGGTGAATTGATGGCTACTAAAACGAACTCCTCCTTATCCTTCTCATCGTGGTCATCACTGCGCGGTATTATATAATTCCAGACATACAATGGTATATTCTTCTGTTCCTCGTTAAATTCATATATTAGCTCATTAATGGAGTTGCAGACAAAGTCCTGAGGATACCAGACTACACCAGATTTTCCAGCATAAATTTCAAAATTTCTTTTAATTGTTTCTTTAGCAAGAAGTCTTTGGAAGATCTTCCAATTGCCGTTTTTGAGAGGCATCCACCAAGTTATAGCATTAGTAGATTTCATATCTCTAATGAAATCATGAAAGTGTCCAGAATATAGATGGCTGGGTACAAGTTCATAAAACTCATAATGTATTTCCGTTAGTAGAAGTCGCTGGCTTGGATTGAAAAGTGTAAAACTGTTTTCCAATTCAATCCTTGAAGGATATTCCTCATTTAATGGACTAATTTTTGAAGCATCATTAAAGATAAAACCGTCACTCTCACTCGGATTATATTCCCGTTGTGCACTAAGCAACGTATTTCTTTTACCAGCCACAAAGTGTACAGAAATTATTTCTGAATTTTTGTAGTTGTAACAAAATTCCGCAAGTACAATAGGAGTCTCATTGATTTTCATTCCATAATAAAATCCTTCATATTCACAATAATCGAATTTTTCAGCATAGAATGAAGGCGAAAAAAAGGGGCAAGTAAAGAGTTGATTGCTACTAAGCCTTTCCCTTTTGTAATTGGCGATCCTGAAGTGAGTACCACCATTTTCACAATACACTGTCATCATGCTTCCGATACTACTTTGTCCATCACTGTCTCTATTATAAGAATATGACTCAAAATCAGAACCGCAGAATAATTCAACAGTTCCGTCCTCGGATATAATCGAATTATGTTGTTTTGTTGAAATTAAAAAGTCGTCGCGAATACGATGAAGTACAAGAGGACGACCACGAATATACTGCGTGTAGTCACAATCACCACGTATAGTAGCAATTTGTATGAAAACTATTATTACTAAAATCGGAATCATTTTCCGTTTGTTAAAAATAATTTAAGTTAATTCTTCGCACGCTTTTGTCGAACAACTAATTCTCTTCAACTTGCTGTACGGATTTATAAGAATTTCTTGCTAGCCTTGCTGCTTGAATTGAACCTTGATAAGGAGGCTTAAAGATATCTGTAACGTGAACCTTTTTATTATTTACATACGCATATGAGCAATATGAGCATGGAAAATACTGAAAACTGATCTATGTTTATAATCGGGGTATTTCCCCTGTAAATACATATACACTTGTTGTAACCAAATAAACAAACATTGAAACTAAATATATCGCTGATTTTTGATAAGAGTGGCAAAACTTTTGAGTACAAACTATTCAAGTGATACATCTTAAAATTTTGATTTTACTAAAATGTAAATAATGACAATATTGTCTACTCCAAATTGAGTATCAAAATAAGATAACCTTTCCTATGCACACATCTGCAATTTGGCGGAAACATATGAAGTTGCAAACGTAACGTTATTTGGGACAAAAAGAAGAACAAAAAAAACTAACAGGTTTTAATTTATACCGAAATGATCGTGGTTATCGAATATATTAAATATTTATATGATAAGTATGTTCCCATCAGAGTCTGTAAAAAGCGTACCTGGAGGTGTCCCTGGTTTAATAGCGCAGGCTAACCGCGGAATGAGATGTTTTTTATCATCGCTATAAAATTCCTGGGTTTACTGCTGATAAAAACCCGATTTAAGGGCTTTCGGAATAGGGTAAATTCTACCATTCGTGCAGCTAAAAAAGTGTATTTCGATTCGAAGCTCGGTCCTGGCATTCCTCCTAGAAAATTGTGGAGTAACTTGCGAAAGCTGCGGGTGTGTATGGCAGTGACTCTCCAAGTTGTGCTTTCGATCCTAATGACTTAAATAATTTTTTTTACGTCGAATCAATGCCCTACATACATTTCTCAACAGCAACATATTAATTCTGATGGTGGAGCTCGGAGAAACAGCGAGGAGAACTTTTCGTTTAGATGCGTTGATTTGGTCCGAGGTTTTCATTGCCATGAATGATGTGAAATCGTCTGCTATTGGACCTGATAATATCCCGCCTAAGTTTATTAAAACTATTGCGCCATTTATTTCTCCAGTTTTGCTGCATGCATTTAATGCATGTTTAACAACTTCACAGGATCCATTATCATTCCTCTTCCCAAGTGTCGCAAGTGCTCCGAAATGCCAGATTTACGTCCCTATCAGTTTACTCTGCTTTTTGAGTAAAGTACTAGAAAAGCTTATGCATTCTCAAATCGTCACCTATTTAAATCAAGGACGTATGCTGTCTTGTATGCAGTCTGGTTTTAGGCCACGACATAGTTGTGACTCTGCCAGCCTTGCCGACCTGACAGATGAAGTTGGCAGTGATCGAATGTGCTTTTTGGTCCTCCTTGATTTCAGCAAGGCATTCGATACGATCAACCATGACCGACTTATCCTTAAGCTTCGTCGATATTTCAATGTCTCGAATACAGCCGTCACCCTTATTACAAATTTCTTGCTGTGTCGTGCTCAATCTGTCAAGATCTGCGATAGACTTTCCACTTCCTTAACTCTCAGTCGTGGTATACCCTAGGGTTCTATACTTGGTCCGCTGTTCTTTTCTTTATATATAAATGATTTACCAATGTCCGTGAAGGATTCGTCCATTCATCTCTATGCGGATGATGTCCAGATTTATTTGGATAGACCAATAGGTTTGATTGAGGATTGCATTGTTCGGATCAATGATGACTTGATTAGAATTAGCAACTGGGCCAAATATAACCGTCTAATACCTAACCCAAAAAAGTTTACCAGTATGCCTATATATAGAAGGAGCTATGATCTATGTAGAAGGGCTGCCGCCCGTCAAGATTAATAATACCGTCATTCCTTATGTTACTTTCGTTCGGAATCTGGGCGTTGAGCTGAATGGGAAATTAACTTGTTGTAATCATGTCTCCTATTCTATTGGGAAGGTGTATTCCTGCCTGAGATAGCTGAGATTATCCGCCAACTTGTTGTCTCGTCAAATGCGCTTGAGACTGGTCAAAGCGCTAATATTACCCCACTTTATCTTTGGGAGCTTGATTTTCCCTAAACTTGATTCACATTTTCAGCGGAAACTAACCGTGTCACTTTCAATGACACAATCTGATTTGTTCATGGTTTGCCCAGATCTTCTCATGTTTCTCCATATATTGACTCTTTCCTAGGGTGCTCGTTAGAAACGTATCTTATGCATAGAAGGCTAAAAATTGTTTACAATCTATTCTACTCTAAAAAAAAACCGACGTACCTTAATGATCGGGTTCATTCTCTCAGATCTGGTCGTCATTGCAACCTCTTACTACTTAATTACCAGAGTCAAATTGGAGAGCGATCTTACTTTGTACAGGCAGGTTATCCGTATATGGAATTGTCTACCAATCATTGCTCAAAGAGCTTGTTCCGTTGGGGCCAACAGGTTTCTGACTCTTCCTCGCATACCTTAAGGCGTAATAACTTCCACTGTTTTTAATGTGTGTTGTGAGTGTGGTGACGCATCACTTTTCTTAGTTTTTCGATTCCTCTTTTTATACCCTAGATGAAATCTATAGGGAGGGGTATACTAAGTTTGTCATTCCGTTTGTAACACCTCGAAATAATGATGGTAGAGCAAAATGGATTGGATACCCACGCATAATAATAAAAGTTATTTTGATTTTTGCATGTCCGTCCGTCTGTCTGTGCGCACGATAACTCGAGAACGCGTTCACCTAGAAAGCTGAAATTTTCTACACGGACATTAAAAAAAAAGTAAAATTAAGTTCGAAAATGAGACAAATTGGGCAACTCCTTCGTTGGGTTGCCATACAAAAATTTCGTTTTCCACGATATATTTGGACACTACCTGAGAACACGTCGACATAGAAAGCTGAAGTTTGGTACGCTGTGTTTTCATACTAATAGCAAATAAAATTTCAAAAATGGGCTAAATTGGGTAACCGCTTCTTGGTGTTGCCATATAATAATTTTGGTTTTTTACATATACTTTGAAAACGATCAGTCCTAGACATTTTTATTATACTAAAAACTTCTTCAGAATATGAAATCCTATAAAATTGGTTATAATCATTTTTTCTGTCCGACGATCCGTTCTAGAAATATATGCGAGAAGGTTAGGTTAGGTTAGGTAAGAGGGGTGCCGCTGGACAACCATCCAGCCTCACTTAGACCTCCAACGGGTCCATTGTGCCCCTAGACCTCATGAGATAACCCTTCAAGCAGAGGATTTATCCTGCTTTCCTTGGGAAACTCATGATATATCCAAGACCTTTAGCCTAGATCCATCCTGCCTCACTCAGAAAACTCAGGATGTCTCTGAACTTTATACTTTGAAGCTCCCCCAGACTTGAAAAGTAGTAGCTACCTAGTAGCCTACCTCTTTTATTCATCAGAGCGGGGCATTCGCAAAGCACATGCTTGACGGATTCAATTTCCTCCGAGTCCCTACAACTTCTGCAGAAATCGTTCGCCGCCATTCCCATTCTTCTACCATGGTCCCCTATGGCCCAGTGACCCGTCATGACCCCTACTAGATTGCTCGTATTTGCTCTGCTGCTGTTATGCGAGAAACCAATGCAAAAAATCAAAATTGCTCATATGGGTGACCATACGAAATTTCATACGTGCATTCATCTAGGGTATCATAAGAATTGGTCTTAGACCAATATTAGCTTTTTTACTTGTTATTATTATTTTTATCTTTACATAATACTAAATTTTGTTATTAGTTAGTTATTTTTAAAAACGTTTAAGCAACAATAAAAAACAATAAATGTTCCGTAATTCTTTCCTTAAACTTACGGCCTGTTTGACCTATGTAAACACCTTCACATGTCGTACATTTTAATTTATAATCTCCATTTTTCTCTAGAACCTCAGTTTTGTCCTTTCTTTTAATTATTTTATTACCTAAACTCACAACATTACAACTTCCATTTTCCTAGGTAAATTCTGTATGCATTCTTCACGCAGTCTTTCTCCACGCCTTCTCCGAACAAACAGTTTGTAGCTTGAACTTTGATTCATCGGAGAAGATTACCTTGCTCCCCACATCTCTTGGGTACACAGAACATTCGCTTTAGCCCAAATTTGTCGCGTTTGCCTTATCTGTTGGGTCAAAAGTGGCTTCCTCATAGAACGGCGGGCTGGAATGTTGGCCTCTTTTAATCTCCCCCTTACAGTGCTTGTAGAAATTTGTGTCCCACGTGTTCGAAAAAGGTCCTGCCGAAGGTCTGTAGAAGTTCTAAATCTATTAGTGGTATGTCCATCTATTAAAAGAACTAAGCTTATGACATTCAAGGCTACAAGAATTGGACTATATTTACGCATCAAACAATTCCACTGACCAAGTACAGTGTAAAAAAATGGGACACCTCCCTAAATTTAAGACACGTTTTTTTCCTAAAAACGAATGTCATATTCTCTGATCTCTGATAGAAAGTGAAAATTAGTTTAATTTCTCCCAAATCAATGGAACATTCAATGAATTTAGGTATTTGGCAGACCTGGGAAAGTTCCAACGAAAAAGTACTTAAGTACAAGTACAAGTACCGAAGGCCTGAGTACTTCAGCGTAAGTACAAGGACCGCATGTATGAAAAGTACTTGTAACTAAGTACTAAGTCTATAAAAAGTAATGAGTACTTTTTGAAGTACTTTTTTAAGTGGATTCTTTTTTAGAATTTTTGTACGTTGGCAGTAATATAATGGAGTTTATCGAGTTCAGTTAATAGATATTAATAAATAAATACCTTTTGAAAACTATAATATGTATAGTAACCAATGGCTACTATTTATAGTTTTTGACACTGCACGTAAAGTAAAACTTTCACCTCTCATTGCTACACTCATAAAAACTATTAGAAGACTGCTCAATCACCAATTCTCGCCTCCAATAATTCATAAAATTTCTAAGGAAAAAATTTCCAGTAAATTTCTAAGAAAAAATTGAAGTCTTCCCGACATCAGGTCGAGGCATCGTTAATTTTATATTGGAACGAGGAATTGCTTGCTTGCCCTTGGTTATGTCCATTGACGTATATAATATGGACCGCTTACTTTTATATTTCACGTGGGCACAATTGCTTGTGTCAAAAAGAGTTCTTACGTGTCGGTGCCAACATTGAAAAAATCATTAGCGGGAAGTTGAAAAAGTGAGCACGAATCTCAGAAAGTGATTTTAATAAAACATTTAGAATTTCTTGTGCGTAACTAAAGAATATATTGACTTTGGTAAAACAGGTTTTATCGCAGTAATATGATTAAATTCAAATCATGTATTCGACAAATCCACTAATTTATTTGTTGTTTTCAGTTCTCTCTGAGTTGGTACTTGGTGCTTAGACAGAAAGTCAGCAAGTGAGCCCACTTTCTGCAGTGTATTTCTATGAAGGCAGTCAGTCTATATTATTCATATCAGTGGTTATGTCATCAAGTCGAGGCATCGTTGATTTTATATTCGAGCGAGACGTTACTGTTTTTGTTCTACTTGCCCAGTCTTATTTGTATGTTATTAGTTTGTCAAAGGTTTTGCCTTGATGCGTAAGTGCGGCACATGGTTTAGTAGTTCTTTGCGTGCTTTAAAACTCAACAAAAAGGGAGTTGCGTTAGAGATTGTGTTTTATTTTCTACGTAGAATTAGATATTTCTAAGTACTTAATAGACTCAGAAATACTTAAGTAAAAATGTGGGTACTTAAGTACAAAACTAAGTCTTAAGTACAAGTTAATCGAAGCAAGTACCTACTTATGTTCAAGTACTAAGTAGAGGCATTTCAAAAGTATTGAGTAATAAGTCTTAAGTAACGAAAATATACTTTAAGTAGTACTTAAGTCTTTTTTTACTTAAGTATTGCCCAGCTCTGGTATTGGCAACAGAAAATCTATATACACAATACGTAAAGCTCCCGAAATGTTAAGCTTTCTCTTATGTAAGGAAGAGAACATTCAATAAATTAGGAATTATACTAATTTTTTTATGGAACACATATTTGCGTTAATATAATTCACACATTGTTTTTGAAAACAAGTTAGATATTGTTTTTCACTATTTTTTTTTAGCGTGCCATTTCATTTCTGGCACTTATTGAACTTTTTCAGCCATTTTCGCTGGAGATGCTTAAGAAAAGGTGCAAAAATCGCAGAAGGGATTACATTTTGGGTACAGAGTGTGATAGGCCATTTTAAAGCTAAGCTCTTGCACATTTTAAATTCAATTTGAAAAATTGGTATTGATAAAAATAGTAGTTAAAAAAAAACGAGTAAAAATTCCGAAATTTTAACTTTGTTGAGCCATAACGGAAAGGGTGAGGGTAAAAGTTTATAGACCATTGGAAAGGTCCAACGATTACCTATCCAGCAAAGTTTAAATCATCGTAATGGGATGTAATTGTAAACATTTGGAAGTTACAGGGTGATATATAAAAACGTACCGAAGTATCTTAAAGTCCCGTTATCTCCGAAACCGTTAGGATTGCCCTCTCCCTCAACCATACAATTTTTTGTTTGGCGAAGTATGACCGATCCGTAGCCTTTGGGTGCCAGACCACGTACGGGACACCCGTATATGACAGTATGATGGCACATAAGGAATGAGCTATTCAGCTAATTTTTATGTTTTTTAGTTTAGTTATATACTATTACCTATTCCCTACATTTAAGTATTCCCTTCATTTAGGGAAAAAAAATTTAGAGAAAAAAAACAAACAAAAATTTAATTTCCCTACATTTTAGGGATGGAATATTCCTTACATTATTGGGAAAAAATCTACCTGAATTTTAGCGATAAAAACCTAATCTAGATTTTCCAAGGTCTCTCCCTAATCTTATCGAAAAATACTTAAACTTTGTGGTACAAATTGTTACCACTCACTTTAAGGAAAGTTTTTTTTTATTGTGTAGAGTATTTTAATAACGCTATTTTAATTCTGTATAATGAATTTGTTCCAGAATGAACTATTACTACTCGTCAATGAACGCTTTCTTGCCTATAATCTCTGGAGAAGGATTGGTGGCTCAGATCTAGAAAGAAACTATAAAAGATTACGAAACATTTCTACAGCTCAGATTCGGAAAGTGAAATCTAGGTAATTTTGTGGAATAGTTGGATCCGTCTTTGCCATCTGGTACTGTCTGGAGAAATATAAAAGATGGCGGAATTATCCCAAAATCTTACGACAGTAGTACCATGAACTTAATTCTTACTTTGTAAATAGTTCCCGTAACTCTGGCTTACCTAATGTACATATGTTGTACAATACTGTGAATAATATATCCGCCCAGTTCACAGTCTTTCAGGAATGTTACTATTAATGACACCATCTGTCCAATAAACTCGATCAAATCAAATGCAATAGGCTCGGATGATATTGATATATGGTTCCTTAAGCTCATCTTGCCCTTTATAATTAGACCAATGGCACATATTTTTAACACAGCCATTATCATCTTTTCTGACCCAGTGGAAGATTGTAAAGGTCTATCCGATGAAGAAAATATGTAAACCCTCTACGCCACTGGATTTCAGAGCTATAAGTATTCTTCCAATATTATCTAAAGCTCTAGAAAGATTACTCTATGAGCAGATTAGGACTTATACGGAGGTTCATTGTGTGATCGCGAAGCAGCAGTGTGACTTTAGACCTAAGCACAGTACAGCTACTTCTTTATTACATCTTAATGACTCCGTTAGACGATATAATGAACTGCGAAAAGCCACAATACTATGCTTGTTGGATTTTTCCAACGCCTTCGCTTCTATATATTTTTATATTCTTTATCAAAAATTGATGACTCAGTTCAATTTTAATCAGTCAACAGCGAACTTTATATATTTAACTCAACGTAAGCAGGATACTGTCTTGAATGCGTCCTCGTCAAAGTTGGTACATCTTCAATCGGGTGTCCCACAAGGGTCAATACTGGGTCCATTATTATTTATGTTGTAGGTATATTAATGATATCGTGGTAGTTCCTAAGTATCCTTCAGTTATACTGTATTCTGATGATGTACAATTATTCCTGTCATCATTTATAACTAATGTTGCTACCAATATCTCTCACTTTAATTAGGATAATTCTTTTATATATAACTGGTCACTCAGCAGAAACAAGTTATCATTGAACCCTAATAAAACTCAGAGCATAATTCTTTTCAATCAGACGTTACATCCTTTCAATTTCTTTATCTAAATGACATTCGTATTGAATATAAGACCGTAGTTAAGAATTAAGTTATGTTTATTGATAGCGACTTGTCCTGGCAAAGTCATATCCCGCTTCCTACCAGAGTGGAGTTCACAGAGTACCGTCAGATTGGAAGAATTCCTAATCTCACGTTGGTGGCGTCATGAGAGCAAATGCAATCTGGTGACTCCACTCTACTCTGCCATTGTAAACGCTCCTTAAGAGTTCCAAGGTGAAAGTTAAATAAAATATGTGGAACGTTTCCCTCAGTATTTTCTTCCAAAGTATTCTTTAAAAGCTACTAATCATGTTTAATTTGATACCATAATAAAATTTTTGATATTGGTGTAAATTGGAATTTCGAAATTTGGGTGTTTTTATTTTCGAATGTTTTCGAAATTCGAAATTATTTATATTCATTAAGTACTTTGAACGATGACCTCTTAAACGATCCCATTATAACTGCACAGAACAACAATAATTAGTAATATTAGTTGTCTGTGATAATTGTTTGTAATCCTACGAAATACGAAATCTTGTTGTTTCTTGTAGG
The DNA here is from genome assembly GCA_963930735.1 of Dioctria linearis. Lineage (NCBI taxonomy): Eukaryota > Metazoa > Arthropoda > Insecta > Diptera > Asilidae > Dioctria > Dioctria linearis. The sequence goes on along the minus strand of OZ005743.1, from coordinate 8,718,618 downwards.
TACGCTGTTACAATTTGTTTGGTGGAACTATCTCGTTCTTGCAGCGATTATCTCTGTAGGTGAAAGAAAATGAAATACTTCCTTATCTTATCCCAAATAGAAAAATGAATTCACAGGAAAATCTTCTACAGCTCCTGGCATTCAGCGATTAGTCCTTCATGTTTACTTTGCTTATCCTTCAATTTTCTTTCTGTTACCCATGTGTTTTTTTTTAGCACTTTTTCGATATTATCTATCGATATAAGTAATTTATGATTAGTTCATTTCAATTTTTTAAATCAGTATTGATTTTGGAAATGAAATAATTTCGGTATGGCATAACGATAACAACAAAATTTCGGTGTTCGATCTCTATGAATAACTATACTAAAAAATTTTTTGAAAATTTACAATGTCTCGAAAGAAATTATAAAAATGTTAAATATTCCCTAAAATATGCATAGGTTTTAACCATTAACAAAATTTCTGTTTTTTACAACATAATTAATTAACAACTTATTATTATAATTATTAATTAACAGCTTTCTGACCGATCGTAAACAGCGAGTCAAAGCCAACGAAGTATTGTCTACTGCACTACCACTAATAAGTGGGGTCCCTCAAGGTTCTATATTGGGTCCTTTGCTCTTCAGTCTGTTTATAAATGACTTGCCTGACATTGTCCAGGATGTGAGTATCCATTTATATGCGGACGATGTCCAGTTATATCTCAATAGACCTATTGGGCTCTTAGACTGCATTGATCGAATGAACTGTGATCTCAACAGAATCAATGTCTGGTCGTTTGGTCGAGGAATAATCAGTTGGTTTTAAATCCTATCAAGTCTCACTGTATTTATTTCTACAATCAAAACTTGAATTCTTCTGATATACCACCTGTAGTTTTAAACAACGTTTCGCTGCCTATGCTGAATAAAGTCTCTACTCTTGGTATTATTTTAAATAGCGAAATGCAGTGTTGCGACTACGTTAACAGCATTATCAGAAAAGTTTATGCAGGGCGAGTATGCAGCTACTATCCTATCTACTAAAAATCGCCTCAGATTAATTAAAACTTTAATTGTACCTCGCTTCACTTATGGCAGTGTTATTTTTCCTAAACTGGAGAGTTGCTGTGCCCGTAAGATGGAAGTAGCTTTCAACGACTGCATCCGCTTTGTTTATGGACTTCGCAGGTTTGACCATGTCTCGCCATTTAGATCTCGAGTTCTTGGCTGTCCACTGATTCCCTACTTGCGTCGACGTGCTCTAGTTTTCTTATATAATCTAATTAATTGTGATCGACCTAGATACTTACGAGAATTTTTCCAGTTCACACTATCACGACGTAATAGGAATATATTGCTTCCACGTTTCTATAAATCTTAAATTGAGGATTCATATCATGTCCAAATTGCCCGTCTATGGAATAACCTTCCCTTGAATGTCCAAACTGCAGGTACTGTCGGAGTATTTAGGCGGCACATGGAAATACTTGTAGTATAATATTTATTACTCCTTTGCTATTATGAATTATGCTCATGATCTCCACAGCAGAATTTACGGTAAATTTATAAATTTAGCTCTGAAAGGAAACTAAGTTCTTATAGTAGCCCTTATTATATTTAATTTTTTTTTTAACTTGTTTTATAATTTAGAAAAATTGTTTCTGTATATTTCTTTCTTCTGTTACCCTTGAAAACTCGATCTCTAGCACCTTTAAATCTAATGTACGAAAAAAGATTATTAATTCTTGTGTACAGTATTCCTAAATAAATATTTCTATTTCTATTTCTAATCAAATTCAAATATATGATTTGAAATTCTGGAAAATTTTAAATTTTAAATTTAAATATATTTATTCAAGCAATGTATTTCTTTCCTGGTGAGAGGTCCAAAGAGAATTAGATGATAGTACTCACCGAGACAAACCATAAATTGTGTAGCAGGCCTATTTAAATTTGAACGACTTTCCTGTCAAAATCCATGACCACCAAGCACTTTCTTGTAAGATTAGGAAACCTCGGAATGGTGTCTTACATTAGAACCGACACAAGCAACCGTTTTGAAATAAATCTGTTTTAATGATGCATCATTTCATTAATTTTGCGAATATCACGTGCTAAATGAGGTTTAGTTGATAATAGTATGTATGTCCAAAAGAAAGTCCTAATGGTTATCATGCATTTTGGCGGGAAAATGTCTTTCCAATATTTTTTTATTTTCATTGTCGTCCCATTGCTCTCGATAAGAGGATGATGGCATGTAGAAGAAGGGTGTATAAAAAAACAAAAAACAAACGGCGAAAACTAATGTAGATCAAAAGTTTTCAGTATCTACGTCTTTGATGAAGCTTATAATGTTCTTGGGGGCCATTTTTCCGACATCCTCTGGCAATGGAAATGCCTTTCCTACATGTCTTAGCCTTATGCGGCACAGAGTTTCACAGTCACACAGGACATGTTCAGCGGTTTAATCGTCTTCCATACAGAATCAACAGGTCTCATCATCGACCTTACCCATCTTCTTTAGATGGTATCTAAGTGGGCAATGCCCAGTAAATAGGCCCGTTATGAGCCTTAGTTCCTTTCTGCTGAGTGTGAGGAATTCTTTTGTCCTCTGTTGCGAATACTTTATAAACTTCTTCGCTTGTCTCAGCCCCGGGATATTTTCCAGCAGTGTTAATTGTTATCTTACTAAAGTTTCTGTTCAATTGTAATCGTTGTTTAAGTTTCGACTCCAAAGTGAACATCATATTTATTAAAAAGCGCAAAATGCATAAGCTTGTTTTTAATACTACAATGGCGCTCAGACACAAATTTCATAAATACCGTTATTTATGTCAAAAACTTTTGGGTGTAAAAAAATCAAAATTTTGGAAATATTTGAGAATAATGTAAAGATGATTAATTAAAAAATACAGAGTAATACACCTTTTGACAGCTACTATTCTTAGCTATTTAATAAGCCAATAATAACCAAAATCTATAGTGCGGTTCAAAAGTTATACTCATTTATTCCCATCAGGGTTTGGCGAAATCTTCAACTGGCCACAACTCCTAAAGGAAGGTTTCTAGGAGGGTGTATGTGGAACAATTTTTTGATCAGACTACCTCAAGGAATCGCGTGGTATACCGGAAGGTATCTTGATCTGAATCACCCTGTATACCCCGCTCGATAGCTTTTCTTAAGGATAAAAAACTGCAACAATGAACTGCGTCGATTATGCGAAGTGAAAGATGAAGCCGCGAAATATAACATATGTGACTGTCCCGCGCTTGCAACTTTAAGGTTGAAAATCATTGGAGAAACCTCTCTCTCCAAATAAGGTTTGCAAGGTAACCACAAGGGCAATAATCGAGCTCGTAAAAGTGATAGATTTAGCTTAACCACTCTAGGGGAGGACACAATAGATCAACTCCGGTTGCCGTGTCTGCAGGGTAATAGTGGACTAGTCTCCCCTGCTCTTAACCTTAAGCTTAAGCACCCACGATCGAGGACGTAAGAGTAGGCATGAATTGCAGTTTTTGGTTCCTTGGTTTCAAATTAAAATAAAAGGAATTAAAAAATGTTTTAATCAAATCTGTAAACAAGTTTGAAATTTTCCATTTTCTCGAAAACGAAGGAAAGATAAATGATTTTCCGAATGTAGAGAGATACTTAAGACTATTCTAACGTACTGGGTAAGTTGTCTAATAATAACGGCATTTGAGTTCTGTAAAGGAAATTTCAAAGAATCTGCAAAATATGATTGTAATGAAACTGAGAAATTAGTCTTTTGAGATGTAGCAATTTTAAGAGAAAATGTTTTTGCAGTATTTGAGCTCATTCTTGAAAACGAAAACCGGGAATATCTTCTACATTGGTAAACTAAGATTTTTACAGAATAACGGAATATAGATTTGATTATCCTGAGTTACATATGACTGCAGTAGATCAAAAGATTCGCGATTATGGCATGACGGCGATAAATAAATTCTAAATAAGCTAAATTAAAATATCAATAATTGCTCATTTATTTATTTGCCTCTGGCTATACGAATTTGTCATCAATATCATATTTCAAGCCATCTCTTCTCTAAATTAATATTCCCCTATTCAACTTGAAGCTCTCCTCAAAAATTTACAATTTTCTCTAACCCGGCTTGACAATATTTGCCTGCCTACAACCGAAGTGTTTCCTAACCGACCTACCTACTTGAAATTGATGGAAGCACAAATAAATCTACCTCCAGTTGAAACAAATACAGCGTTGATCTATCATAAGAAAAATATTATTTATATGAATAAAATTAACCTAATACATGCTAACGGTATAGCAGTGTTTGTAGGACCCATAGAAACATTTTTTCAATTGCATACCTTAGGCTCAGAACAATTTCATATTGAGTGCAGCTAGGTACCCTATAGTATAAGTGATGAACGAAGAACAGAGATGTGTGACGTCATATGTAGATTCCTGATGAGTTCGAATGCCATACATTTTGTTGGATGTTGTTCAATAGCTGATGGAAGCAAAAATAAAACCACCTCGTCCAGGCTATGGTATCGGTTGTGATATCATAGATAGAGCCAAGATGTGATCGACTGCTATACTTTTCCTAGCATGTTGTTTGATTGTATTGTACAGATCGACGTGACTTTATAAATTCTTCTGTTTGCTAGTTTACAGCGAAGGACAAATCAAAGGGCTTTAAGGAAGGTATTTCTTAAGGGGGTCCTCTAGTTTCTCGGGTCGTTTTTTTTTTCATAAATCACATCTACAACATGTGTAGAAAATGTGTGCCAAAGGATTTTTCGATATTCGAAGTGGTTCACAAGTTACGGCCCTGGAACGGAGCAGGTATACGGAGCGCGAATTAGGCCCGAGTAAAGTGGAGCCGAGTAGGGTTGAGGCGTATTTATCGTAACAGATAAAAACAACAAGTATTTACACATGGAAGATAACAACTGTTACTCACAACTTAAATACCTGCGTGACTTCCAAGAAGAAGAAGAAGGCCTATTGTATGGTCCAGGCATAGCAGATTGACGGCGAGATGAAATTTTTAGTATAAATCACATGCGCGAACTTTCAAACGCGTTTTTCTCGAAACATCATTTTTCGAAACGGTGACCACGATATTTCAGAAACTACTGTACCGATCTTGTTCAAATTTATACAGAATCTTTAATATGTTATAAGCCAGCGATTGAACTGGGATTATCATGATTGCTTCGATAGTTTTTTTTCTACGAGCGAAAAACTTAAGAAAAAATGAGTAAAAAATAGAATGTAATTTTCAAAAGTGTATAAAAAAGTCAATTTTTGTAATTTAGAATTCACTCTAGTTCAATCGCTAGTCTTAAATATGAAGATTAGAATGCCGTTTGGTTTTTTGATTTCAGATAAGCAGAACAACCGCAATCTTGGTCACCGTCAAGCACCTCTTTTACTTGATGTCTTCCTGTCGGCCACTATAACTTTTATTCTATTATATATTTTGACTTCAAAAAATTTGTAAAGCTTATTTAAATGTTAATAAAGATTATGCAAATACAATGAGATTGATTATTTTGATGGTTTGCTCGTAAAAAATTATGGAAAAAGCCGTAAAAAAAACAGCCGAGAAACTAGAGGACCTCCTTAATGAAAATATTTTGATGAAATTTTTTATCATAATCTTTTATTTCCTTTCATTTCTATTTGTTTTAATCAAATTAAATCGGAAAACGTATGGGAAGCAATGCTTCCCTTGGTTCCAATTGACGAAATAGTATTGTATGGTTGTACGGACGTTGTTGGGAGTAATGAGTGGTGATAAGCTTATCATTGTCGATTTGTGAATTAAAACAACCATTGTATACCTTATAAGAAGTCTCTTTCATTTTTATTAAATATTTTTTTTTCACCATTGAATCGCTTACTCTTCTTAAATAATTTAAATTCTTCGTTTTACATTTTAACTAATTTTTTTTCTCCTCATTTTATTTATCGTATGTTTACTAATAATAATTTCATTTAATTTTACTGTGTTTCTCACTTCTATTTCTTGCTGCGCTTTTTTCATCTGCTTCTTTTTTTTTATATATAATAAAGTTTGTGCATAAAATTCAAAAATTTCTACAATAGCTCAACTATTTTTTTCTTTTTATTATGAACAAATTCAATAGTATACAGCTATATTACACTGAGTAACAGAAAAATGTTGTAAGTATGCGTAACATTTAAGGAGAGTGCTTGTGTATCACTTACCCTTTAAGGAAAATTAAAAAAAAAAAAACATAGCCTTGCCTTAAAAAAAAGGAATTTGAAAATAATGAAAATTAAATTATCACTTTTCGTAAAAAGAAAAAAAAGAAAAAAAAGAAATAATTCTTTAAAAAAAAAGTTTTTGTCGAGAAAAGTCTAACAACGATTGCACGTTTTGTCGTATTCAAAACATCCCAAAAATTATACCTTTTTGGCGCTTTGTATTTATACAAAGGAAAATTTGTTATTTTTTTATTTTTGTTTTTTTTTTTTATATATATAAACATTAACACATTAAGCAGAGAAATTTTCATTTAATTTTTCCCTGGTCAAAAAATAACTGTTAACGGTCGACGAAAATCTCCACCGCCTTGAGCTGCATACTGTGAATAGCCTCCATAATCAAGTTGACTGTCACTTGAAGAATTCAATTGTGATTTATCAGATGAATCAAGCTGTGGGGTAGCTTCCCTATCATCTAATGGATTGCTAGTATTTCCTCCTCCTCCTCCAAGACCAGAAATACCATTTAAAAGATGTTGATGCTGTTGCTGTTGATGTGCTTGTTGTTGTTGTTGAGCTCCATAAATTTTTGATATATCAAAAGCATAATTGGCTGCCCTATCTTGGTACATTTTCGAATCGAAATAAGCCTTTGTTAGGACGGTGGGATCCAAGTAGGCACTATAGGCACTCGCTTGTGCTTTTGATGTATCATATAGGCTACCTGCTGCTGAACTTAAGTAAGAACTTCTGTCTAGAGCAAATTTTGAAACGTCCATTTGACTTGCTATTGATGCCTATAAAATGAAATTTAATAAAACTATTAGTTTGGTTAATTTGAATTAAGTATATGGATGGGGCAGGTGAAGGGTGGGGAGGTGGGCGGGGAAAAAAAAACAACAATAGCAACGAGGAAATGGAATTCAATTTAAAATTTCTGCAAACCTAGGGATAATCTTACACTTAATTTTTACTAAATTAATGCAAGGTGTTACAAGATAAAAAAAAAATACTTTAATTCTTTAGAAGATTTTTTTTACTCCTACATAGAACCATCATTGTATCCCTCCTTATTCTGCAGTTATAGCGCCTTAAATTTAAAAACAGTAGTTGTTTTGTTTTCCAAAAAAAAATCATGTCATCAAAACTAATTTTTTAAAAACCCAAGGAACTTAAAATTACCAATGGCATTTTTCAGCCCCACCCACTCACCCACCCTCTTAAAGAATTATTTGAATTATTTCGCCAAAGGCTTAAAAATGGAGACAAGTTTTTTATGTGCAATTTTCGCTGAATTTGTAAAAAAAAGGAATTTCAAAAACGCAAAGGGGACTGTATTTTGGATATCGCGTATATAACTTATCTTGAACCATTAATTGAACAATTAACTGAAAAAAGAAGATACAAATTTCAAAATTGTAAATGTAAATAGTTACAACTTTGGCGTGAAAATGAATATGGTATATAGAAAGAGTGAAGGGATCAATTCTTTTAAAAGAGATTGTAGTAAAACGATCAAAAATCTTTAATGCCCTATACAATTAAATTTGTTAGAGAAAAAATTAGTACGTCCAGGTCTATCATTAGATTTGTTTTTAGTGGACTAGGCACCCGAACAATTGAAGATGTATTACAAGTTCGAAGAAAATTTGAAGCAAGTTTTTAATAAAAAAATGAATTCTAATCTAATTTAGTCAGCCCCGGCCCTGCTGGCCGTCAATTTAATTTCTTTTCACCAAGAGTGCATTAAAATTATAAACCATTTTTTTTTCGCTAAATTTCTGTAAGAAGAAATTGTGAGAAAATTTTGAATTAAATTTCTTAAAGACATTTTTAAGAAAATTACAAATAGAAATTTTTAAGTATTTTCAATAAATTTCTAATAAAAAATAAAAATTTTAAGTAACTCAAGTTTGGATTGGTGGGGCTGCCGCCCCAATTAAATATAACCACCACACACTCGTTAGCATATTGCATTGAGAACACCAATGAAGACACATTGAAAACCCCCTGATGATCCTGATGGCTTGGGTGAAACGTGTTGAACATAGCCGTTGCCTGCGTTCTTTTTTTCTTTTCAGTTTAATTTTTAAAGAATCTCTTGGATGAATATAGATTTTAAAAGTGCTTATTTTTGCTTGGCAAATATTTCTATGCACTTGCGACATTTTGCGAAGCTCTGTACAAGAAAATCAATTCAATGTTGTCTTTCGTCACTCATCCTTCTAAATACAAAGACTCAAAACCTTTGCAAACGTGTTAATTTAATAGAAATTCAAAATGACTTGCAAAATCCTATCAAAAGGATTGGAAAAAATCTCACATAAGTATTATGTGTGCTTGTGTGCCTTACTCTGAGCAAAATCTATCGACACTGTCATCCTCAATAATTAGTTTTCAATACAAATAAGACAGGCTGAACGAGAGTAATTACCACCTGTACACTATTATAGCCGTCATCCTAAAATGCAAATTATCAAAGGTAGTTAAGCGTTTGATGAGGGCACGTCCTTAATTACAGTGTTTCAGGCTTAACAAATTGAGACGAAAGTGATTGAGGAGACCCAAACCAATACCGATGATATGGTGGAAAGGAAATAACTTAATTGCACGGTTCAATAGGTTGTTGAGGGCTTCTTCGATCAATTGAGATGGTTAAATAATTTCTTCCTAGCGATAGAAATCGACGATACACGTACACCTACCTCTACAATGGAATTTTGGTTGGGGAATACATTATTTTACCTAACATACATAATATGTGTATGTATGTAAGGTCTGAGCAACGAGCGGATCATTCAATATAGCAACAGAAAAGCCAGGTGAGAAACAGCTGGAATGAAGCATGCCCCGGTAAGCTGTGGGAGATAAAAAGCCCCGTCTTCTTAAAGCACTTCAAACAATGCACCTTAACGAGTTGGCACATTTTTTGTCTTGGAGGGAGACTGAAGAATACGAAACCTTTCAAAAATTTTTCAACATCTTCCATCTGAATGTACAATAAATGAGTGATGTTACTTATACTACTACTCTATAGCAAGGAAAGTATAAGTAAGTATATAAATAAGTAGGGGGACTAGGGGTATTCGCTATGGTGCCTACTTATCATCTCCGACATTTGTTCTCACCTTTTGGTTCTGCGGTGTTAAAAACACGAAAAAAGGCTTGAAGAAAACACAAACAAAAGCCAGCAAAAAAAAAACAACTCAAAATTCAATTCTTCTTGGATGGCAACCGATCTGACTTGAAAGACCTAGACGGGCCGGGAAGAAGAAGTAAGATGAATGTGGACTTGAACAAACATAGGGGCCAAATTGAAGAAATGGAGACGTGGTTGGGGGCATTTCACAGGTCATTTAGAAAAGCGACGTGAGATGCAAATAAAATTCATGATAGTGCGCTTGCGCTGATGTCGAGAAAAGAAAGAAACCTCACGCTTCTTAGCATTACCTTGGGTAAGATGGAAGCGTTTACTCATTCATGTCTGGTCGCTTTACAACATACACACACATAGCCTTTCACTTAATAAGAAATAAATGTTGATCGGTTAATTATTGCCTTCAAAGTGGTTTTCGGATTCGAATTTTGTTGACTTGTGGATTAAATGATGGTTTGGTGAGAATATTTCGCACTTACATTGCATTACATTTTCGATTAGCAACTAAAAGCTGTCCATTTTTGCGATTTGTTTTAATTTATACAAAATTATAGAGTACTTATATTTGTGGAGTATTATGTTTTTAAAGGTTACGTTGGTTTGAAAGGTCTGTATATGTTTTTTTTATCGATTTTGAAGGTGACTTTAGTGGTTTGGCTAGGGATCTAGAGGGGTTTCAATCGAATGATTTGGATTTGAAAAAATCCTTTAAGCCTATAGTTTAGTTTATCTAACTGAAACCTTTAGAAATATAAAAAATTTCGAGGTAAAAGGTCAGGCAACTAAAAGTAGTCTCGATAAGATTACGTAATTTTGTATCAATGCATCCCCTTCTTTACTACAGGTCATGGCGTTATAAAATGCATATGTATGAGAAACGTGTCGTTTGAAAGCTATTAGCATTGCGCATTATGGAAAAGCAAATACGTTTTATGTTTCAAAATTTATATAAAATAAGCAACGCTTCTGGTGACAATAATTCTAACGCCTATTTATAGATTAAAATGTTTACTTTTAGAAAAAAAAAGATTGTAGCAAACTGTGATTAAAACAAGTTACAAGCTACAAATTTATAATTTTTGGACAGCCTTCAAAATACAGGTGTAATACATGGATGTTATGGATGAATTGATGGCTTGAAACGAGGTTGGGATCCGGACTGGGTCCGTTGAACGTAGGCCAAAATGAAGCCCATTGTTCATCCTCCTTATGAACAATAACGTATGAGTCCCAACCGGACGGTGTAACAAAATTCAATATTGGCCCTTAACCCTCCTTACCGGCTTCATGCAGTTCTTTCAGGAGGTCTGAGCCAAGTAATCTGTAACGTTTTCCTGAGTGAATTGGATAGTGACAAAGAAAATGAGTCATCGTTTCGGATTCCTCTACGCATCCTCTCCATACCGGATCATCAACAAGCCAGATACTCTGTAGGTGACCGCTCAGAGGAGAGTGCCAAGTGAAAATTGACACTAGAGTTCTCAGGGTGGCTTGTTTAGTCCCAATAGCTTTTTGATTTCGATTGGATTAGGTCTGCCCCAAAGCGCCTTTCTAGTTCTACCTGATGGGTCATCTAACCAACTGTGTTGGTGTTCAAACCAAGCCGTGATATTAGAGGCAAGGTGTTTTGGTGCGATCCTAATTATGGAGAACGATGCCTCCGAGGCTGCACCAAGACGAGCTAGTTCGGCCGCCTTTTTATTCCCGCTAATATTGCTGTACCCAGTGTTGGGCGTAATCTGATTCCAGTGTAATTTAATTAATAATTCAATTACAGTTTAGTCAAATTACCAAGTAATCTAAATAAATTGTATTTGATTATATTTCAATCAGATTACTTATGAGAGAATATGTAATCTATCAAATGTGTAATCTGTAATCTAATTACAATATAATTCGATTATTTTGTAATCTAATTACATTGTAACAGATTACTTAAAAGTAATTATTAATACAATGTAACGAATTGAAAGAAAATATTATTATTCTTGTACGAAAATAGTTTTAGGGAGTTTTAAGAAGAATTAGAATACAAATATCTTAAATATCTTAAATGTAATCTCATTAATTACATTTACATGTAGTGTAATTAACATATAATCGATTAATGTGTAATCAAATTAACTTGTAATCACACTACACGTTAATCGATTACATTATGTAATTATGGAAATGGATTACATTAGTAATCTGTTACAAAGTAATCTGATTACAGATTACATGGTTAATTGTAATTGTTAATCGTTAATCAGATTTCATTTTGCCCAACACTGGCTGTACCCTGTTGTCCCGAGAAAGGCAGTTAGGGGTAGTTTTACATTCCAATACAGTAGAGTCTGTCAATGGTTGAAGCATGTAATTTTAAAGTTACTTTTCAGCATAGTATCGAGGAGGTGACCACGGTTCCTGTATATGTCAGGTACAATGGACTCCACGAATTCAAAGATGGACTCCTGGTGGAAGTCTTGTACCAGCTCCAGTTCCGATTGATATGCAGTCTCAGCGGAGCTATTGACGCGCCGATCATAACGTGTATATGCATGGTGTGTATGTTGAGGATGATCTCAAGAGCTCCAGAGCTGATTGACTTGAGAACGCCACTTGCACTTAGGAGGCACAACAGCTTAGTCTTCTCCAATATCTTACGATGATTTGTGAACTCCATTGCGTTCCACCACACCACAGAATCATAGGTTAGCATGGGTCGGATGACGCTAGTGTAGAGCCATAGGATCATCCGCGGTTTAAGTCCCCACTTTACCACCAGATATTGAATCCATGAATATTCTAATTGTTGGAGATGAAATAAAAAAATGTGGGAGAAAAAATTTCAAAAATTGTAAATGAAGTAGAAGAGTTGTAAGAGAAGAAGCCATCATAAAAGTTTTAACGGAAACTGATGAGTATTTGGTAAAATCATAAAAATTCTATTTTCTCCATAAATGGCGAATTGTAAAACAAAAAAAAAAAAAAACTATCGCAATTCTTATGGACATTTTGGAAAAACTCTAAAAAAAAGAGAAGAAACAACGGCATAAAAGGGATAAGATAAAAAACAGTAAAAGGTAGGTATGCAACGTTTTATATTTTAAATAGTAAAGTTGGCAACAAGGATCAGTGTGTGTTGTCTTATGGATGTGAAGGTCTCATGAAAACTGCACGGAAAAACCACTGATCTTACGATATGTGATTTATGTGAGTGCAATTTATATTCGTATCAATTTAGCATATAGCCTGAGTTAATTTAAAAAGGAAAAGTTAATTTCATGCAGAAAATTCTTTTGTTTTTGATTTAATTTGTTTTTTTTTTATTAAAAAATTTAAGGTTCTTCTGAATTAAGAGCTAAAATGAAAAAACTTTATTAACCTGCCCCCAGTTTTCTCTCCCACTCATGTCTTCTTTCACAGCAATAAACTTTACCTTTCCCAAATACAATACATTGGAATAAAGGGCCCCCTTAATATAACAGAACTCGATTGGCTGTCAGCAAAAAAAAAATTTGTTCATTTAAATATATTGAATCCCCCCCCCCCCACCCATCTCTGCATAGCCCTTCGGGTCCCACAACACATATGGAACACTCTGTCTACAGCTAGTACTCTATTTCCAGACCTCAGCTCTTTAATTATCTCACGATTATGCTTTATTTGGTGCATTAATTATTATTTTTATTAAGGACATCAAACACCTAGTATAGATGTGTAGTAGAATGTGAATGAGAGAGTTAATTTGTAAAATATACCGGGTTTCCTCATGTAAAGCAGTTTC
>OZ005743.1:8502655-8705278 GCA_963930735.1 Dioctria linearis | reverse complement strand
AAAGCAGTTTCGATTAAACTGACCTTAGTACTCATCTTAATTGTATTAAGATTATCTATAATTACCCACTTCAGCGATTACTTTATTTATTTTCCCAACAATAATTACTATTTTAACACTAACCACAAAACGAAAATCACCGAGTAATTTAAAATCAAAAAGGTCTCACCTTAACTACATACAGCAAGCACAACTCTTTTGGACCTATATTTATAAATTCCAAATAAATTCCAGTAGTCCCACATCCCAGAACTCCTCAATTATAATCTTCCCGGCTACACAAACTATTATCTATAATGACTGACTTTACCACCGTAACCACCACTAATTGACGGTTGCGGCAAACTTTTAGAATCTTCTTGTCAAGATCAACAAATTAATTTTAAAATTGGAAAAATTGACAAAAAAAAAAAAAAAAACGTAAATTAATTGACACCCTTCTCAGCATCTATCCAGACGTGTCGTCCATCTACATACCTACCTACATATATATTAAGGTTTCAAGAGGGCGTCACTTGGGAAATCGATTGATAAACATCAGAACCACCGTTAAATGATCTCCTCCTCATCATACCTAAGAGGTATGATGTTGCGCATACACCTTAAAAATTTATTTTATACCAATCCTCTTCGGACAATTTAAGGTGATTGAGTTGCAGGTGCTCTAATTCATAATTACTAGGTTTTAGACAAGGGAATTGCTGTTTGTTATGGGATGGGATGCTCTGTAACTGTGTAAACATGGGTTTTTTTTAACTGATTTTTTTTTTGTATTTGGTATTTATGTGTCGCACATATATAGGTATGTCGCAGGAGGAGGATGAGGAGAAGGACAAGGTGTTTTTGTCAGGGAAACGTTAAAATTTGTTAATTGTTAGTTTTGACAGGAAATTGGGTAATTACCTGTGATGTTGGTGGACTTGCCTGTGATAAGTGACTGCCTAAGTGATAAGCTGGTCCCGGTGCAAAGTAGCCAGGTGTTATTCCTGTGTGGGAAAAAAAAACAGCAAAAATTATATTATTGATATTAAAAATTTTCTTTGAATTTATATTGTGTGTTGTGATGATTATTTGTTTGTTTATTTTTGATGACATTATAGAAATTATGCCAGTAAACATTTGCATTTGATGTAGGTCTATGACTACAATACAGGAAGGAAGTACCTTGCGATAAAACATTTGATTTTATAAAGTATCCTGAGAAAATTTCTTTTCTGCTCCTCCCCCTCATTTCCCACCCTTGCCATATAAAATGCGGGTTTTTCTATATTGAAACATTTGTGGTTTTCTTAATGACTCATATCTAAATTTTAAACAGACTTTTAAAATTATCTGATTTAAATTTAATTTGGTGTCCCGGCTTAGGCTTAAGAATATATTTGGCAATTTTGGATCTGACTCATAGTTTTCAAAATAACCCCACTTTAACATTTTTTTATATGTTTTTACAGATCAGTCTGTAACTTAATTCAATTCAATTTAATTCAATTTTTATTTCCTGGCAAATAGTACAATAAGACTTACAAAATCTTTCACCTGCACCGACTGATACTGAATGTATAATATATGAAAATCAAAAGCTAATGAATAAACTTAAGATATGCAACCGAAACGGAGAAATGTGATCAAATCGTTTCATCCCAAAGACAAATCTTGTGCAATCATTAAAAGCAACCTCCCAATTTCCTAGCGCAAGAAGAATCTAAACGGGGGTAAATTAGACAAGACCCAATAAAATATGGCAATAAAAGAGTTTTAACTAATTTTAAACGTAAGGGCTCTGTTAGTATACTAGCTGATAACCACAGTCTCCGAAGGCCACCATACGAATTATTCCATTTACATGGTCACAGCAGCTCATTGAGGTGTCCAGAGTAAAGCCGAGATTTTTAACTTTATTCACAAAAGGCAGGGTAATTCCATCAAGAATGACCGGAGGCAACTCGCTTATATCAAAATCATTGATTGGGATTTAGTGGGATTTAAAATAAGCTGATTTTCGGACGCCCATCTTGATACTCGCTCCAAGTCAGAGTTGAGGCGATCTACGCAGTCTTCCATTAGACCAATCGGCCTATTCAGGTATAGTTGTACATCGTCTGCGTACAAATGGATGTTACAGTCCTGGATGATATTAGGAAGATCGTTAATGTACAGACTAAACAATAGTGGTCCAAGAATAGATCCTTGGGGTACTCCGCAATGTAAAGGTAGTACTTCTGAGAGACGCTCATCAGCAATCACCTGTTGGGATCTCTTTGCCAAAAAATCAGTTATTAAAGAAATGGCCGACGTAGAAAAATTGAATTGTGAAGCTAATTTTGTCAGTAACTTAGGATGATTGATACTGTCGAAAGCTTTTGAAAAATCCAGTAGGGTCAACACTGCATGGTCATTGCTATCTAAAAATTTACGAATATCACTGGTGACTTTTAAGAGAGCGGTTTTACAACTATGGAAAGCACGGAAGCCCGATTGCCAGGTAGTTAGGAGTTTTTTTGCTTTCCAAGTGTTCACTTATTTGGGAATAAATTATCTTCTCAAGGGCCTTTGAAAGATAGCATAATACACTTATTGGCCTGTAGTCAGTTACGTTACTTGGGTTACTATTAATTTAGCTATTGGCCGCACAATTGCGATCTTCCAACAAGTGGGAAATTCAGAAGTTGTCAAGCAAGCATTAAAGATATGCATGATAGAATGAATTGAGAAATTGGGAAGGAGCTCTATCTTGACCCACTGCATCAGATTTTATTGAATGGAAAGCTTTACTGACTTCTTCGATATTAACACAACGGAAACTAAGACCGTCCGTATGAGCTTTACCTGCATTTCCGTTAACAAAATCTTCAGAAGTAGTAGCAGAATTCAGAGCAACAGATTGTGTTGATGTAAAATGAACATTCAAGGTATTAGGATCTAGTTCACATGTATCTGTATCTTTTCGAAAAATACTTGAGCGTTTTAAATTGTTCCACAGTCTTTTTGGAGGCAGGTTAATATCAAACATGCGTTTGAAATAGCAAAATTTAGCCGCACGAATCTTGGAATTTACTTTATTTCTAAATGTCTTATAATGATTACGGCTTTCATTAGTTCTTAGTCGCAAAAATCGATGATGCAGAAAATCTCGTTCAACAATCAACGAATGAACCTCTTGGGAAAACCACGGGCAACCGTTTTACTTTGACCGACCTTGTTCTGAATGGTGCATATTTGTCGTGTAGATAGTAATTCAGGCTGTATAAGATATTCAATTTATCATTTATTGATGGGGTTAGATAAAACTCATTCCAAGGCAGAGCGGCACATTCTTGAGCTAACTCAGCCACATCAATATTTCTGTAATTTTTAAAAGAAATAGTATCATATAAATTATCTACTATGCACCTTATGAACGTAATTAAAGCCTTATTAAATATTAAGTTCTCCGAACCTTTCTACTGAGCTCTGAATTACCTGTATATTAGCCGTATTTGAAAATTTACAAGATTATTATTGACAACCCATTTGAATTGAACACATTTGTAAGATCGTTATTGATTCGACATATAGCGTCTTCAACCAGTACAATTGGCCTGAAAATAAGCATATATGTAGCTGAATCTAGTCTACGCAAATCTCAAATTTAGTGAGAGTTCTATAATGAAACTGGGAAATATTAAAGGACCAAGAATGGATCCCTGAGGCACTCCACTAAAGAACAGGTAGAAAGTCGTATGGAAAATCCGATTACACACAGCACATATTGCCGGTTATTTACAGAGAGCAAACGGAGTTGGAAAGTTAAGAACAGAATGCGATTTGCCAAGTCGAAGCTTGTGGTGGCTAACTGTGTGGCAAAAGCTTTCAAAAAATCTAAAAGTACAATTTCAGTTATCAAAAGAGATTCTGATGACATTGTAATTAATTTGTATTAATTCTATAGTATGTACAGCTGCTGTTGTTAGACTTTAATATGGAGACTGGAGGCTTCATATTCATAGAACTGATTACAGTTCTTCAAATAAATTGTTCATTGGATTATGTGAAATTTTCTTCAAGGCTGAACAATAATCGAAGACAAGATTTTCAGAAATTTTGGATGTAGACTGGACTGGACATAACAAAAGCTCAAAAATATCGCCGTTCGTTTAAATTTCAAGGAACTAAATCATAATAACTGAAAAAATTAATTTTTAATTAGCTAACAAACCTATTTCAGGAATACATTTTCAATTAACCTCATATTCTTTAAGTATGCGCATATTTTTTATTAATTTAATTTTTTATTACCGTTGAAAAGTTTATTGTAGGCCATAAAAACTTTAGAAATTTTATAACATGCTCAGGATAAATATTAGTAGAAGGAAAACTATAAACCAACAACAAACTGCACCCATATACATATGTATACCATTCCTGACAGTATATACAACAATCATCAATTAAACAACTCCAAACACTTCCTCTACAAGTCATAAAAGGTGCTTTCACCCACAAGCTTTGTAATGACTGTTTACATAATCCTAAACATAGGGTTGAATGCTAATTAGAGAACATAAAACCGCAACTTCTTGATTACCATAACGATCCTTCTACATGATTAATGGAATATTTGTAAGTTTGTAGTGTACTTCCTGCAACTTCCGTGACATGCTTTAGAGCTCTCTCTCTTTCTGTCTCTCTTTCTCTTTCGCTTTCGCTTCATACCCCCCACTTAGGGTTTTCATATAGTCTCTTCAGCCAGGGATAATACATTCGTCTTATAGAAAATGAGGAAAAAAAAATAACTACATACTACGGAACTCGCAGTTATTTGTTTGAGACAAATTACTTTTGTGCACGACAAGATATATATTGTTGGGATACCTCCCCCTCAAACCCCCCTTAATATATTCTTTGATCCGGTTATCCCTAAAATTTGACTCTATGCATGCATGTATATACATTCCTTAAGTTGTTGGGCTCTTGTTCTAATCGAGGGATTAAAATTAGCATTATTCATCCACACACATAAGCATATACAAGTTTTCCTTTATTCCTTTTTTTTGTTTTTTTTTTTTTAGTAATTTGAATAGTTTTGACATGATTACAAATATATACGTACCCGCCCTCAAAGCTTCTACCGGTACTGAAGGATATGGCATCGGATATGGATATCCGTCACGTCTTAGTGCTTTCGGTTTCCTTCTGGGACGATACTTGTAGTCAGGATGTTCTTTCATGTGCATTGCCCTACAAAAGTTAGTTGGATTAAGTAGTGGGAGTTTAGTATGTAAGGGGGGTAGACAGTTGATGTAGGATGAATGAGATTTTTGTTGTTGTTATCTTAAGATATTTATTATATAATTATATAATATGTATGTATATATGTACCATTCATACCTAAGACGTTTTGCTTCATCAATAAATGGACGTTTCTCATCTTCTGTTAATAATTTCCATTCAGCTCCTGAAAAGATAAAAAAATAAGGAGAAAATATTTTTATTATTACACCAACATTTTTAATTATTTGAGCAAATTAACTTGAGTTAAAAGGAAATCCAACATTAAGAATAACTCGGTGATGGCTATTTTCGTGTTGAAGTAATGTTATTTATCCATTTTTGTAATATTACACAATTATTATGTGCAGGATATATACTAAAAAAAAATCTGATTAAAGTCCGTTCCGTATTACATGTTTCCCATTATTATTATTACATACAATTGAAAGTTACAATTATTTACGGCTAAATGAATTATTATTAATAAATATGAAAAACAAAAGTGCACCTAAAAGTGATCCTTGCGGCATACCGCTTTTGCTAAAACTTACGAAGGTAGAGTAAAACTCTTCACTCAAAATATCTACGACTTATGTAATACTTTTTAAAATAAATTTATATCTAGAATTACATTGACTAGATTTTCTATCAAAATTAAATGGCTTACTCTGTCTATCCGTATTGAAAATATTTGCAATATCATTAAAGATGTGACAAATAACACAACGAAATATTTATAGTTTTCAGAGGACATAATAGATCAACTCTGATTGCTGTGTCTGCAGAGTCATAGTGGCCAAGTCGCTCCTACTCCTAATCTTAACCTATTTCAGTTTGTCTTTACTAAATATTGTATTCACTTTCAGGAAAAAGTAATTCTTAGATTCACATTTAATAGAAAGATGAGCGCTACCAGGTATTTTCAGTAATTTGTGAGCTCTAGAATCTAGACTAGATTAAAGGATTTTGATATTTGAATTTGGTATTTGTGTGTCCATCTACATGACAACGCGTTGATTTAGAGAGATAAAATTTTGTATGCAGTTTTTGTTTTTTTTTAATAAAAATAAAGGGGACCACCACGTGTGACTGATTAAAAAAAAAAATTTGTTTTTGCATGAGTTACATCCAAATATAGTGCAGAATATGTGTTTAATATAATTTTCGGATATTCTGAGACGTTCGAAAGTTAAGTAAGTTCTCTTGGGATTTGGTTTCTGACCTGAGCCCTTTTAATACAAACACAGATTTAAATGTATAGTAGAGAGGCCGTTATATCTCTAAACTTATTTTCTGTTTCCAATTATGACTGTTAGTTTAGTCTTATATGAGCACACAAAGTGCTCGAATATTTTATTTGTGATAATCGTATTTGAACTTTTAAACGCGTTTTTCTCAAGACTACGTTTTTCTAATTGGTCTCCACGATATCTCAAAAACGGTTTGACCGATTGCCTTGAACTTTTATGTAAAGTCATCGAGTGAACTAAAATAATGCAAAAATTCCGAACCGTTTTTTTTTTCGTAACTAAATGATCGAAAAAAATCATGAAATTTGAAAATTAATTTTCAAAAACATCTCAATTATTCAATTTTCAATATTTTCGAATGATTCTAGTTCATTCGATAGCCCCGCCCCAGCTTTATAGATTGAAACGCCGTTTGGTTTTTTGATTTCAGATAAGCCAATTAGCCGGAATCATGGAGACCGTCGACATGGGTGCCTTTGTAGTGGTGAAACACACATTGTGATAAATATTTTGGTCTGAAAATATTCTGGCTTACTGCTGAAATGTCAATTAATACAGATATAGTAAAAAGTTTTTATTGTTCTTCAAAACAACATCTCAAAAAAAAGGTAAAAAAAGAGGCGGTCACACGGGTGACCTCCTTAATTCGAAATTGAGTGAAATCGGCCAACTCCATCGTAACGTTAGCTTTATATTTCATTACATATTTGGCCTCTGTGGTGAATCTTAAATAGTTCTTCAATCGTTTTAGCGCTTAAAACAACCGTTCTGCCGAGCATTTTTACCCTGTGTACACAAAAACATCCGGAGCGCTATTTCCATATTTGGATAAATGTCCAAAAATCTGGCCGGTAATTGTTTTCCCTGTGTACCCTCACCGGACGACAAATGTGCAGGTGCAGACACTCGTTTTCCAAAGTTCTGTCAAAATCTCTTAGATAGAAGGCTTTCAAGTGCCGTGCGCCTTCGCGAATATCTTGAGATTCCAAGCTATGTAGCTTCATGAGAAAGTCAAACTTTTTACTCAAGACTCGCAAGTAGAACTACGTCTTTGTATCAACCCTATCTATAATGACGTTTAAAACGGTAACTGAATCCCTTCCTGCCGAATAGCTCGACTTCGATATCGTTTCCATTTACTTCATCAAACTGCAGTTTTGCTTACGTTTCATTTTCATATCGTATCCGTAGTTATGTTTACCCGTTTATTTCCAAAGCCTTAGACTCATAATAATCAAAGGTACCAACTTTCTTTATACCATCTAGGTATGTACCAATGACTGATAAAGTTCAGCGATTGTCTGAAGTTCGATGCTCACAGATTGCAAACATTTGCTAATTTTATAAAATCTTTCAAAGACGTCATTTCACAGTATGAGGTCATTTTAATGTTTTGACAGTGCTATATAACACACCGAAAACAATTTTTTTTCGTATATAATTTATAAATATCTACGAAAAAAGTGATCAATTGAGAATTTGCGGCCCCCAAAAATTTGCCGCCCTGATTTGTCTATTGGTAAATCCGCCCCTGTATGCAGGAACAATAAATTGAATAATTTTTTTTTTAATTTTCGGTGTCGTATATCCTCCATGTATACGTTTTCGCCCCCTGGCAGGGCTCTCCTACAAGGTTGGGCCCCTAGGCAACTGTGCCTAGTTTGTCTAGGCGGAAGTTCGCCGTTGACCACGGCTTGTAAACGCGGCAAAAAACCTAAAAATTTAAATTAAAAAATCCTTTGTAGTATTACTATACAAAATTATCATTTTTCACTGTATTACATTAGCACATGATACAAAGATAAAATGGTATGGCCGATTCGAGAGGAATTTTTTGTGTTGCTACGTCATGAGATGACAATGTCATTTCGAGCGAATTTGTTTTGAGTTTTTCGTATTTTATTCACTGAAATACGTTTGAAATATATTAAAAAACAAACATTAGTTTCTTCCTTTAAATCACTTCGGAGAAGTAATTATGCGCTAAACCCAAGTAACATTTCCCCTCTTTTTCAGGTCTAATTTACGTCTATTCGACGTAAATTAGGACAGCGACTAATTGTGGTTAAGTTAAGATTACCTAATATTTACTTCCGATTTACGTAAGTGGAGAAAGAGAGGACGTCGTATCAACGTAAATATAAGGGAAGTTAGGGCATATTTCCCTGTAGGACACAGGACTCATTTCCTTGATTTGGTAAATTTATGGTAAATTTCACGTCGAATTTACGTAAATTTTCCTTAATCTCGACCTATTTTCTACCTAGTTTAACTCATGTTAAGGTGTGTGTTAACATAGAAGGAATTACATTTTATAAGAATTGTATGTGTATATTTTCCATAGTAGGTAATGTAAATATTATGAACAAGGCACATAACTCCAAATTGAAAGATTATGAGAAGTTTTGCTTTAACAAAGTATATAGAAATTATGACCTTATTCAAAATTAATTCTCGCAGCTTCTAAGCGTTCAATTTTTAAAACGAGAAAAATTTTATTGATAAATATGAAAATAATTTATCGAAAAACAACAACGAGCTTTCAAAATATTGATGGTTTTCAGCTGATTGGAGTTTTCCAGCTGGTTATGCTTTTGATCGGGTCTATGATGTAAGGTTTGGGATATTTTTTTTAAAGGAAACTCTGATCTTTGGATTATACTTTTGTATTGTTCACTCGACGTTTCGGGTCTTGATTAGTACCCTTCTTCAGGAGTTGGCTAAATTAGAGTACAAGATAGTATTCCGTACAATTCAAATATTTGATGTTCTCACCTTTGCTTTTGGTATGATGAAAATTTTTTTTAAAAAATATTATTGAAACATATTTCACAGAAAAATATGATAAAAACGTTAACTAAACATATAAATAAATAAATAATTTAAACAAAATAAATAAATAAATAATTTAAACAAATAAATAGGTGAAATTTAATTGACTGTTTTATTTAAGGGATCACAGACGAATGGTTTGCGGAGTTCTTTGTCATGTTGTGATGTCAAGTTTCAGTTTTCTAAGTATGTGTTGGTAATCTTTATTTATTAGATCTGTGTCTTGTCTTAAGTTAGTTAGATTCCTTTTTTCCATGTAGATGTAGCATGCTTCTTTGAATTCGCGTTTTGCTTTGTTTTTCTCTATGTTTATAATTGTTGCATTATAAAATGCGAATACGTGTCCGGTTTTTATTGTATGGGATGCTAATGCTGATCGTGGTGTTTTCTTGGTTATGTATGTTTTGTGTTGTGATAGTCTGGTTTTGATTTTTTTTGATGTTTGTCCTATATATGCTGTAGTGCAGTTTTCACATGGTACTTTGTAGACAACATTATTGGCTTCTTGTGTGGGTATAGGGTCCTTTAATTTTGAGTAGCATCTATTGAGTTGCATTATAGGTTTGAATGCCATTCTTATTTTATTATTGTTATTTTGAATTATCCTGGCGATTTTTAGGGATAATGGATGTATATATGGGATGGATCTGTATATTGGGGTAGTGTTGACTAATGTTATTATGTTGCTAATCGTTCTATTATGTTGGGTGTTATAATAATGAGTATTCCTTGTTGCTTTCTTGATTAATGTGTCTATTGTGTGGTGTGGATAGTTGTTTTTCGTCAGAATGTCTGTAATGCAATTTTTATGGTTTTCTGTGTGAATTGCCGATTACTTATTTTAAATATTTTATTTATGAATGATTGAGCTGTGTTAATTTTTGTTTGTTGTGAGTGATTGGAGAAATAGTTCAGTATCCGGTTTTAACTACAGGGTTTACAGTACCAGTCTGTTATTATTTTATTGTTGTTTGTTCTGATAACGCGGATGTCCAAGAATGGGATTGTTTTATTATTCTCTTTTTCGATGGTGAATTTTAACCTATTGTGGATGCTATTGTATGTGTATGTGAATTCTATTTCGGAGCATTTTGGTATAGCGCAGATAATGTCATCTACGTACTTTTTTATAAATGTCGGTTTTATGTAGATTTTTTTAATGCTTCTTCCATCACGTAATCAAGCGCCATTTCAGCTAGAATGCCAGATAGGGGGTTTCCCATAGCAAGTACATATTTTTGTCTGTACATTTTATCATTGCATTTGAAGTAATTGCAGTCTATAACACAAAATTTAATTATTTCTTTAAAAAGAACAATTTCTATTGGTGTAATTTCTTCTATTAGGTGCCACTGATTGTCAATTATTTTTAATATTAGTTCTGTGTCAACATTTGTATAGAGAGATAAGATGATCATTCGGTTTTAGTGTTACACCATCTAGGAAAATTTTCATTTCATATGTATTTTTTATATTGTGCGTACTGTGATTTATTTGCTGCAGTATATTGCATATATATTTTGAGTGATTGTAACTGGGCTATTAATTGTTGTAATTATTGGTCTCATGGGTATGCCGGCTTTGTGTATTTTTGGGAGACCGTATAGACGGGGGCATGTGGCTGTATCCATGGAGAGATTTCTCTTTTGGATTTTATTTATGTAGTGGCTAACATGGTAAGAACTAGTTTATTGTTTCAATTTTGGTATACCGTGGGTTGGTCATTTTCTAGGTGTGTATAAGTACATTCGTCATTTATCATGGATTCCATTTTTTGTAAGTATTCTTGTTTTTGCATAAGACCCGAAACGTCGAGTGAACAATAAAAAAGTATATTCCAAAGATCAGATTTTCCTTAAAAAAAAAATTTCCCAAACCTTTCAAAATATTCTACAATATTTAAAAAATAATGATTTAAAATTTTTTAAATTATTCTTTGGTTTCCGATTTAGAGCATTGGAATTAATTTAAATATGCTTTAATCGTTCTGAAATAAAGAAAAATTCATTTGTTTGGGTTTTCTTTGCAGTAACTATGGAAAAAATTAAATTAAGGTATTATGCAATTTTTCTACTCATTCCTTTAATATACGGCAGCCATGTTTTTTTAAATAAATATGTAGGTAATTTTGTGTTCAAAGGTTATGATAATTTTTTTCTATAAATAAATCTCAACTTAAAATAAGGCATTTTGCCCTAAATTATGGAATTTCGCCTTAAATAGTAAAAAAGATTTGACAATTGAAAGAATTGAAATGATTTATTTACATCTTAAAAATAGTAAACCATGTGATTAGCATCATCATTTGGATACAAGATTTGTTAAAAAGCGGGTGAATGCAAACGCAGTTGAATATGCGTATATTCCGCATGGTTGGGAAGCAAATAATTAAGTGTACCTATTGGTCCAATCCAAGTCAAGTGTAGCATCTCTAAGAAAAGATGCAAATGGTATTCCAAGGCCTGACTGATTCCGATATAAATGTGTCGTAAAAAGGAGCAACATTTCTAATATTCATGAAGCGATTCAATGGGAGGAACAGTTTATTAATTCCAGTAATAATGAAGCCAAACAAAAGTATATGAACTTTAATTTTTGGTTTGTAGTATTAGAATTATTTATGGAATATTTACGTTATCTTGCCTTGAACTTAGGAATACATCTAACTACAAAGTCCATACATTTCCTTAAAGTTGACCTCAAAGTTAAGTAAAATTTAGGTAAAAAGTAAAGAAATTTGCCTCAGATTTAGGAAATTTACCTTATTTATTTCCTTATTTGTCCTAATTCCTACGAGATAAATTAAAAAGGAATTATTACGTATTTTTTCCCTAATAATTAGCTACAAAGTCAAGTTTACTTTCAGTTTAATTTATGGAATTATTAAGTAAAATTTCCTTACTAATTAACCTTAAAGGAGGATGGCCTTTGAGGTTAAGTTCTATTTACGTAATTTTAACCAAAATATGTCGATCGGCCCTCAAAGATAGGGCATTCAACCTCCAACGTTACTTTGGAATGGGAAATTTGAAAATAGACATTTTTTTCAATCGTCCTTTGAAATTGAGACGAATAAATTTGTGTCAATTGTGGAGACAAGCAACTAATTGACAGATAATTCGGCCATACAGTGTTAATTTTTGTACGATGACATTTGAACACCGATTGAAAACGTGTTGACATCGAGAGCTGAAATTTTCTACGTGGCTCTATTTATCGTTTGCATATTGTACGGGTACTAAAATATTGAGTGCGGTTATGATAATAAAATTTCAGGTGGAATATGAAAAATTTATTTAATTGGACAACTCAATTTTTTACACACGTGTGTCAGTCTTAGACATTGATAATCTACTAAAAAATATTTCGTTATAAAAGCCTTCAAAATGGTTATGAATTTTTCAGACCTGCAGAATTCCAAGTACAAGTACCAGTACAGTACCAGTACCTGGACTTGAAATATTTTAAGTACAAGTAGAAGTCCCGGTACTGGTACTTTAAAATTTTTCAAGTACAAGTGCAGGTACTGGTACTGTTACTAGTACTTAAATACCAATGTACTTAAGTACTTTACAGGTCTGGAATTTTTCAATTCCCATCAAATTGTTCCAAAAAGAAGTGCATGTAATGAGTACATTTTCAATACAGAAAAGCGACTAACTATATTTACCGGTAGATATTCATTATGGATAATGATATATTCGATTTTAGCTAAATAAAAAGTTTTTCTATGAAGTTTTTTGAGAATTTTTCTATAGGTGTCCGTCGGCAGTCCAAAAGTGGACTGGATACAAGGACATTTTTCTCATAGGAAGTCATTTTCTGCGACGCACCAGTTCCACACAATCACTAGAAGTAGCGAAGTCCACTTTTTCACTCAAGAAAACTTTCCCCCACCAGATAAAAGTAAAATATGTTCAGAGTATCATAATGCATCGTTTAAGGCAACTGTCATGTTTGGAGGTGTCGGGCCTAAAGTTGTACGAAAAGTGGGCATTCCTTTTGGCAATATCCTGCAAAGATGTTTTATAATATACATTTTTTATATATCCATTGTGTGGACATACTAATTACCTATACACAGAAAAATATAAATTATATTGGTTCGTTTATTGTCAACGTTCAATACTCTCTCAGTCCGACCTACGTGTAAAAGGTAAATCTCTATAAAGTTTATTCTCTTGGTTCTACTACTAACTAACTTCCTTATGTTCAAAACGATTAAATATTTTTTGTCATTATTCCTTTAAAGCACTCAAAATTTAAATTAAGTAAATGAAAATTCTCAAAAACTCATCAAAAAAGGCGTGCACTTGGTGTAATGAATAAAAGAAATTTTGCAAATAGACAAAATTTTATTTATGTAAAAAGGGAGGAAAAGTTTAGAACTTTCTACTTCTTCTGGGGGTTTGCACTTTTCTCTGCCCTCGTTTGCATGTTTCCTTTTGTCTCTTTTTTCAGCCCCGCGATTGTTATTTATGAAATGGAATGATAAATGAGACTTGCAAAGAATTGAAAAGGGGGGGGGGGTATTTTGGAGGTTCTGTGTACACATATACATACATACGTACATATAGTATATACACCTATACTAGAAATGCATGTACGAAAATTGTGTGGTTAATTTGTTAAAAATTTGAAAAGAATTATTTCTTCCTGTACTTTTTATGTATTATTGAATGAGTGGATTGAGGGGGAAGTGTGCCGACGGCTTTATTTTCTGGATACTGAAGTCTTAGTTTTTTCTCTTTATTTATTACAAAAATTTGTGGAGATAGTTCTTAACAATTATCGAGTCATTTTATCTTCTACGAGGGGAATTTTGATAGAGCGAGAGATGGACTCTACTATTTTCTTCTTGAAGGCAATTCTTGATCTAACGAGAACGGTATATTCAGGCAATTTATTTTTATATGTATAGGTTTCGATGTTTTCATGACTATGACCGACGCCTTAATCGACGATCTCATTGTTGGAAGCAGGAATCTTTCCAAACAATATCAGATACCAAGGTACTCTGCGCCTCGCTAATGCGCTCTATAAAGTAACTGATTAATTACACTTAATTCTTCTCCCTATTATCCTAAAAAAAAAAAAATGGTAGGGCTGAGACTTCATTCTAATTCAAATTCCAGGATGCTCAAGAAACGGCGAAGGATCTGGTTTGCAATTGCGTATAGAAACGGCGAGAAGTGAATTACTTTCACTCGTTAAAAAGCTCTTTTTGCAGACGAAAAAATCTTTGAAAAAAGAAATTTCTTTGCAAAAGGGAGCGTTTCGAATCAGAAGGAACTGTATTACTCATCAGCACGGCTTGGTTCCTGCCTGCCGTATAGCCAAGCTAACCTAATATATGAACTTAAAAATAATTTTTTAGTGTGAATTATATATGAGGCGAAATACTACGTATTTACTTGAGAGCATAGCAGGATTTAGCCCTATCGAGACTAACATTTTTTAGAGAGTTTTGCTATGAAATAAATTCATAGCGAATTTAGTCAAAATGAATTTGACCGAATTTGCTGCTAAATACGCAGCTCGAGAATTAAGTTAATAAAACTCTTTTTCAACAATTTTTCGTATGCAAAAAGAGTTTTTTTAACTTAATTCTTGAGCAGCGGATTTAGCAGCAAACTCGAACAAATTCATTTTGACTAAATTCGCTATGAATTTATTTCATAGCAAAACTCTCTACTTTAACTCGATTAAAAATTCCTTTCGCTGAGTGATTTGTAAAAATGTGATTTCTCTTTAAAAGAAGTTATCTACAGGGGGGACAGAAAGCATAGTCTTGAAGATCTAATATAAAACAGAAATGCGTGGAAAGTTACCAAATCATAGGATGATAGTGCCAAATCTTTGTCAATATATGTTTAGGTCGAATCCTTAAAAGTGCAGTGATCGTCAGTAACGCACCCAGTATTTGGTTTGAGGGAGGGGGGACCATAGGTGTCCCAAGTCCTAACTAGTCGGAAAAATAGGGCTCTAAAGTGGCGTCCTGCACCCATCTGAGCACTTAAAGACAGCTATTGTAGATTAAAAGGTTTTATTTTATTTTATCGGACTTTGTACGTAATTTGTAAATTATGTTCAGAAAACTGACATTCTGGAGGGGGACCGGTTCCGTTCGTCCCCCCTCTCGGTGCGCCCCTGGTAATCGTGTCTAAAGCTGGTCACGCACAATGTGTGCATTTGTCAAATATTTGTCAATGCGTCTCATTTGACGAGGTGTGTGGAAACGAGACACATTGCCAAATATTTAACAACTGCACACATTTTGTGGGACTGGCTTAAGACAGGATCGACGTAGAAATTGGGAGGAGAAAATGGAATTGAATTCGTCAAGCGCTTTGATCTTATAACTTGCATATTCCAAGAAGGTCCTAAACTGAAAGGAAAAAGAAACATGCAGTAAAAGAAGTCCTGAGGAAATAAAACAGATTTCGCAAGAAAGGGGGTTCAATTGAGAGCTTTCGTTTCCATTCTATATCACTTCAGGGATTAAAGGAGAGTAACTAAGTAAGCAATGTGCGGCTTCATTCATTTGATTTGGTTATAGATGGGAAGGAGTGCTGCTTACTAGGTATAGGATTTGATCCTAAGGGCAATTGGAAGAAGAAAGGACAGTATTTCGATTTGCTTGTCATATTTTGCTATAAATATGAATCAACATAAAATAGTAAAAATAGAATTAAAAATTATTTTCTACTGAATTGATGAATTGTGAATCTCACTGAAACATTTAAAACAGGATTTCGCCAGAATGTAGCTTGCATATAGTGTGTAGCTATAGGCCAACTAGAAGAGACAAGTAAACTACTCCCAGTGTTCCAGATCTCTGTGCCTTTGAATTTATTCTATTCGAATGGGATGTATGTTGTCATGACAACATGACAATTCTTTTGTTCCCTATTTTCCCAACATCATATACTCCCTATAGTGTGAGTGATTGCAAAACATTGGAACAAACGGGGGCCACTAAGTTCTAAAGGGGTATAGCGACTATATTATAAAAGTGTGTGTGTGCGCTTATGCGTGTGTGTGTTTGTATGTGTATAGGGGATGCCGTCATTCGCATTTAGTTTTTCTTTCAACAATTCTCCTGTATTTCTCTATGTAAAATGGGAAAATGTTGAAAGGCAACAACAATGCCAACAACTACAGGCAGCAAGGAAAATATAAAAGCGAACTATACAAGCTATACAGGGGTAGTACAAAAGCAACAAAAAAATTTCCTCTTAGTTTGATAGGAGAGTGAAGTTGGGTGGAGTGGGGGTGGGTGGTAGAATAGATATATACAGAGAGAGATAGAGGGTATAGGTAAGGCCAAATTCTGACAATTGAAAGCGCCATCTATTGTGTGCATTTTGTTGTTGTTTTTTTTTTTGTATATTCATTGTTGTTGCCTTGTGTTGTGCAGTCCTTGTCGTTGGCATTGTCAATGGGGGCCCACGCTGATAGACATCCTCTGGAGTGTTTTTGTTGTGTATATCAAGGACAAAAACATAGAAAACATAGAACGTACAGACAGCAATAGTTAAAAGGAGAAAACGAGAGCAAAATATATGTTCTTCATCCATTTACCATCCAGGAAAAAGTAAGCTTCCAGATTTGTTGAAGTGGGCCAATGGTTGAGAGAGGGTGAGCAACTTAATGGAGAATTCCGAGGGATGAAGAACGAGAGTCCACACAGAATTGGGCGGAGAGTGACATGGAAGTGGTGTAAATGAAAAGCTTTGGAACATTGTAATATGATGTTCAACCATTATTACAGGACAATTCTGGAGTACATCAATTCAGTACAAGTATAAGCTTATACTTACATACATACATACATACATACATACATACATACTATTCATAGGATACAATATATATATGACGTCGACGTTGACAACGGATCCACCAAACGAGTGTGGAGGATGCCGATTGTTCCCGATATAATGAAAATTACAACTCCAAAGAAATTACAATAAAAGATGAAAACATAAAACGAACAGTAGGTTAAAAGGAAGTGTACTGCATGCAGGAGAACTTTTACGGACAATACATTTTGCAATAATGGAGAAAAAGCACATTGTCTGTGTCGTTGGAAAAGGTCCTTTGTTTCGATTTTAATGACTTTTCACTGCATTATTGATCGCATTCATCTGGATTATTCTCAAATAGGAATTTACTTGATGAATAAACCGATTGGCTTTTTTTTTTGCGAATCCTTGTTTCGATATTGTTTCCAGGGGAATTTAACTGGATTCTCGAAAAGGTTTGCTTTGTAGGTAGACGATATCGATGACAAATAAAAAGGTTTCAATGAAAAAAATTATTGAATTTTGTATTGTTTGTTGGAATTATGTTGGAAAAAAATAAATTAAGGATTTGAAAGTAGGATCCGTTTAAAAAATATTCAGGAATTCGTAAAGAATTTGAGTGAAGAATCATGTAAGGTGATCCAAATATATATTCCAGTATGCCATTTAGATAGTTTATCATTTCTCGAAAATGGTGCACAGATGTTTTCAAAATGGACGACAAAGTTGACATATAAAAGTTTTTGGGATGAACTATCAACTCACTAAAGAGCTTTGAATTTGATTTTAGCCTCCGCCGCGACGATTGATCTATTAAATTGGATGCAACTCCTGAGCTATCGTGGCTTTTCTTAATTTCATCCTTCGCAAAAAAAAAAAAAAGTTACCGGCGAAAATCTTAGTGACACTGCTACTCCGCAGCCTGTGTTTTTCTCAAAGTTCCTGTCAAATGCAGGAATATAGGTATAAATCGAAAGTGAACTTGCAGACTTGTTAGAAATGTGATTTCAGATTTAAAAATTTTAAAGCATTTGATTGGGTGTATCTTAGTACGCTTTTCAATAAGTTTTCCGCAGGGTTGATGATTTTAACACAATTTTTTTTTTTCATTAGAAATTACGAGTTATATCAAATCTATTTGAGAGTATTCACATGGCTATCAGTACGGTTAGGTTGCTCGATTTCTTTATTTTTTTTCTAGTATTAGTAATAATAATATTAAGACTGAAGTTTAAGTTACTATAAAACTAATGTGTAACACTATATAAAATATAGCAAGAATTCCTACAGACAAAGAAAATAACACAAATTCACTCATACGAAATATTTTAACGTAGCAGGTATTTAGTGCAACTCAATTTAAATGTACATAAAGTAAAACTGTGTTAACGTGTACTAATAAGGAAAATTGTCTCAGTTAAATTTGGCATTCTAACATTTATAAAAAATATAATTATAATTACTTATAAAGTCACTAAAAGAATACGTAATAGGTAATTACATACTCTTTTAGTGACTTTATAATTACTTGACACACTTCTAGTATAATTAACATTATCGCTGAAACCGATATTCGTTTCAGTCGATCATGAAACACTTTGCTTAAAATTGATAAAAAACTTTAATTTTATAGCATTCATGCCGCACGCTTGATTTTTCATTATTTATGTGAACGCTTTCAGGCAGTCTTTTCCACTGAAAGGCTATCCTTATATAAAGCAGTGATTTCGGGTGTTCCACAGGGCTCTATATTGGGACCGATCCTATTCATTATATTTATAAATGATGTTTTTGTCTGCCCTCAGCATTCTCGCTTATATCTTTATGCCGCTTATGTAAAATTATACATTTCTCGTCCTATTGGTTTGGCTGAAGATTGGGTGTTTTGTATTAATCAGGATTTAGCATGAATAAATAGGTGGTCAGATTTTAACAAACTTAAATTAAATCCGAACGAATCTAAATGCTTATAGTTATTTATAATACAATGCTTCATCTAAATAGATTTTCTGTTGTTGAACTGAATGGTTCCACTATCGCTTTTGCTCAGTCCGTTCGAAACTTGGAGGTAATATTTAATAGAACCCTTATGTGGAATAACCATATGGATTCTGTAATTGAAAAAAACGTTTGATGGTCTCTGCACACTGTGGATATCCGCCTCATATACTCGACGCGCTTTACTTGCTTCTATAGTTACCTATGGGTGCGAGGTCTTCTCTAAACTTGACTAGGAGTCCTTTTATAAAATTTTTAAACTTTTTAATTTAATAGTGTTTACAGTCTTCGCTGGTATCATCACGTTTCTTCTTCTTTGGTATGCAGTTTTTCACTTTACCTTAGGTTTCGGTGTACTTATACTGCTTATAATTTGCCACATGTACCAGCACTATAAAATTTATTATTCCTAGGTCCAATTGTGTTATGTCTAAGCGCCAGTTCTTCATCTACGCTGTCAGAAATTGGAATATTTTACCAATGTCTTAAAAAAATTCTTTGGGAATTATCACATTCAACTGCTTCAAATGAAATCTAACACTAATTTATTTAATTTCTAACTTTGTATGTTGTGTATTTACATTTAGCTCAATTAATTATTTCTTATGATTGCATTATTATTTCAGTTTTAAATTTGGTTTTGGGTATGCAAACTCCTAGTAACTTTTAGGTACAATTATTTTGTGATTGATTCATATACATGTAATGTACATACTTTTCAAATCATTTTTTTGTGTATCAGCTATATTCAATATTTTGGAGTTCCAATATGTTAAGTTTCGATTTTCTTTTGGTTTTATATATATATATATATATATTTGAACTTGTGCTAATTATAAGATCCGGCATCCTTATTGTACAATGTCTACCTTAATTGAATTAAATTGAATTGAATTGAATTAATATCTTCAGCGTAAACATTAAACTGTGATATGAATTACCCGTAGCTAAAAAGCGCTTTGTCACTGGTTATCTGATTGTCATTGTCCAATAAATTGTAGGAGTTTCTGAAAATCACTTATTGACATCCCAATAAAATTTCTGAACAGAAGACCTCCGTCCATTCGAACTTATTCGAAATGCTCGAACGGCTTACACGTATTCTATCCATTGCTTCGGCTTTTGTTTATATTATAATAAAATTAATATAATATAAATTGCAGCAGTAACAACCGTTTAGACATATCTGTAATGTTTTTTGAGCAACCGAATTGCAAGCACCATCATTTTTGAATTATATTGAGTGCCCTGTCCTGTGCCCGGAATATAATTTGAGAATGCATTAATATAGAGATCTAGAGCTTTGTGCTCTTTTATAAAAATTGCAGATCTAATTTCTCAAATGAGAAAAACGAGCAACTCCTGCGTAGTGTTTCGTTTTTCACTATACGTATATTTAGACGCACGCTATACTTGAAAACGTGTTAATCTAGAGAGCTAAAACGTTATATATACATAGAATTTTAGCAGAATTGAGCAGGAAATCCCACGTAGTGTTGCCATACAACAATTTCGAGTTTTATTGTATAATTTGGCACATTGAATACGAGGTTCATGGATATCTTGGAAAAATTCTAAATAAAAATTCAAAAATGTAATAAATAGAGCCATAGAAAAATGGAAAACTGTCTGTTGTGGACGTTTTTCGAAATTGGAAATATTCTCCAGATGTTTTTAGAACCATATCCAAACGTACGTACAGTCTCGAATCTCTGTAAAAAGTATGTAGGAATTCGTCAACATCTTGTTCCATTGTGTTTTTAGAGTTTTTAGTTGACCGATATTCTATAATTTTTATCCTTATCCTTAAATACATATTTCTTCATAAAGTTATTCTTGTAATACATGCAGTTCTTTTCTTTACCATGTTTATACTGAAATCCGCTACTTCTACTAGATCGACACTAGTTTGATTTCGGTGGAGGCGGATTAAGGAGACAGTACTGTACTTAACTATCCGGTTACATATAAAGTCGCAATCACTTAAATGGGCCATAAACTCATTTAAACCATCAAAGTCGCCGGGTGAAGACGAAATGATTTCGCTCTCTTCTACCAATCAGGGTGTTTCCCACTAGAAGATAAATAGAGCAGCAGGTGACAGTACTCACTTAGGCAAATAAAAATTTGTATGGCAGTGTGAGGGGGGGGGGGGCATATCAACCGTTTAGGAGTTACAGGGTGATTAAGAAAACAAATCACCCTGTATCTTAAAAACTACAGGGCGTATGGTCACAGTTAAGAGCTGTATGCAGTATTTCATGCCCTTTCCAACGACTGCTCAACCAGCCCCGTACTCCTCACCCCTAAAGAATTGTGGTTGTCTAAACTAAATATTTCGGATTTTCGTACCTTTTTTTTTTAATTTGACCTCTATTTTATAATTTTTTTTACACCCTATAGTTTTTAAGATACAGGGTGATTTGTGAAAAACTTGCTTTTTTTCTTAATCACCCTGTAACTCCTGAGCGGTTGATATGCCCCCCACCCCCACCAAGCAATTTATTTTGTCTAGCTGAGTACTATCACCTCCTGCTCTCTTGACCTGCTAGTGAGAAACACTCTGTATATAGTTAAGGCAGGAGGAGAACCTGAAGCCCAGCCCAGGTCGTATCGTCCCATAAGCCTAACCTCGTTTGTTCTAAAAGCAGAGACGGAGCGCTCAAAGAGCATTCATTTAATCCGTGTCAGTTTGCCTATCAAAAAGGTAAATCAGCAGAACTAACTTGACAAATGGTATAGAAAATGCTATTGACAACAGACAAATTGCCCTTTACTCCTTTCTAGAATTGAGGGCGAATTTGATAATACCTCTGTTAAGTCAATAATGCTTGTATTGGTTAGACATGGAGTGGATCCAACACACAACAGATGGATTCAGGCAATGCTTTCCAAAAGGATAGTTAGGACGCAACTGTTTGGAGAGGCACTGGTGGCTCACACCAGCAGAGGTGTCCTTAATGCGCAATACTATCTCCACTTCTGTGTTCCATGTTAGTTGACAACAAGTTAATTCAACTAAACAACCAAGGTATTGAATCGCAAGGTTACGCTGATGACCTTGTTATCATTATCAAAGACAAATATGAGCGCTTGCTTTCTAGAAAGGTTGAAGAAACCCTAAGCTTTGTTCAAGACTGGTGTGCTGTATACAAGTTATCAGTCCATCTCAGCAAAATACCAATTATACCGTTTACCAGAAGAAGAATAACCCTCGATGATAATAAGCTCAATTGAAACAAACATATAGATAAGCTAGTCCAGAAGAGTACACTAACGCTATGGAACTACAGAAAATTGGGCTGGCTCAATATGAGGACTCGAGCCAATGATTTGGCTATTCAAGCCTGTAGTCAGACCCATGATTACCATGCTGCAGCAGCGTGGTGGAACAAATGTACACAAAAGACAGCCATTGAGAAGCTAAACAAGCTCCAAAGAACGACCTGTCTAAGTGTAACTGGTACCATGCGCACAACATATATTAGCGCTCTAGAGACAATGGTGTACAGAGCCCGGACAGACGGCTATGGTAAATAGGACTATAAAAGTCTATAAATTATAACCGAAAGAATAGAGGCAAATCCAATACTGGATATGATATCAGATCGAATGTTCGTTAAACACAATCTCTCAAAATAAAGATACCAAATCGGGAGGAAATAGGTATAAATCTAAAAAATGAAGCGCTAGTCTGGTACACCGACGGGTGGCTCTAAAACTGAGAAAGGAGTAGGAGCAGGAATATATGGTGTAATATCAAAGCCTAGAAAAATACGCCTCAATATTCCTGGTAGAAGTATATGCCATCACTAAATGTGTATATAAAAATCTGAGTCCATCCTCACTAATAAAGATATAAGATAGCTACGCGGCATTGAAAGCCATCTCATTACCTGAAATCAAAACGAAGTTAATGTGGAAATGCATTCAAGCATTAACAAACCTTGTCACAAAGAGCCACCTAACATTTCAGGTGCCAGAGCACTCGAAAATTGATGGGAATGATAATGCAGACTTACTGGCCAAAATAACGAGCATCCATGACTCTCATAGGACCGGAACGATTTTGGGCTATTTCTTACAACATCGTGAAGCTTACCTTCCAAAACTGGATCCAAAACCAAATGGACCAACGATGGACTTCACAAGACATAAGATTCATCAGAGGACCTTCACCAAAGAAGAGCCAGAATTTCTTATGGCCGTATAGGAATCAACTTAGAATCGTCACAGGAGTCCCAAATAAACACAACCATCCGATAGGTTGTGTCTCGAAAAGGATGAAACATCGGAGCACGTCCTATTTGAATGCAAGGCAAGATTCCAAGTCTTCGGCTCATTTTTCCTGAAGAATGCCGAATTTGAGGAAATGTCATTAAAAAAATACTGCTCTTCATAGGAAGAATGGGACTGTTGGATGATCTAAACAGAAAGCGATGCACAATAAGCCAATAAAAATGGCTGCAGTACAAAGGCCACTCGCCTCGTTCAATTCTAAATCTTATCTAATCTACATAAAAAGGAAACCTTCGTTCAACTTATTACATTTTCCCTTTTCTAATAGTAGTTCTATCATGTTTGGTCAAAACCGTTTTTTATGTTGTTTTATTAACAGGAAAATTGATTTCTTTTTTATGGTCGTTCAATATTAATTTAATTGCTCTGTGATCATTTTCAGCTTCTAAATAAATGTAAAACACCCTTAAAAAGAGCTTTTACTTAGCTCATGTTTTCACAAAACATTTTAATATAGCAATTGTAATATATCTCTACATCAGATTGGCCCTCTACTTTTCACCTTATATTTAAATAATTTACCGAATATTGTTACTAATTCCTCTATTCACTTTTACGCGGATGACGTCCAGATCTATTTGAGTAGACCAATAGGTTTGATGGAGGATTGTAAATGACTGGTCACTTCTGAATCAAATTTCATTAAATCCAACTAAGTCCCACTGCCTAGCTATATATATAGGAACCGGATTGATAAATCGGAACTCTCACCGGTTTTATTAAATAATTCCGTTCTCGAGTACGTTGACTGCGTCTGGAATCTTGGAGATTATTTCAGTGCTGATTTCAAGTGCTGCAGTCACATTTCAAATTTAATAGGGAAAATCTATGCCACTTTACGGCAACTTTGAATAACGTCTGCTTGCCTTTCTGTAGGCATGCGCTTACAGTTGGCTAAAACGCTACTCATTCCAATCTTTGCTTATTGTAGTACCATCTTCAGCAAACCTGATGCTCGGTGCCAGAGAAAAGTAGATGTTGCTTTCAATAGTGCAATACGCTATATTTACAGACTCCTCGGAATGCTCATGTGTCGCAGTATGTATTGTCACTGCTGGGCACTCCTCTAAAAACGTATTTAGGCCGCCGTGAACTCATTCTTCTGCACAAACTGATATATATAGAAAGCTTCCGGAGTATTTGTATGAGACATTGCACTGCTTGCATTCGGGAAGGGGTTGCCAGCTTCTAGCCCCTCGGTGTTCCTCTCAATACGGTGAGCGCTCTTACTTTTTTCAGGCAATACGGAAGTGGAACTTTCTTCCTGCCAATATGCAGCGAAGGGGATCAATCAAGCATTTTTCGTCATTGTTGAAAGATTTAAGTTTTTAGGAGCGTAAATGGGACGTACTTTTTTGAGGCCATTCCCTTTAACTCGTACACGAATTTGTCTGTCTATTTATTTAGATATTTCTTTTTTACTATTTTCGACACACTCGTAGATCCACTTTTCGTCATCACAGCGAGCTGCAATTTGACACACAGGTTCATGTCGCATGACAATTGAATCTATCAAAATTTGAATCGGAAATTTCCATGAAAAACCAGGAAAATCCGGAAAAATCATTTGAAAATTTGGTACAAATTTGATTAGTGATAAATCCGAAAAATGTAGAGTTTTCCGATTTTTCCGAAAAAAATTTCCAGGAATTTTCCAACTTTTCCGGAAAATTTTCCGGTAAAAAAGTTTTCTAAATTATACAGGATCAAGTTCCCTATGATCTGGCATCATTACTTTTCTCTCCGACAATTGTGAAAGCGTGCAGAAAAAATCGAGGAAAATTCATGTAAAACGCTTTTCGGAGTTTTTCAGACCAAGGAAATGTTTGAGCGTTTTGCAATCTAAGACAAAGTTGTAGAGCGAAATGAGTTGCATAAAGTTGCTTTTGTGGAAAACTCCGTGGAAAACCGGGAAAAGGGGAAAAATCATCGGACAAATTTTCATCGATATGATTAGTGATAAATCTGTTTCAGGAAAAAATGCAGAATTTTCCAATTTTTTTAGATAATTTTCCGAAGATTTCCAGAATTTTCTGACAAAAAAGTTTTTCCGTCCTACTGGCATCAATATTTTCTCTTCAACAATCATGAAAACTTGCATGAAAAATCGAGGAAAATTCATGTAAATTTAAAAAAAAAATTTCATAGTAATAGGAAAAGTCTGTGGAAAACATGGAAAATCGGAAAAATTCATGTTATATGGGATCAAGTTGGAATACAGCTAAAAAGCGCTGTTTAAAACATAATTTGAATTTTAGAAAACCGTTGCAGTACTTCAACGATTTGATACTAATAAATTTTTGTTTTCGGATCGGCACCAAACATGACTTAAAAATTGTTTTAAAATATCTCCATGCAGCACGTAATAGCAATTTAGTTAACGTGAAAAAGGCAGAAAATAAAATAAGTAAAAAACGAGTTTTCAAGCAAAACTGAGGCCAAGCCGCATGAAAAAGTAGAAAATAAACTTTTCTTCACACACAGAGGTGGACTCAGATTTTATTCGCTGACAATCACCGATATATTTCAGTATGATCAATCAGAGGTATCATGAAGAGAAAGTATATTCAAGAGAAATGTCCCAATCAAATTATCTGAGTCCACCTCTGTGTGTGAAGAAAAGTTTATTTTCTACTTTTTCATGCGGCTTGGCTTCAGTTTTGTTTGAAAACTTGTTTTTTTATTTTTTACTTTTTATAGTTAGTTAGTTTTCTTGCTTTCCTTATTTTATTTTATTATTTATTTCTTGTCCGGTTAGGTTTAATTTTTTATTCTTTTTTTATTTCCATTAACTTTAATTTAATTTTTTGTTTTGCTTTTATTTATTTATTTTTTTTTCTTTTATGGTGATATGTTTCGGTTTGTTTTTTATAGATATTCGTATATATATTTTTTTTACAGCTTATTTTACATTATTTTATTTTATTATTTTATTTATTTGTTTATGACTTTTTCTCACTTTTCATTAATAATTCTTTCGTTACCTTAATGTGTTTTAGTTAGTATTTATTTTGAACCAAGAACCTTATGCAATGGCATAAGCACGTATAAGATATTGTAATCTTTGTACATTGGCCGTTAATAAATTTATTATTATTATATATAATATTCTATTGTAGTAGACATATAATGTATTTATAAAGAAATAGCTTTTATAGTCACATTAGTTAAATTTAATTAATATCTGTATCTGGTATGTTTATACATTGCCTTCAGGATATATTTTATATATTCTACACATACCTACCTACATAGCTCCTTTAAATATATTATATAAGTTGCAGTTATTTATCTTAATTATTATATCTTTGTTCTTTTATACCTGTTAGCTAAGTGAATTCTATTGTAATATCATACCGAACGACTCTTAATTAACTTTACCAAGTAACTGTAATCAAATCATTCTTATTTCTATAATTAAATATCTTTCAATTTCTCCAAGTCTCATATCTGAGAGCTGTCTACACAAAAACTGATTTAATTTTGTTTTTTTTTTGTTTTTTTAATTAGTCTAAAACGTTTGCACACTTCCATAATATATAAATCCCATCAAAACCTGTCTTTTGGTAACCCTTCACCCACCACGAAATCTTAATATTCCCAACAATAGATAAAGACACACGCGTCTACACTCAATTTCAATCACATTTAAAGCCACGTGCGTGTTACATCAAATTCATCCCTTAATCGAAACTCATCCCATTCTACTATATATATGGATGTGTGCTGATGACTGTAGTAAAGGCATAAGATGTAAAGCGAATATTTTCGAGATGAACCTATCTTGTTGATGCATTCAAGACCTGGTAAGAGATTAAGTTTCATCCCCATATACTTACTTACTTACATACATAGTAGGTATATACACGTTCATCAACACTCTCCACTTATTGTTGCCACCTTATGGAATACTTAAGTAGCTGCACCATACTCCCTTTGTGAATACCACCATCTTATAATGCGCCCCCGAAATCGGCGCATATAAATTAGTTTGGTGCTGCAGAGAAGATTTACTCTCTATTCTTCAGATTGACATCCCAATTCAACTTCATTCAATTGTTTGTTGTTATTCAATTAAGGGATGTTTTCTCTCAATCATATCAAAAAAGGGAATAATGGGGAGATTATTGGCTGGTACAGGAGGAGGGTTGCAAGATATTATTATATGTTTTCAGAAAGAAAAAAAAAGAAATGTAATTTTTTTTTACAATACTCAAGAGATGGTATAAGACTTCATGACAATTTTGAATTGTGTAAGTTGAAAAAAGTCTACCAAATTAATTCAATGGTTGCAGATTAGCATTAGCATTTTTACGAATATACCTATTTCCCTACCACATTGTAAAATAATGTAAAATAAAAAGTAACTAAAAATAATTAAATGCATAAAAAAGGGGCAACATCCATATCGTGTTGAACTATTTGAATTAAAATCTCTCCACCAAGGTGTTTCTTGTTGTAGGTGTGTATTTACTTAGGGGATGTCATTATTTCTACTGTCTTTGAAATGAGTGTGGTATAAGCAGTCCTGGAACTGTTAGGGCAAGATAAGATTAATTACGTGCGGCGTTAAACAATTTCATTTCACTCTCACCTCGGAAAAGAGGCTGGCGCATAAATATCCTGAGGGTTGGCAAAGAATTGTGAGTGGCTCAGTCGTGTACCAACTTCAAGAAGAAAATGTTACTTACGACGCCCTCTGTGTGTACTATGTACCTATACCTACCTCTTCGTCTCCAACATTACAGGAATGAGAAATTTCTTGTTTGCTTTTGTGATTATGGAACCATTAACAATAGCTTCAAGGACTTATGTTATGATTGCTCACAGCTTTGCAGTTAGCCCCATCACGACATGATGGTTAGAAGAGGATTTTGTCTATGTTTGAAGATGTGATTCTCTTTATTGTTTGTTGTGCTTTTGAAG
Source organism: Dioctria linearis (assembly GCA_963930735.1). Classification (NCBI taxonomy): domain Eukaryota; kingdom Metazoa; phylum Arthropoda; class Insecta; order Diptera; family Asilidae; genus Dioctria; species Dioctria linearis. The sequence goes on along the minus strand of OZ005743.1, from coordinate 8,676,915 downwards.
GAGACGCAAATATCATTGAAGTGGTTGGTAGGTATACCATTCGGTTCCCACCAAGGGGACATATATAGTTTCTGGTCCGGAAGGTACCTATACAGACATACTTCATTATCAATATTCAATTGAGAAAATACACTTAATTATTTGTGATGCATTTGTAGGCTTGAAGTGTGAAATAGATTTTGGATGAATTGTTTGATGTATTTTAGTTTTTCCTTTTGTGAGAAGTTCCCGTTAAGATGGTAACCATTTTAGTAGTTATATAGACGCCGTGTCACAAAATTATTTGTCCTTGAATTTATTCAAGAAATTCGTCTTAATGTTATTTTCCTTGTTATTACAATATTCAAGAGACAGCTCTACAAATATATTGCAAAACATAGGTATACTCGATTCGATAGTAACAAAAGTTGGGCAAAAATTTGGAAGGACGAAATATCCACTTGTAAAATACAGGGCTGCTATTTGTCTTTTATGGAAATTTATTTAAGATGTACCTACTCCAAAAACACGTAAAGCAGGTGGGTGTATCTACCGAGGATTGATTGAAGAAAATATGGATAAAAATTGATTAAGGTCAGTTTCAGTGTTCTTTTTGATGAATCCGCCATTGAGCCAAGAGCTATAAGAGAAAACATGAATAATGGATGATATTATTTGAAAGATGGACTACCGTGTATTGACGGGTGTTTAATCAGTGATTAAACATAACCTATTTAATATAGCGTAGAATTGTCGAACTATGGAAATTGTTGGCTCTGACCACGTTTAAAAGAATGAAGAGTAAAACAAATTAAAATATATCTAAGGTTGACTCTAATTTTACTTCTATACTTAAACAAGTAACCCAAAATCATCCTGCAGCCATCACTTAGTCAAGTGATTCAAGAGGTTAGTTCAATAAGCGGATGAAGTTCATATCCCTGGTGAATAAAAAAAAAAAACCCAACTATCTGGAATTTATTAAAATAGTTAGGCTCTCGAGAGCATTGATGCTAATGCAAGAGGAACAAGGTTCTTTAATTCATTTAATAGCAAGGTGACAAATGAGAAATATGACCAAATCTTCATAGCTTTATCTGATGTAGTTGTTAAAAATGTGTGGGTGATAAATTCGTGTTAGGTCATTAGATTTACACGCCCTTCAAAATATTTGTTAGGTCGATCTGGACATCATTTACATTACCGTGGGCAGAAAATATGGTGTACACCTAGAGGCCGGTAATTAATAAATACACAAAATAGCAGTGGACCTACTATAGAGCCTTGTGGTACAACAGAACTAAATGGAAGCGAATAAGATAGGGAGTCCTTTAATTTGACCTGTTGATTATGATCGGATAAAAAATGAAAATGAATTTGACAAAAAATTGTTTGCGGTTTAAACCATCAAATATAGCTGGAATCCTCAGTGCTGCTGAATCAATCGAATCAATAGTGGGTAGTTTAACAAATTATAAGCCAAATACTATTCAAGAAAAAAAAAAACTTTCTATCGTTACAACCTGGGCTCAAGGTTAGACAAGTCCAGCTGTAATAAAAAACATTTTTTAATGCACAGATAAAACTCGATTAGCAGAAATTAAGTATAGCATTGATTGTATTTAATGAGATCTGAATGGCTCTTTCCTACTACTAGCATGTCCTTCATATTACAAACAAATTTTCGCGAATGAGTAGAGTTAATTTCTACTCGATTAATCGTAATAGCTTTTCAAACCCTCATAAAAGAAGGAATTGACACGTTAGTAGTAGAGGTCCTTGTAGAATGCACGGCTACCTCTCACTTATTTGTCTACAACTAACTAACTATAGAGTAGCACAGTGAACATCATTTCAAGCTATAGAGCTACTATACTATACCCATCAAAACTCTTACAAAATCCAATTCATATTAGCAAAATATTCGATTTTGATCTCAAACCCGCCTCAACTTCATAAATTCAGGACAAAACATGGATAAACAAACACCTGTCAAGTGCACGGTATCCAATCATTTGGTTATAATCAATACAACTCAATTCCTTTTAGGAACATTGTTCTCATGCAATAGGTACGAGTATACCCTTTCATCCCAAGAGACTACAGCAAACAATAGGCGGAGTCCCAATCACTGATGAAACTGGGGATTTTTTTTTTTTTTTTATTTCTATACAATTTTTCTTCCTGCTTTTTTCTACTCTTCTTTTTTTTTCTTCTTACATCTAAGAAGGAACCTCCATTCATTCGGACAAAAAATTCATCTTATTCGTCCTTCCTATAAAAAAAATAAAAAAGGAAAAAAAAAAAATAAGAAAAAGTGACTTCCATTGTTTTGGCGTGTTGTTGTATTTCTTTGCGATTTTTCCGATTTTTCTCGGGCGGCTTTCATTCATCAATTTTCCTGTTATTGAACCATCTCGATACAAAACTACAACAACAAGAACAAAAACAACAACAAGTACAACAATAACGAAGACGATGTTGATGATGATGATGACGACGAAAAGAGGAGGAATATCGAACAAAAGGTTCATTACAGTTTGCTTGAGGAGAGTACAACACATTTCTATATCCTTGAAACACACAGGTTGCTATTGCTTCGGTGATGTTTTTTTTTTTTTTTTTGGACGATGGCATTTTCTTGTTTTCTATACAAAAATTAGGGCTGAGGGTTGCAGAGATGAATGAGTTCGCCTTTTGTTTTCTACCTTATTTACAGTGAGTTTGACAGTAGTAAAAACAATTAATTGTTTTAGCTCGATTTAATTTAAGGTTTTCATCATTATGTTAGTCGATCTATTATGCATGAGTACGCGAGTATATGTTTGAGGTTTGAGGGAATAGGAAAGGATTTTAATAATTACTGTTTCATTTTCTCTCTCTCTCTCTCTCTCTATCTCTCTCTTTCTGACTCTGCCTATCTATCTGCAAAGGAGTATTCAGTTTAGTTTTAAGGTTAAATTAATATGTTAGTTAACGTTGGAAACAAAAAAGTTACAATATTTAACTTTTTGGTTATTTTCGTTTCGGTGGAGTTTTTCATAAGTTATCGATTTTCCAGGCAACGAAAAAGATACTGCAACTTGTTAGTGATCGTTACGTTCTCCGTCCAGTTTTCCATAATCTATGTATAACAAGTACTGTACGCATTCTTCAAGATACATTCAGAAGAGCAATGTGTAACAATCGAGTTTGAAATAACTCAGAGGCTTTAACTTCAGTGTAACTCGTTAGCTCAAATGTAATTAGTTTTCTGTTTAAGTTGGTTATCTGACTATTAAATGCACTTTGACTGAACCAAATCGTGTTTGTTGCATTTTTGTAATATACTGGCAAATAATGTATGCCTTATGACATGTAGAAACAGATTGAAGCGTTACAAAGAGGTATTAGAATTGTGAAATAAAACATAAATAATATCGATAATCTTCTAGTAACTAATTAGTTGCGAATTGTTACTTGACTTCATATATATGCATAAATGATTTGGGATCAAGTTAAAATTCATTTTCATTCAAGTACGTCTGAAATCTCGGAACTTTTTCATCAAAACCAAAGAGGTTGCTAAATTTTTATGAGATAAAACAATAAGTTAGCCCAAAATTTAACACGATTGTTACAAGTGCATATGTATACATATATTCCAGTAATTTGAAAACTTTAAGGTAATAAATGTCACCTTCGATTTGTAACTATATCTTTAATTTTCTACCGATTTTGAACCGATTCAAAAACATATTATAACTGGATTTTTATATTCACCGAAATTAATTTTAGCTCCTAGGAAGATAGCAGGAGGTGCAGATGGAGATATATCCAACGACATTCTAACACCTTTACAGATATACTAAGCCAAGTTTAGCGCAGCTTAAATATGCGTAATCTGACTCTCGCAAAATCAGATCGATTTCGTAACTATTAAGTTGCATTTTAGTTGACTTTGAAGTATAATTTACAGAAAAATTTAGTTACCAACAATTCTAACATTATTCGTTATTCGAATATGGTAACAATTGCAAAAGGAATATAAAATTTATAATTTATAACTAAATTAAGCTGAATGAGTAAAAATATAATGTTATTCCCAAAACTTCCGCTGGCTTCTTTGTGATTATCTTTATTTTAACTATGCCATGGTAATTGGTTTAATTATCACCCTCAATCAATGTCTTTTATGTCAATCAATTCCTGTGAATTTTCTGACTGTCAAAAGTCACCAACTAAATTACTCAGAAAAAAATTAAGGTTTTGATGAATACAACTGTGCACAGTGCCATTAACGTGGGTGACATCATCATATCAAATGTGGGTGTGTTATTTTTAAGCAAAAGAGTTAGCTTAGGTGCGCTAGTTGGTAGTATGTGGTGTGTTTCCACCTTGCACGCAGGTAAATAGCTTTGGTGGCCTTCCCGTTTTACAACGTTCTCTGTCATTCGACTAAGTAGACCAATAAGAGACAACAAAAGCTCAAATCGCTCACCCATTCAAGATTCCTTTTACCGATATGGTCGCTGTCCCTGCGTCTTTATTGTGAGCAATTTCTGAATTGACAGCTAATCCTTATCTGGAATTACATCAGGAGTTGTGCCGTCGTTGTTTGGTTCTTTTGGACACAATATATATTTATGTATGTTGTACTGTTGTATACAAACCCACCACCACGAGTACCACCACCGACCATCACTATATATATCCCACTCAAATGGCTTTTAACAAACAAAGTTGCAGGCGACTTGTGTCGTATTTGTTTTGTCATTTTCTGATAGGCAATGTCGCTCTGTAACAGTAGCATCAACCAACAGGAATAAAAATGTTGACACAAAAAACTGAACACAGAACACACCAGAGATAGTTAGTTAGAAGGGTTGGTCCTCTTTATTCATCCTCTCATCCTTATCCAATTGATGGATGATGATTGTGGATTTGATGTGGTACAGCAACTACTTAGATTTTTGTTGTTTTTCAAATCGCATGTCCTGTGTCATCAGATTCTGAATTTAAGTATACACACGAGAAGAACGAGATTTCATTCTGTTAGACAAAGTATCCCTAACGCATGTATATACGCGCGTATCATACACACAATCGTAAATATAATTTCATTTTGAAATCAGATTTTGAGGTGAATTTCCTGATTCAGAAGAATTTCGAGGGTGACTAGAGTTACTTTGTCAGCCCCCGTAATGTTGTCAGATGTAATTTTGTTATTATATAGGGGGTGTCGCTTTTGAGGATGTTTTGATGTGGTGACAATCTTTTTGCATGTTTTGTGGTTTTCAAAATGATAACGATTTAGGAAATTGAATTTTCATCTTTTAACTGTTTATTTTTAATGAGGAAGTGAAATATTTTTTACATTTAGTGGAATGTATAGGTATAGGTGTGAATTTGGATTGGATTGGAATTGTATTATTGTGAGAAGTAAGTAGTTGTGGACATACTGTTAGAAAACACAATTAAGGAGTCTAAATGCAAATTAACCTTAACCAGACCGACTTTAAACCTCCCTGACAACGTCGCAATTAATTCATCTTACAAATTACAATATTGGTCATTGTCTGAATGAGTTTAGAATGCAATGAAGCCTGATGATACCTAAGGCAAATAACCCGATCTTAGGGTGCGAAAACACATTACCACATTTTCTGCAGCACATTCTTCATTGCTCTTAAACATAAAAAAATGCCTCTATAATTCAAATGACATAAAGTTTTCATGTGCTACCACAGTTGTTGAAGTTTCGATGAGTAAACATTCAAGGAGAAGGTTACAGGGTAATTTGGTTCAAACATACTAAATTTTTCTACAAATTCTTCAAAATTCTTAGTTCTTTTTATTATTTGAAGATATGGATAAGGTAAATTGGAACAAGCCAATAATTTTGATATTGATCATGTTGATGGAAAATGTGTAACCGCACCTTTTCACAAGCCCATTAATCTTTGGCTCTAGATATCAACTTGCATGTTTTGCGATAAAATGTAACGCGTATCGATGTGTACATCCAGCGCATGTCACTTGTCTTATTTCCCATATGAAGTTAAAGATTCTAGTAGCCAGCCACGTTAATCTGTTCATCTATATGCATATCCTCCCTTGAATTTAGAGAGATCGTGTATAGGTAATACGTCAGATGAGAGATGTAAGCTTAAGTTGTTTGCGCATCACATCTAAAAACTTTTTATTTTTCCACTTGGATACGTTTACATACAATGTGAAACCATGAAAAAAAATAGTAGTCAAGCTGTATATCGCTGTCACTGTCCTTGTTATCCCTGTCAGCAACAATAACATGCGCACAGTTTCCTTTTGTTTGGTAAAAATAAATTAAAATTTTTATGGAGAAAACTGTATGTGTAACTCACTCCTCTCGTTTTGTTTTTGCGTAATCATGTGAAATTTAGTTTAAATTCCTAAAACTAATGTAACCAAGGGTTAGAGGATTTAAACTTCTTTTATTATATGTAAATGGTGGTATCCTATAAGCTAGGTGTCTAATGAACGCACCCATCTACTAATTCTTATACTAGTTTCAAGATATGAGCATTCAAAGTGCGACATATTTTCATTGGATTCATGGCTTCAGTGGTTACCTGCTGCCTATCACTGGGAAAGACTTCGTTCTGCAGCAAAAGCCTTTTCCTTAAAAATCTTAACGCTAAGCGGCCACTATGCTATAGACCTGGTGAGTAAAATCTGCTGGTATATTCCAGCACTATTCTGATTTCCTGGCTGTATATTTTGAAATTCCCTAGGATTCTGTATGAAATTTGCTATATTTATATATCAATTAATTTCTTAATGCTAAAATCATTGTCTTAATATTAATAGTCACCTATACAGAGTTTCTCGTATTAATATTTGGTGGAGTAATTTATCATATCGAAATAAGTAAGAAAAGTGTTTGTGTCAGTTACAGGGTGATTAAGAAAATGTTATGATTTGTGCAAAATATCCTGTTTCCTAAAATTACGTTATAGTTAATCAATACTGCAAAACGCATATATTTTGGTCAAATATTTATTAATAGTTTACCGCCTAAGACTCTGTGGAAAAATCTTAAAACATACGGTATTAATGTAAAAGCAGATTCTCACTGTGATTTGGAGCCTGATTCTCTAAATCTGCACTTTAGTTCTGTTCAAAGCAATGCTATAGGTGAAACTCACTCTTTGTTATCCAATTTTAATGAGAGTTCTGATGGATTTGCATTTCGCTGTGCTGTGCTGATCAAAATAATATTCTGGTGGCGATGTGTAGCATAAAATCACATGCTGTTAGTCCTGATGGGATTCTACCCAAATTCATAAAATTACTATTGCCGAATGGTTTACCTGTCATATGAACTTCTCAGCTATTTGAATCAGCACTCATACCCAACTCAATAGCAGTCGGGATATTGCCGAATTCATTCGTGCGAGACTGCCTTAGTAAAAGTCACTACAGATTCGAGATTCTCTTTGGACCGAAAAGAAATTTGTTACCTAGTTCTTCTTGATTTTTCTAAGGCCTTCGATAGTCTAAAAATCGCGATTTGTTGCTAGTTAAATTATATTCTAAATTGGGTATGTCATCGTCTCCTATCAGGCTCATTCATAGTTTTCTTTCTGACAGAACACAACAAGTAAAATCTGACGGCCGATTATCAAAGACCGCCAGAATACTATGCGGTGTTCCCCAGGGTTCGATTTTAGGACCATTGTTATTTGGATTGTACATTAGTGACTTGCCTTCTGTAGTAAGACATTCTTATATCCACCTATATGCTGATGATTGTCAACTTTATATTAGCGCACCAACTAGCTTTATCAATACATATGTAAACAAACTAAATATTGACTTAGCTGTCAGTTATAAGTGGTCACTTGATAATTCTCTATCTCTTAATCCATCAAAATCTTGCTATACCATTTTTTCTCGCACGGAGCTTGATGAAAATTTGTATTTACCTACAGTTCACCCCAATAATTTAACCCTAAGTCGTATTGATAAAGCTAAAAATTTGGGTGTTGTTCTTAATAATAAAATGACCTGCTGTGATAATATCAACTCAGCTCTTGCAAAGATTTATGCAACTTTAAGAAGGCTCAGGATAACTGCGCCACTTCTACCAACTACAACACGTGAAAGGTTAATTAAGGCGCTTATCTATCCATTTTTCCTGTACGGTCTCGTAATTTTTCTCTGGCTTGACTCTGTGTGTGCTAGTAAAATAAATGTTGCTTTTAATTACTGTGTTCGTTTTGTGCATGGCTTACGTCGTCATGATCATGTATCGCCGTATATATCCTCCATAGTTGGTTGCTCCCTTAAAATGTATTTCGATGTTAAATTATTGTTTTTTCTCCATAAAATAATTTATTGTTATGGTCCTGAGTATCTGTCGTCATCTCTTACATTCCTTCGCTCGCAACGGCTAATTAATATACTTACACCCAAATTTAATACCCTGATGGGTGAACGCTCCTTTTTGGTTCAAGTTGTTTGACTTTGGAACTCACTTCCTAGTCATATTCAAAGGTTGACTGTGCTTGGAGATTTCAGGAAGGGCGTAATGGAGCACTTTTGTGGTTTGAATTGATGTACTACATTTATGATTTTTAATTCTTTAATTTTTGTTTACATATGTTTTTTTTCTCTCTCTCTTATTTTACTTAGAGTAGTTTATTTTTCTAAGTTTTACTCCTCCCCCTCCTTCCCCAATAAATGGCATTTTTAAGTCAAAATTTGAGAGTTTTTAACCCTTTGATCTTCAAAAAACATGTAATCAACTACATATTTTCACGGCTTCACATTCCTGTGGACAAAATGCAGCGTTTGTTTGTGCTATTTGCAACTTTTCTTTCAGCATATTCAGCAAAAACGGTTGAAAATTGTTTTCACAGGAAAACAAATTGCCTATCCACTTTTCTTTCGATGGATAGATCTATTTTAATTTTAAAATATATATAAAAATAACAACAGTATTTAAATAAAAAAAAAGAAGTTAACATTGAAATTTCACTTAAAAATGCACCTACACCGGGCGAGCGTAATTAGCAAGAAAAATCTCTTGAACAGCTGTTCAATAGAAAGAGAATACCCACTAGAGCAGGACGTCATTTGAAAAAATAAAATAAAAAATGAATACAAGTTTTGAAGTATTGTATGTAGCTTTAAGGAAATTGACCATGTGTGAGACAGAGAGAAATATACTTGGTTTTTTCGGAAGGGGAAATGTTTACGATTTTTAATAACCAAGGCACGTTATTTTTTGCGCACTGGGGAATAAGGGTGTAGTGGTTCATTTTACACACTGCGGTTTTGCACGTATATTTATTGCAAAATCGTATTTTAGTTTTGAATATTTTGCGTTACAAAACTAATTAAAGCAATCACAGGAAATATTGGGAATGGTATTTTAATTTAATTCACACAAAAATTCAATGATATACACAAACAAAAACAATTTCGTATTTCTAGACCAGGACGGCAAAACATAACAAGGTATTTAAATTGTGAAATGAGAACTGTCAAAACCATTTCCCCTAATTAGAAAATTTCAGAGTGAAATAAAAGAAAGTGATGAGCAACTATAATTATTGTTTTAATCTTGCATCTTTGTGTTGTAAGTTTATTCAGAACTCGGTAAAAATGTGTCACAATTTCACAGGGTGGGCCATAAATAAATAACGTATTTATAAATTCAATTAAGACATCGTTATTAGCAATTTTTAGGTTTAAGTTTTTTTTTAATAATATATAGACATGGAAAACTTCTTTTTTGTAACAATACAATAATCCCACGATATATACATTCTTTATTAAAAATATTAAAATAAAAAAATATTGAATTTTTATATATGTAGGTATATTATTTGTAATCCATCCTCTATTTAAAAGTTCTTGTAATTTTTATTTTATTTATCTCTTTTCTACGCACTAATGACAAATAATATTACTGTCATTTCGTTAGACAAGATGATTTGTACGTTTTCTGGTTTTGTCATTCTTATTAAAAGTAATGGTGCCGATTTGAAGGTCAACAGCAGTTTTTCATTGCATAGTAGGAAGTTTTCTCTTGTTAGTATACGATCGCCGGTATACACTTCAGATTAGTCATTGGGGTTTAAAGTATTACTTAGGGATATGTTCCATATTTAATATTATAAAAAGAAAAAAAAGCATTTAACGCCATCTTTACTCATATATTGATGATAATATTATAATTTAATTTGGCACTAATTTGTACACCGATTAACCTACAATAATCACCGAAACAACAGCAGGGTAGGTATACATATTAAAAATCATTTAAACGCTTCTTAACCAAACAAAATCAAATCACAGCTGATCCGATCAAAACAAAAATTTCCACCCTTCATAAAAATTCATATCCTATATAAAAGGGAGATCTGCAGTTATTATCCATTCACCCATCAAATAATTCCCAAGGGTTAAATGCCTTCAGCACTCCCTTAACCTAACAAAACAATTCGCAAATACTTTCTATAATTAAGAGCTATTACAACGCCATCTGCATCCTCTCAACATTCAGAATCTTTCTATAGTATAGTCTCTATACTACCTATCCATAGACGAACCTTTCACATTCAACTATATTCAAGTGGGATTTCATTGTTATCCCGATAAAACAAAAGGGTTGAAATATTCATAAAATAATAGCCGCCACCACCATAGGTACCCATCACCCAGTTTTGGGTATATATGTAGGTATACCTCATCCTCCCACCTCTCTCTCTCTCCGACAACCTTGTCGTCGGCTACTTCTACCCTTATTATATTCGTGAAAGTATTCATTCAACCATTGTTCCACCAATATCATCTCTACCTAAGCAATGAAAAGTTAATGAAAGCACTGCACATGGCAACACTATGAAATTCTTTTTACTTTTTTGTTTTTTTTTTCCTTTTTCATTTGGGACAATAATCATGTCTGTCAGGTGAATCAGGGGGCGCTGCTAGGGTCAAGTAGAATTATGAGCTTAAGGTGTTGAAGGACAAGTCTTTCTGGATAATTACGGCCATTTTTAATTACAGATGTTTTTCTCAATTTTATCCCGGATTATTATGTTTGTAACATCAGAATAGGAATGGAAGAGAGAGAGAGAGAGAGAGAGGAAGGGCGGGGGAGAACCAGTCGTCAAATATTTTAGATGCATTTCCCTCATTTCATTTGTTTGAATTGAAAGGGGATGGTTTTTCCCTCTTTGTTGGGAATGTTTGTTTCATGCACTTTCAATATTTGGATGTTTTGTAACTTTTGTTTGTCTATTGTTGGACTGCTATAATTGGACATATGGTGGCATCACTTTGTTGTTTGCTTTTTTGATAAATATTTTGAAAGATCCATGCTGTTGGGGAGAATAGAAATATTGTACAAATTATCGTATATATGTTTGTTTGTGTAAATGAAAATAGCTTCAGCTCTAAGGACTCTTTATTCCTCCTTTGGGCCTCAACGATTCAACAACGATTTCCTGAAGGGTCTAATTAAGACAGCCTTGGGAGGCATAACTGGAATCATTTGGTGGAATTTTCGAAAAAGGTAAGTGAAGGTGGCCATTCAGACATCAGTCCGGCATTTATTTTTAGTCATGTTTGAACTGAGGAAAAATTTATATTTTCTACATTTTAGTGCATTTTGAAAAAAAGCATTAAGTACTAAAAATTTTTATTGAAAAAGTATTCACCTTAATTTTTTATAATCAAACGTTTCAAATTGTGTGGTGATGCTTGAATTTTGGTATTGCTTAGTTTTGGATTCATTGGCCAGATTTAAAAATTTTTACAAAATTTTTGAGAAAATTGTGAATTTTCGAAAAATTTATGAAGATACAGAATTTACTATTGCCAATAAAACAAAAGAAGTAGGAAAATGTAGTAGAGACTGTGGTATAGAAAAATCGTTGGATTCAAAAGTAAACTACAAATACAGAATGAGAATGCCAGAAACAAAAAGTAAATCATACTGATTTTAGTTGATTTTTGTTTTCTTCGATAGTTTTTGAGCTAGAGAAATATATGAGGTATCGTTGGTTCATCGAACTATAAATTCGAAGTTCACATTCGAAAATTGTATAAAACTCAAAGTTTTCATCATTTTTGTGTTTATTTTCGTTTTATTTTTACAAAAACTTTATGGACTCCTCTGTTTTCTTCTAAACGAAAAATTCTTTCCCTGAACGATGAGAGAGAGGGGTTTGTAAAAGTCAATTTTTCTCTTTTTATATACATACATATAACTTCTATTTTTATTATCAGATTTTAGTAACATTTAAGATATTTTGGCGTTCTATGGATTTCGAAAATTCCTTTAACAAAACTTTAAATTTTCAAAAATCACGATTTATATATATATTTTTTTTCATATCTTAAATTGAATTGGGGAAGAGTTTGTATACAACAAACGAAAATAATTGCTAAGGGTATTTCTAAGTGAATATATTTACTTTCACTTTATTTCAAAGGAAGCAGCTAATAATTAATTCATAAAAATTATGAATTTCAGATTTTGAAAAATAAAAAAAAATCCTTAGGAAAATTATGCTTTCCCTTACTTTCAATCCCATCTATAGCTTTGGCGGTACTTCTGGTTTTGCTTACACCTATGACACTCTTGCGGACTGCAGAGGGAATGCCACTTGTATCAAAAGAGATTTCATGATTACATCATTGAATAACGACCTTGAGAATATCTTCGCATACTTCGCATCCTATTGGAAGGATATTTTTTAACATATTATTCTGTGCAAATCTACAACTTCTTGGGATCTTATCGGTACTCTACGGAAAGCTTAACCAGTCCTTTTAAGAACCTCCAAAAATACTTATACATTTATCACCTCTCAGGAGGGAAAAGATAGGAGGGGGAACACTACTCCACTCTATTTATTCCCCCATTTTCCCTCTTTATAGGCCCTAGGCAAACATGCGTACACATGTATCTACTCACCCATACAAGTATTCTCGCCATACATCATTTGCCTATCATTTCTCAGTAGGTACTGGAATGTAGTAAAAACTTCCTTAAATATTAAACTTTTGTTTACAGAATTAGTTAGTCCAACGAAATGGAGAAATGTGAAAAGAAGAGTATTTGAAGAAAAAATAATAATACCTATATGTTTTTTCAGCCCCCCTTCCTTTTAAAAACCAATATTCTGCATATGTCAAATAAATTATACTATCGAAAATTGTGAGTTTTGTTAAGGAAAGTTTCGAAATCTGAAGAATGGTAGAAGTGGTAGAAGTTGTAAACTTCAAGAGTTCATCTCTCCAGCCTACAATAAATATGGCAAAACATAGTGATTTTTCTGAATACTTTCAAATAGTTGAACCAGTAGTACATAAGCTACCCGAAATTGAATTTAGGAAATGAAAATAAAAATAATAAAAAAAAAGATTTGTTTTTTCGAAAATTTAAAATTTTGCAAAGGATTTGTCAAAATTTGAACTTTTTAAATTCCAAAAAACTTTAAAAACTTTATCTGTTCGTAAAACTGATAGAAGTAGCAAAAGTTGTAAATGAAAATAAGATAAAAAAATAAATCCCTCTTCCTTTGTTCAGAAGAAAATTTTCAAATACGAAATATTAAAAAAAAAAAAACAAAGGATCCATTGAAGTTATCTGGAATATATTAAAAAAATTAGATGAAATCAAATTGAAAAAAAAAAAACAGATTTAAAAACTTCTAGTCAAATGAGGAACCTTTTACATACAAATTAAAAATTTCGAGCCATATTTAACTTGTCACATTTTTACGTCTGAGCATATTTGCAAATTTTTCAATTATGGGTTGTCACTAACTCTGATGGACACTTGTCATTTATGAGTTACGCTGTTGACTGTTTTTGAAGCAGCCCATCCCTTTTTCTCGTACACGAATTTGTCTGTCTGTATATTTCTTTCTTACTATTTTCGACACTCTCGTAGACCCACTTTTCGTCATCACAGCGAGCTGAAATTTGGCACACAAGTTCATGTCGCGTGACAATTGAATCTATCAAAATTTGAACCGGAAATTTCCATGGAAAACCGGGAAAATCGGGAAAAATTATTTGAAAATTTGGTACAAATTTGATTAGTGATAAATCCGTTTCAGGAAAAATGCAGAGTTTTCCGATTTTCCCGAAATTTTTTTTCGGAATTTTCCGTCTTTTCCATAAAATTTTCCGGTAAAAAAGTTTTCGGTTTAGTTTATGCAGGATCAAGTTCCCTATCAACTGGCATCATTACTTTCTCTCCGACAATGGTGAAAACTTGCAGAAAAAATCGAGGAAAATTCATGTAAAACGCTTTTCCGGAGTTTTTCAGACCAAGGAAGCATTTGCGCGTTTTGCAACCTAAGACAAAGTTGTAGAGCGAAATGAGTTGCATAAAGATGCTTTTGTGGAAAATTCCTTGGAAAACCCGGAAAAGCGGAAAAATCATCGGAGAAATTTTCATCGATTTGATTAGTGATAAATCTGTTTCGGGAAAAGTGCAGAATTTTCCAATTTTTCTGGAATTTTCGGAATTTTTCGACTTTTTCGGAAAATTTTCCGACAAAAAAGTTTTATAAGCTATGCGGAATCATTTTTTTCCGTCTTACTGGCATCAATACTTTCTCTTCAACAATCGTGAAAACTTACATGAAAAATCGAGGAAAATTCATGTAAATTTTTAAAAAAAATTAATAGTTATAGGAAAAGTCTGTGGAAAACATGGAAAATCGGGAAAATTCAGTAAATCAGCGTCTTTTCAGCCGTCATAAAATTGTTTTAAAATATCTCCATGCAGCACGTAATAACAATTTTGTTAACGTGAAAAAGGCAGAAAATAAAATAAGTAAAAAACGAGTTTTCAAACAAAACTGAGGCCAAGCCGGATGAAAAAGTAGAAAATAAACTTTTCTTCACACACAGAGGTGGACTCAGATTTTATTCGCTGACAATCACCGATATATTTCAGTATGATCAATCAGAGGTAATAAGTGATTTGATTCATGAAGAGAAAGAATATTCAAGAGAAATGTCCCAATCAAAAAATCTGAGTCCACCTCTGTGTATGAAGAAAAGTTTATTTTCTACTTTTTCATGCGGCTTGGCCTCAGTTTTGTTTGAAAACTCGTTTTTTACTTATTTTATTTATAATATAAAAGGGGCATCCAATAGGAAAATTAAAACTAAAATTCAAAATGACAGAATTCCTGTCGAAATTACGTTTTACTCTATTTGAGTTTGTTGCCTCCAATAAAAAGTCTTGGTGTTATTCAAATAAGCTCGAACGAACCAATAATAATCGTTACAAAAATGAAATAAATAACTCACCTAATCTCTTTGATATCTCTGAATTATGCATTTTTGGATTATCCTGAGCGATTTTTCTTCTCTGTAATCTTGACCAAACCATAAATGCATTCATTGGCCTCTTGATGTGCTCCTCATTTTGACGTTTCGTTGTATTTTGAAGCATCAAACTAAAAAATACATCACTAGAAAAAGATTGTCATGACATTTTAAATAAAATATTGTAATAAATCAAAATTACAACAACAACAACAACAGTTAATATATATATATCTACTTGATATTTTTTTTTCTATTTCTAATTACCTGGCAGTATTGCCACCATTCATCAAACTTCCCATATTTTGATGTAAATTACTCATTGGAGTAATTTGTGAATTATGATGACTACTTTGAATTGAGTGATGATGATGTGGATGATGTAAAAGTGAAGAACTACTAGATCCAGATAGTCCTGATGATGATGATGTTGTTCCGGTTGATGATGATGCTGAAGGTGATCCAGATGTTGAATTTAGATTCTGTTGAGCGTGTAAGCTTAGAGATAAATGACTATTGGAATGATGATGTGAATTTAATTGTCCGGAATTTGTAACAGATGATGTTAAATGATTTTGAAGATTTTGTCCTGATAACGATAACGGATGTGATAAAGATATTCCTGGGAGTGAAAGTGATGGTATTCGGTCCATCATTGTGCTCTGCAAAAATATTTGAGAATTTTAATTAGTTAAGTAAAAAAATTTTATGTTAATTGGAAATTATATTTTAATTATTGCTAGTCTTAATTTTTTTTTTTTATTTATATTTATTTATTGAGAAAAATGGTTGGGATTACGTTAATCATGGATACATTTGGACAGTTTCAACTTTCTTTTGTGTATACCAATCTCAATATTTCCTATTTTTTTTTAATTTGCGGGTCACTTTAAAACGGTGTAATTATTATTACTCATAAATATAATTTTATCAAGCCCCGACATAGGATTTAGATTTAGATTTGTGAAGGGGTGTATAGGCGTTAGCCTCGCAAACACTGCGACCTGAAAGATCTATTGTGAGTCCCCGTTGAATTTGCTCCATTTATAGGTATAGACTGTTAATAAAGTCTAGAACCATTCTGGGCTTGAGGTTCCATACGTAACTTGGTGGAGGAAAACCATGTTCAATGTGGAGTAATCTCCGCCTGGCCAATGCTTCGCAGTTGCAGAGCAAGTGCTCCGAGGTTTCGTGAACATCCTGACAGAAGCGGCAGGATGAAGTCTCAGCCAAACCCAGCTTTTTAGGTGATACCTCAAGGGGCAATGGCCTGAGAAGAGCTCAGAGATCATTTTGAGCTCTACTCTTCTAAGTAGTAGGAGTTCTTCTGTTTTTCCGCCAGAGGTGTCGATAAACTTGTTTGCCTGACGAAGTCCTTGTAGCCTTTCCCAATACACTGATTTCTGTTTATTCTCCCAGTTATTTAGGGTAGCTCTGAGGTAAGTACCACAAAATGGCTCTGGTCCGAGAAACTGAGTTTCCGCTCCTCTTTTGGCTAGGCCATCCGCAATTTCATTGCCTTTGTGGCCCTCATGTCCAGGTACGGCATTTGGGGCCTTATAACCCAATCCGACCCCACTGTTTGTTTTTGAACCGTCTGTATACCACACCATCGATCCTTGTTGGAAGGACGGTTTAGTGGAGCGCCATTGTTGTCGGTCTCCAAGAACCACTTGGAATGGTCTTACAAAATGCACTCTGGGTGTGATTATATCAGATATTGTCATCACTTGCTCGAAGCATATCTGTTTTAAGATACTTAAATGACCAACCAGATCGCCTGGCTTTAACTGTATCTCCGTTTGTACTCTAATAGCACTGGACATCGCTTCCTTTTTCACCTGCAAATGCAGGGGTGGAAGGTTTAATAAGGCTTCCATGGCTGCTGTAGGACAGGTTCTCATGGCACCAGTTATTTCTAGACAGCCGCTGGGTTTTTTGAACCAGAGCCTCAGCCGTCTTTTGATTAGTTTTTGGCCACCATGCGAGGGCCGCATAGGTGACCATGGGTCTAGCAACCGTGGTGTACGTCCAGTACATCATTTTTGGCTTCAGACCCCATGTTCTGCCAATGAAGCGACGACACGTGTAGAGAGATCGCACTGCTCTATCCGTAACTCTGGACAGATGCGAATTCCAGGTAAGTTTCTTATCTAGGGTTATCCCCAGATATTTGACTTCGTCTGAAAATATCAATTCCGTATTATCAAGAAGAGGAGCCGTTAGTGAAAGCTTCGATCTTCTTGTGAACGGAACGATAACCGTTTTGTTGGGGTTTATGCTAAGGCCTTTGTTTAGACACCACGTGCGGACTTTGGAGAGGGCTATTTGCATGAGATCGGATATGACTTGATCATGCTTGCCTCGTATTGTAACTACTAGGTCATCCGCGTAGCCTTGAACATTAAAACCCGAACTGGTCAACTTCTCTAGCAGATCATCAATTACGATCGACCATAAGAGTGGAGAGAGAACTCCTCCTTGTGGGCAGCCTTTTGCTGCGGTGATCGTGACTGAGCAGTTCCCTAGAGATGTGGTTATCCTCCTGCTTCTAAGCATGGAGTCTATCCAGTTTACCGTGGAGGGCTCAAAGCCTTTATCCTTGGCAGCTGATTTAATTGCATCGAAGGAGGTATTATCGAAGGATCCTTCTATGTCCGCAAATGCACATAAAGCCACCTCGAGGTCTTTGACTAATGTGTGAATGGCAGTCTCAGTAGACTTGCCAGCTTGATAAGCGAACTGCTTAGAATGAAGTGGTGATTTAATCAGAATTTCACTTCGAATGTGTAGGTCTAGGATTTTTTCCATGGACTTAAGCAGGAATGAGGAGAGGCTGATGGGTCGGAACGATTTAGCTAGAGAACTAGTTCTTTTTCCTGCTTTAGGTATAAATACCACCCTGACGTCTCTCCAACATTGGGGAACGTACCCTAGAGCGTAACTGGCTCGAAAAATTTTTTGTAGTGGAAAGAGTATTTCTTCAACACCTTGCTGTAGTAAGGCGAGAAAAATGCCCTTTTCTCCAGCAGATTTAAAGGTCTTAAATGTGCCAATGGTCCATCTAACCTTGTTAGGAGTGACGATTCTTCCCGCAAGGCTTTTGCTCCTGTTAGAGACTCCGTACTTGTCCACCTCAATCGGGTCTGGAGCTACTATTCCTTGATCGGGAGTGAAAGAGTCGGGAAAGTGAGTTTCTAATAAGAGCCTGACTGTTTCCTCGCAACTCTCGGTGTAGTTCCCATATTCTTTTTGAAGTGTGCCTATACCATTCGTGTGATCCTTCGAAAGTACCTTATGGAGCCTGATAGCTGCGGGCAATTGATCTATGCCATCGCAGAAGGTCCGCCAGGTTCTTCTTTTGGATCTCCTTAATTCCGTGTTATATTCCGTTAGAGCTTTTTTTATATTCCCCCCAGATGCCAGAGAGTTTAGCTCTGTGGAATAGTTTCCTGACTTCTTTTCTTTTTAGACTCAGTTCCCTATTCCAACATGGTACCTGCCGATTGCAAGTCTTTTGCTACAGAGGGCAACTGTGTTCGAATGAAGTCATTACAGCCGTTTGAAGCTACGTAGTGGCTAAGTCTAGCTCCTTAGTCGTGCTAATGCTACCGTCGGGAAATCTTGTTCGATACATGGCACCTGCTTATTTATTACCTTATACTGTGAATATTAAGAACTCCTTCAGAAGTACGATATATATATTGGGATATATAAGGGGTCGAATGTAATCCAAAAATGTACAGCGAAGTGGTACAACCAATTGGATTTAAAAAGTTATATCCTGATCTAAAAGTAAAAAACTAAGCGATTTTAAGTACCTACTATCTGCATAGTGGTTGTATATTTATGTGTGCATATGTTTGTATAGTCATAAATTGTCATATAAAAATTTCAGAACCACCTGACTTTATTTATTATTGTATAACAAAATAAGAATTTTGTATTTTTTTTCTGTTCATCTGAATCTCAAGCTCAATAAAAATTAGAAAGAAGAGAAATCAATTCGTTCGAATCGAAAAAATAAATTTATTTCGTTGCTACCGATAAATTCTCTTAATCCCCTTGAGGCAATTTAAAATTTCCAAATCTTCAGAATTTTTTCGTGTTCTCGTCTGTTTTTTTTGTTGCTTCTTCTTTCAAACATTCATTCAGAAGAAATCATAAAAAATAGAGTCACCGACACGAAATACACACATCTATCCATTCATATATACATTTTATATCGTTTCAATTCAGGTATATATTGGGACAAATTCAAAATTCACTTCACACAATCCCCAGGATGAAAATGGATGACAACAAAACAACGAAATTCATGCGAACGATATAAACTCAGCGGGAAATTGGTCCCTATATCAAAAAAATGGACGTGCAAATAAAAAAAGCGAAAAAATTGTTTCTTTTAGGTATTCTACTATGTATATGGTGACTGAATGAGCAATGAACATTGACTAAAGAAAACAAAAAAAAAACAAAAAAAAAAAACTGGTCCAAAGTATACACAGCAGCCCAGTGGTCAGTCGTCGCACACGTTCCAGACCTTCACCTGCAGATTTTGATTTCATCACAGCAGAGGTGCAAAGATAGCCACCACTGGTCAGCCACGGGATATGAAGGAGCTTCATACGATAAAAATTTTATTAGACCTGCTCATCTGCGGTACCCACATACATAATACTCTCCGGATGCTGGATACTACACGGCTTCCTGCCAGGGTGCTTATTCGTGTTTGAAAATTTTCTTGGTTGGTTCCTTCTTTTTAATTAAATTCGCGATTGTTGCGAGTGTGAAAATGCTTAATTATGTTTGATCAGGCAACTTACTGTATGCGCGCGGCAGACAGTCTATCTAGGGTTTAGACTGACTGGTATCGTGGATTTTGTGGGATGTACAGTCGATAGGAAGAAAATGATAGTAGCACGTACAGAGGAATTTCAGGATAAGAAAAAAAAACGCAAAGTTTTCGGTTATAGTAAGTGATAACCTACCTATTTTTTTTTCTTTTTTTTTTCGAAAAATATGCAAATTGCTTGCTGTATCTGACAGGCATTCTTCTTTTTTTTATACCACACCCTCTTTCAACGAACAAGTTAAATATTTGCCTTAGAAAAGTACATGCCTATAAAGTCTTCAGGGGGTATCCTTAAAAACCAGCATATCTACCATTCAAGGAACCTTTAGAAATATGTCAATAAAATCGACCATCATATAAAGGACTTGCTTCGTCCATAACAAAGAAATAAAAATTCTCCACCAATTTACAACTATAGTATACGGAATAAGCTCGCAGACAGGACAGTCCAATGCTCCCTCATCAAAATTACCTCGAGCCTTCTTAAACATATGCTTCTAGGACCCTTCTTATACTACCCTCAAAAACAGGAAATTTAGCACCACACTTGGGTGGACTTTAAATGGAAAGTTGTATAACACCACGGCTATTATGTATGTATATACATACATATATATATTACCGTATCAAACGTATATGGGTATAACTATCCACCAACACACACACACATCTTTCTGGTCTATGCTAAATCTGAACACCGACCGCATTATTACGACCACATCGAAATTATATCTTCAAGTGCTTTCCGGATAATGAATTTTCCGGTTTAATGGCATTAAGGAGAAGGAGACAGAAAAGCTCATTCAAAAGGGATTAAAAAGGGTTAAAAAAAGGATTTTAAGTGGATTTGTTTGTTTGCACAAGAAAGTTTGAGATGGGCTGACACGAGTCTGCTTTGTACTGGTCGAGAACCTCCTCCTTTCAATCAATTAGTTAATTGGCACTGAAAGAAATTTCTCATTCAGAACGTCCTCTTCTGATAATATGACTTATACGGGATTTATTATTTAACTGTTCCATTTGTTGGGGGAGGATGGGGTTTAGCTATAAAAACTGCTTGCTTTTCATATAGTGACGTAATATTATGTATTAAGTGCAACTTGGTTAATTGATAAATTTCGAAATTAATTTTATTAAATGAAGAATATACTTTCAGAGGAGAGTGGTAAAGTGTCCCTATAAAAGTCAGTTCTAAGCATGTGGGGGATACGACGTATTTGTTCCACACCGTATACATATGAGAGATGTCTCCCGCATCTTCAAACCACAATCCAGTCAAGTTTGTGTATGGGAACACACAGTCATTTGAGTCGTACCAGAAACTGACGCTTTGAATAGCCTTACAGTTTCTCCGACTAATTTCCAGTACCACCTCTGGTACCAAACTGGCTTACTGCAAGAAGTCTGGTTACCAAATTTTTTGTGGACATCGAGTCGACATAGAGTTGATTTGCTGCCTTACAATTTCACCGCCTGACTTCCAGTAGCACATGTTTACTACAAGAAATCTGATTGTCATATTCTTCGTGGACATCGAGTCAACATAGGGTTGACTTGCCGCTCGTATCTTGATCAGTATAGTTCTCGTACATTTATATCAGTCCCTCTGACTCCCACCAGCTGTCATAGAGACCGCCTGGCTATTTCTTGTCAGGTACAGTCCATCAACAGTACCAGACACCAACCTCCGTAAGTCAATGAGGATAAGGAAAGTACGGTCCAGCTTGCAAGAAACATAAGTTTTCCAAGAATTTAGAGAATAGCTGAATAGCTTTACTCGCATCTTCGAAGAGAAGCTCCCTGCAGTGACACCTAACCTGCTGCAAGTGAATGGTAAGACTTGTACACTCTCACTAGGACGCTATCACTTAGCCCTTCTGTCGTACTGGAGATAGAGATCTTAATAGAACCCCAAAAGTATATGAGGAAAGCTAAAGTATTGTAAAATGTTCCACATTCACTCCGTTGTGTTGGGGATAAAAGTTTTGAAAAATATTATAATAAGTCTCAAATGGAAGTGCTTTTAACCTAACATGGCTATAGATATTGGGCTAATTTTTATTTTTTTATTTAAAGGAATATTATAGGTGCAATTATTGCTTTTATAATCCATTTAACTACACCGATCAAAATGTGGCTACTGTATAGGAGGCAGACATTTATAAGAAACTTTCAACACAAGCCAATTTGTCAACCCGAAAATATTTGGGACAAACCAATTATCTACAGAATGGTAGGTCCATCATTAGGCCTAATACATATGTATGGATGTAGGTGAATTGATAGAATCGAAAGGTAGCATACTGGTATATTCTTGGATTTGAAACAGCAGTGAAGTTGGTGTTCAATATTCAATGACTGCATACTTGCAAAAAATAAATAACAAGAGAGTGGAAGTAGTCTCTCTGGAGCTTCTGTTACTTCGTTAGTATATTTGTAAACCAGGAAGTCCAGGGGTGACCTTGGCTCACATTGATTATTTGAAAAGTTGTATCTTTGGGTACTTTTTTGAAAAAAGAAGATTCATTTAATTTAGAGAAAAAGATTATTATTTAAACGTGATTTCAAGATTCCTTTACAAATTGATTACATATTAAATGGATCAAATAATCTTCCCTACGACCATCCTAAATTACAAATCTAACCAAAAGTTGGGGTAGAAGTAGTGGGTGCTGTACCCGGATTTTTTTCAATCCAGGGATTGAAGATTCCTGGATTACCCAGGAACCGGGAATTTTTATTAATATTAAAAATTTTATATTTGTACTATAATTCATTTTTTTTTATTTACAAAAAACATACAATAATAAAAATAAAAAGGTTTCAACACCTTGTCTGGTATATTTTTTAAACTTATTCGAGCTTTTTAAAATAAGTTTTTAAAAAACATAAAACATCAATTGAATGATCTGACAAACCGACTGGTTTTTTTGTTAGAATTGTTCCATAAATTGAAAAAACTCGTTCCAGTTCGGTGGTTGATGTTGGTTTGATCGTCATTACTGAATTATAAATTTTTTTAAGAGTATGTGTCATTGTTCCTGTTGCCGCATATAATCTCATCTCCATTTTGTATAGATGTTGTTTTGTCAGGTTTTACTATCGCCATAGTTTTCTGTGATTTACTTATTGCACTTTCCAAAGACTTCTTCAACAAAATCGTCTGTAGTTGATGGTGATGGTAAAGTAGTATCGCTTGTTGTTGGTACATCAATTATCTCGCATAAATCTGAATCATTATCTATGGCTATCTCCCGATCATTAGAAAAATATTGGATTATCAAATCTTTTGCTAATTTAGATACTGCGGAAATTGATGATACAGCAAAAAACTGTCCATAACTATTCAAGTCACAGTTATTTGTATCAAATTTTAAATTTTCTGGATTTTGCATAAACATTGCAAGCGAAATCAAATCTTTTGAACGCCTTTCAGACAGTCTATTCTGTGCAGAGCTTCTAACAAGTTTGTTGCTAATGTGCCAGGTAAATCTCGAACAGAATTGAAGAGAAACTTTATAATTCCCTCTGAAGTAACAAGATTACAATCTCTTGTGCCAAGTACTTCAATCGCCAATTGTACTGGCTTTAAGACACTTAACAATTCCTTCAAATTTGCAAACTCATTTTCGTATAATTTAACCGGGGAGTTTAGATTTATCAACGCTTTTTTAATACAGGATTTCAACAATAGATATCGTTCCAACATTGGAGCAATACTGTTCCACCTAGTCTGAGAATCCAACATCAGATTGAGTTCTTTTCCATGCTCGTTTTTAATATATTTTTGAAGTACACAGTTTTTTACGGCTGATTTCTTAAACAATTTCACAATTTTGCGGACATTATTCAAAGCTATCTTAAAATCTTCCTGCTCTTCCAAAATAATTTCAGTATTTTCAGGTAATTCAGCATCAGCACTTGATAATAGTTTTCTAAGTCTAAATCTTCATCAGATTTTTCTGCAGAGGAAAACTCTACAAAATTATCATCGGAATCGCTTGTTTTGGATTTTGCTATTTTTTTTTTATAAATAATGTCACAAATTGCAAGTTGAATGCCATGATTTAAGCATAATTGGTGGACCATAAATGATGATTCTTTCCCAAATTTTTTCATAACAGATGCGCCATCGGTTGTTGCGGCCAAAACATCACTTAAGTTAATTTTAAAACTGGAAAGTTTTTGTAGAAGTAGATTTTTTAAAACTTCAGCTGAATATTTGCCATAAATTCTGATAAGACCTAGATTATCGTAGCTTCCGTTCGAATAATGCACATTTATGTTTAATTAACGACGATTTTTGAAACTTGTCCATTCATCAAGTGTCAAACTTAATAATGAATTCTCTTTTTTGTACAAATTTATTCTTTTTATAGTTTGCAATTTTACTAATTCATAATAACATTGGTTTTGTTCTTAGGCAACTAAAAGCCATGGGCATTCAAACTTTCCCTTATAAATGAACTTTTACAAACACCAGAAATTGAAAATCCATCCAAAGCACATAATCGAGCTACTATTTCAGCCATAGATTGTCGTTTAAAATAGGTAAAGATTGTAGGTTGAATTTTAGAAATCTTCGAAGATGCTGGACTTGCTTCCAAGTTGGCTTCATTTTCTTTACGTTTTATTGCCTTTTATGGATGAACAGCTGAAAGATGACGAATTAACCCACTGGTGGATGATCCTTTGCATCCGATATTTGCTGAGCAGTATTTGCAAATCGCCTTTTCACAACTTTCATCCCTTTTGAAATGTTTCCAAACTTCCGATGAATTCTTTTTAAAGATGGTCTGATAAAAAAATTTTTAAATATAAATATATAATTAATTAATGAATGAATACAGATTTTATTGCTTACCAATTATTTCAAAAGAAAATAACCTGCACAAAATGAATTCACAATAATAAATGAATAACACTAAAAAGCTGTTTTAAAAATATATGCAAAAACTTCTGTACCTACGCCTACTACGTAAACAAATATTCTATGGTTTAACGTGTTTTCATGTTTTAAAATATGATTCCACTAATCACTGTGGAAACATTTGGTATTTTATCTAAAATGACAAACTCGAGTAAATTATTTTTTTTTTAATTCCCGGGTTTTATAATGGTGAAATCCCGGGAATCGGGATTATAAAAATTCAGAAATTTCCCGGGACTTCGCTCCCGAGAAATCCCGGGAAGGACCCACTAGTTAGAAGAGTTAGTTACTGGAGTTTTGTATTTTTTTTTATTATATTGAAGAAAACTACTTGCTACTTGCTAAGTTATTATTAGATTTAAATTTGTATATTTGTTTTTTATACTCAGTTTCTTGGTGTCCTTTGATTAATTACGAAACAGTGATTTCCTCTCACGTGCATGCAGGTTAGCCGAATCCTTCTCCAGGCTCGCAGTAATATCGTTGATTTTGCTTACTTTTATTCGAAGTTGATTGGCGAAATTTAATAAAACTTAACTGGCACTTGAAATGTTGCCGGATTGTCTTTATGTGTCGAAAAACGGAACTCTTCCCACCTTACATTGTCCGGTACCTTCAACTTATCTCCCGGAAAAGGGTTCTTCTCCCTGTTATGTCGTTTTTTTGTCTTTTTTATTGAATGTTCCCTCTATTTTAATGTTGGACTCACAGATCTTCCACATTTGTAGGGCTTAAGGTAATATGGTTATGATGTCCACATATGTTGTTCAACTGGTTTCGTCAAGATAATTACTTCGTTGTTGGGTTCAGTTTTCTTTACGCAGATCAGCAATTTATTGTAAATTTTAAGTACATATTTAAATTATTCGGTATTATTGCAATTTGTTTTGTTCGTAATTCATGCCTTTTATCATTATCCAGTGATTTATTTTATTATGTTTATTTAATTTATTATTTACATTTTATTATTTATACTATAAGGAATCTTGTACGATGGTTAGTTAGTCTATTTGGTAATTAAATTGTTAGATAAAGATACAGTTTTTCAGCTTTGGGAACCCTGTGAAGGTACCTTACGATAGTGTGCCTTGCATATTATTTAATTACCGAATCTGGTATAGTACATACAGAAGAAGACATAAATTCTCGTACAAATAAATGGAGACTATTTTCGTAGTTGCCCCGGACATGAACTCTACTGAGATGTCCCGGATATGGATCTGAACTGAGATTTTCGTTAAAATAAAGCTACGACTCTTCAACTTTTGATGTGGAAAACAGCACTTCTACATATATGGAGTTGCGAGTCGTGGAAGATTATTCGATTCATAACACGCCGATTGCATAGGTATCTTTGCTGAAGAGATCGAGTGTCCAATGAAGAATAATGGAGGCGCTCAAGCCTGGACAGGATCGACGAGAAAATAATAAGATGAAAATGGAACTGGATTGGATACACGCTACGATGTAACACCAATAACATCGCAAAACAGGCCCTAGTCTGGAATTAATAAGGAACCTGTAGTGTTGTAAGGAAAACACATATGGAGAAGGATTATTCTCAGAGAAGTGGTATCAGTCGGAAGGTCATAGCAGATGAATTAAAAGGGTGTTACACGAAACAAGTACAATGGAGAGCAAGCGTTTACATCCTATGACCCGCGAGGGAATTAAAAAAGGCACATGATGATGTCATTGAAAGTATATGTACTTGTACCTAAGCATTTTAAGGGTGAAATAATTTAAATTAGGAAACATTTTCAAATTTAAGCTCAGGGCCGGACTTAATGGTTTGGAGGCTCTGGGGTAACGAAGAAGGTTGGGACCCCCCCCCCCCCCCCCCAAATAATTTTGAAACTAAAAGAAAAAAATGTTTGTTCACAGTTTTTTCAATAATTTATTTTAAGCAAAACAAATAAATGCTTTTAACGAACATATGAAGGTATAGTAAAATATAAGAAATTGTCAAAATTAAATAATATTACTAGGCGAATGGAACCTTGCGAGCTTTTTTGACGAAAAATCATCAACAATTTGGGTGAAATTTAGCTCTCGGAGTAAATCACTTTCAATACTAGGATAATTTTGACAGATGTGTCATCGTAGTTGGAATCCAATGGTGTTCGACACTATCAACACCAAGTATATTCTAAACGTAATTTCAAGGTTTGGAAATGTAGCTCTGAAAATGTAATCCTCAAGTAATTCATAATAGAACTGCTCTTTAGATAGATCTTTTTGATAATGGTTTTTTTGTACAAAATGATCAATGATGCGATTTGAACCAATTCATTACCAAGACTTGGTTCTAAATTGTTTTTGTAAATTTTGACAATCCCTCAGCTGCAGCGTATAAATTTGCAGGGTCCATTTTTTCTAAATGATTAAGAAATCCAAATTTTGAACGTATACAATGTTGTATGCATGTGATCTTTCAGTCAAAGAAACTCCTAACTGATCGACCACCAGATTAAAGCTTGACACTCTAAATTTCTCTTTTGGCGTTTTATGCTTTCATAAATCTACTCGAGTGGGTTCAGCTTCACATTT
The DNA here is from genome assembly GCA_963930735.1 of Dioctria linearis. Lineage (NCBI taxonomy): Eukaryota > Metazoa > Arthropoda > Insecta > Diptera > Asilidae > Dioctria > Dioctria linearis. The sequence continues at coordinate 8,649,271 of OZ005743.1, read as the reverse complement.
CTCGTTGTACTGCGTGATTATACTTACGGACTCATTGGTGTTTGATATTTTTCGAGCTATCTACATCATTGAAATTATCAAGCTCGTTTCTTTATGTATATAAAGTTAGCCCAGCCTTTTTCGAAATTTTCAAATATAAAGCTTGTGCTGAATTGTGCTCGAATTGTGTTGCGTTGTGCCGCAAAGAAAATTTTTTTTCTCCACAAATTAAACTGTAAAATAAAATTTTCAAAAATAGTTATCAGACATTTTCGAAATTTTGAAAAATAAAGGGTGTGCTGGATTGTGTTCAACTTGCGCTACGTTGTGACGTAAAGCGAAATATTTTGTTTTAAAAAATTACGCTTTTTACGAGCCATTTTTGAAAAAAAAAGTTAGCCGAGCGTTTTTTCTTTTATTGCAAAAATCAAGGGTTGTACCGAGTTGTATTTAACTTGTACTACGTTATACCGTAAGGAAAGGGTAAAAATGTAGGAAATAACACTTTATGAACCATTTTTCTTTGCGGCAATCCAGCATACCTTTTATTTTTCAAAATTTCAAAAATGGCTGGGCTAACTTTTTTTGAAAATTTTATTTTCCTCATAAAAAGTTTAATTTGTGAAAAAAAAACAATTTTCTTTGCGGCACAATGCAGCACAAGTCGAGCACAATCCAGCACAAGCTTATTTTTGAAATTTCAAAAAAGGCTGAGTTAACTTTATAGACATCGTTTCTTTTCGGTTCAGCAACAATTTATACGATTCTAATACACGCATTGCAGATTTAAGAATCATATCCGGATATCAGCTTATTTGTAGCATTGAATCGCTTCAAGATATTGTTTCAAAAGATTGCAAATAAAGCAGTTTCGAGGGTACTCATTTTCTCAAAAGATTTTGCTCTTGATTGGAAAAAATGATCAATGGTGCATCTTTAATTTTGGAATAGCCCGTCGATAATGGCTTTCGTGGCTTCAACTGGACCAGAGAAGAGTATCGCTAAGCTTTTGCAACACGTAAAACTGCTTTTCTTTTTTTTATGATAATTTTTAGTGGGTCAACACGAAATCGAAGAACTGAACAGCTGATGTGCAAGCCTTATCCCTTTGTATTTGCCACTCATATTTGCAGCATTATCGTATGATTAGCTGCGACGATAGTCGGGAATGTCAATTTAATGGTCGCCTAACAATTTGAGTATTAGGCTTGCTGGGGCTTCCTTTGGCATGGGATTATAGTAAAAACCTACGCTAACGCTAACATTACCTTGAAATGTTTTTGAAAAAATGTGCTTTATGAATACGAGAACACTTTTTTCTTTATCAGAACTGGTGTAATTTTTTTTTTTTTAATTCAAACGAAGGCACCTCTCTTGTGAAGGCCACGGGGATTTCAGCCCTTGTTGCCCTCCTCTAAATCCAGCCATGTGCAAATTAGTATAGAAGGAGTGATGGAGAACGGGGGGGGGGGGTAATACTCCATCCTACTTATTTTTTCGTGGTCTTAGGTAGTAGTTACTGCCTTTAGTTCGACAGCAATGATTGACATATGTTGGCTTCCAGAAGAAGTAACATCAATTTCTGAGATTTCGATTATATCATTAAAAAAAATATTGCTTAAAATTTCGTTTGAATACCTGTTTTTTTTAAGGTGGCCCTTATTTTTCAACTTTCGAAAAGCTTAGCTCCCAACCCCCTATCTTGTTGCAATCAACAAAAAAATGATATGTGCAAAATTTTAGCTCACTCGGACTTCACTAAGGCGACCCTCATCGACCATGACAAAAAAGATCTTTTCATAAAAAAAAAATGGACGATCTCTTTGACATAGCTCATTCAGATGCTTTGGAACAGATGAAAAATGAAGACGATAAAAAATTTTTAATTCTTCAGCGCCAAAAAGGGAGACCGAGCTCCATGATTGGTGTTGATCAAAAACTAAAATATAAGAAGGAAGAAAAAGCACTAAAACGTTCTACAATGGAAAGTGTCAGGAAAAAAAGAACTTATGAAGAAATGGAACAACAATTTTCTACTTGTCAACCTGTTGTAGTGAAAACTGATTATTCAACATCAAGCAGCCAAAATAGTGATAGTGGTGACGACAGTGAAAATTCTACCATCGTTCAACAGATATCACCAACAGCATCAACTGCAGCCATTTTTCCAGCCCGTCGAGGTACATTACATTTTTTTACTCCCCGTCTTTCTGAAGTTTTTGATAGGTGCAAAATTACTGATAGAAATGCAGTTTTCATATTAATAGCTGCTACAGAAGCTTTCGGGCAAGATACTGAAAAGCTAGTAATAAATCGTACTTCTTTGCAAAATCTCAGAAAAAAATTTAGGGAAGTAAGATACACAGAAATCCAGAACAAATTTAAATTAGGCAACTGCCAAGAATTAGTGTTACACTGGGATGGAAAGTTACTCCCAACACTAACAGGTGTAGAAAAGGTTGATAGACTGGCAATAATAGTCACCTTTCAAGGCAAAGAGCAACTGCTGGGAGTGCGCCTGAAATCCCAAAATCTTCAGAAGAAGAGCAAGCGTTGGCTGTTTACCATGCAGTCGAGAAATGGAGTATAACTAACAAAATTCAGGCATTAGGTATGCTGTGATACTACAGCAAGCAACACAGGTCGAATAAATGATGCCTGCATAAATCTATAAAAGTTGTTCAATCGTGACCTGTTGTACCTCCCTTGTTGTCATCACATTTTTGAATTAGTTTTGAGAATCTGTTTCGACTTGCTGATGGATGCGACTACTGGTCCAGACATGCCACTTTTCAAAAGATTTAGAGAAACTTGGGCTAAAATTGACAAAAATGTTTACATAACTGATAAAAATGAAGTGCCTTCTGATGTCCGCTCTACCATTATTCATTTTATTGAAGATCAGCTTCCCAAGTAACAATTTTTCCAATTTTTGGTGACTGAAGGTGATGGGAAGTTTTATTAGGGGTATATAATGGTTACTTGGTTATATAAGAATTTCAGTGGTTATATAAGAGTTTTATAATATTACCAATTGGTGATGTAGTTATATTAGAGTTTTTTAGGTTACTAATCGTTATCGTGGAAGTAAGTTACTAAAGGTTTTATAAGTTGGTGATGGAAATGTTTCAATCACCGGTCTATATAACTTAGAGTAACCATTACTAGAAGGTATATAAGAAAGTTTTATAATTGTTTTGATCACCACTTATTGGTAATAAGTGTTTATTGCGGTATCCGTGGTTACCCTTATATAACTCGACAACTTTCAGTAATTTAGGTGACTTTAATAAAAATTGGGAATAAAATATCGTAAAATTTTTTGATGGCCCTTTAGTAACTACGGTGATCATTATAAAAACAAATTACTTTTAGTGTCAAATGCAGCCATTATAAAACTGTTTTTATTTATATAACATAATATGACCAAAGGGTATATAAGAACCCTTACGTCGGTTTTTTGTGACTATAATTAAGATATATATCATTACCAAAGTTACATATTATGACTAAAGGGTATATAATGACCGTTTTCGAAGCATGGTAGTTCCTTTAGTTTATATAATATTTCTAGAAGTTTTATAAGGGTTATTCAGTTTATATAAAACTACTTGAAGTTTTATAATGGTAATTTGTTCATTTAAGTACAAGCCGCCATTTTTTCATCTGTCCATTGCAGATAAAAAAGAAAATGTCGGTTAAGCCAATTTTTTAAATTGCAGATATATGGCTTCCGTTTTATTTTTATATGAAGAAAATACATCTTTTTAGGTACATAACATTTCTAAAGTATGTTATGTAATTTTTCTGAATTAATGTCACATAAGTGAAAATCTTAAATTTTGTCATATTTAATTAAAATTATTAAATATTGCTTATTTTTGGAGCGGTCTGTATTTTTTGGAAGTATCTATGATGATATTCACAGTAAAATTTCAATTGTAGCTGAATTTCACCACATATGCCGAAAAATTGTACTTCTAAAATGTAAAAATATTAAACCCTTACATTATAAAAATACAATACAAAAAAAAAAAATCGAAATTCTATGTCAAGAAAGGTTTCGTAAATATTTGCATATTATTGTTTTATAAAGGTAACGAAAAATAATTTCCCTAACATGTCTATCACTGAAAGTAATCAGTCTGAGAATTCTGAGCGTTGTGGAAACGTCACCATCACCATTATAAACAAAATTTATAAAGGTAACCGAAACATTACCGCAACCACTGCTATGACCAAATTAAATTAATCGAGAGCACCTTGGGTTATATAAGGGTTATATAAGAAGTTATATTAAGGTAACCAGAATATTTTATAAAACTTTTAGTTATATAACGTTACCTAAATCAAGTCACGGTAACCTTTATATAATCCTCCATTTAAGCTCTATAAGAGGTTTATAGTGGTTACAAAGACGTTTCGAGTACCAGTCTATATAACTCAAGTTATATAATTTGGTAATGGAAACCTTACGGTTACTACTATATAAAAAAAAATTGTTTCTTGGGTTGCTACTCATAAACAACTGCGAGATGATTATCGAGAATTGTTGGAATTAACAATGATCTTTCTTGGAGGCATTCCAAAGAATTGCATATCGTTTCATATACCAGGAGCTGTAAGTCATGCTAGATGGATGTCACAAGTAATCTATGCATTTAAAATATTCTTATTTCAAGATCAATTTTAATGTATCTCATAGGGAGAAGAGTTCCTTAAGAAGAATATGTACTTTTCTTGCTCGAGTGTATGTTCGAGCATGGTTCTTGTCACCAGATGCAATTAAAGCATCCTATCATGATTTTCTTTTCATGCATCAATTGCTAAATTATCAGGCTATTGATCCAGAAATCAGTAAGGCTACTGCAAAAAAATTTTCAAAACATCTCTGGTACTTAGTTCCCGAATGTGTGGTTGTTTCCTTTTTTGATGAAAATGTTCCAATAGATGTTAAGACAAGTACCTATGGCTCAAGTTATGCTGGAGGTTGAAGGAAGTGAAGAACAGGAAGAAGATAGAAATCAATTTAAGCGATACATTCTTCACCCAAACGATTTTTCATCATTTTCCAAAATCAAGTTTCCGTCTTTTGTAATTTCTAGTACAAAAAATTTCTTCACGAGATTTTCTATCCAGCTCCGATTTTCTGTACAAAGACCCTTCAACATGGAAAGATGATGTTGGTTATAAGAGTGGAATTGGAAAACTTCAGACCATCATTGTTGTGAATGACTCTGCAGAAAGATGTAACAAACTCATTCAAGATTATATTATAACATTCTTACAAAAGATGAAACTGAGAAACAATTTATATTACAAATTGTTGCCGGAGAGCGTAAAAAATACCCAACTGCTACTAAATCCACACTTATGAAAAAATAATATTTACTGTTATTTCGCTTACATTATATGTTTTAATTCTATCAAAAGTATTATATAGTAAATAAAAGCGCTTTGCTCTTATCGAAGTTATGTGATTTATTTTTAAAAATCAAATGTGTCTTAATTTTTCATGCTATTCTGAAAGTTTTTTTTTTGTAATTAACTTTGGGGAAATTTGATTTGAAATGTTTTTAAACAATTGCTGGGAAGATCAGACAATTCCACAGACTTTTCTCTAAGAAGTAACGGACAAGCTAGGAGCTAGGGAAGAATATACGTTTGTAATGGAATTAATCAATATGCATTACTTCAAGCTCTTTGAGGGTCGTCTAAATGTTAACTGATTAAGCTTAAATTTTGCATAGCCCTTTTTTTCATCATTTGAACAGGATCAGGGGTTGGGAGCAGCAAAATTTTAACCTTCAAAAAATTCAATATGGTTAAGGGCCACCTATACAAAAATTCTTCTAGCAATGGCAAATAAAGCAGTTTCGAGGCTACTCATTTTCTTCAAAATATTTTTCATAATTTTCACAGTTTTTTTTTTATAAATGAATAAAAATTAACAAATTGGATGTAAATGTTCCATTAAAACATTGTGTCAGTCAGGTGCCAGCCAATGTATATTATAATAGCATTTCTTCGTACTTACACATATTTAACTATTTAACATAGGCACGCATAACAACAATTGAAATAATCGAAACTCTCGAGTGGTTAATAATTGGTTGCGTAAATAAGACCATCACTGGTATTACGATAAATAATAAAATTTTCATTTGTAACTTGTTGTTGAGTGGCCTCTCTGAAGTATACTCGATCCGCGGTCGATCTGATTCCCCCCATTTCATTTGTTGGTTTAATCAATTCAAATTAACATAGGTACATGTATATATATATATATATAGGTATGTACAAACTGTACCATCGCAGTCCAATAATTATAAAAACAACAATAATAATAACAACAACAACAAATAACAACTGAAACAACCACAAATGGTAATAAAGTAATAATGCGGCGGTGAAAAAGAGCACATAAAGCTCAATAAAAGTTACCAAGTTGTTAGCACATATACATGGATACAATGGGTTGGATTGGTTCGTCGTTGGTTTGCTTGCAATGGCAATTTAATAAGGGTAAAACAAACACAAAATAATAACAACAACACAGCAACTACAAAAACAACAGCAATATTATGAACAAAGCTTTGTTTTTACCTATGCTGTTGGGTTAATTATTTCTTCCACTAATTATATTGTGAAGGTACCTACTGTGCATCATGAACACTTATCCTGGTGGTAGTTTCAAAGGTTGTCGCAATACCAGGAAATAATATCATTCTCAAATCGTATGTAGAGCTTCATGGTTTTGTTGAAGCTAATAAATATTATTTTTGTTGTTGTACGTATATCCAATTAAAAATGGAGTAGTGCAGAAAATACGATTCAATTATGAAAAAGTATTGTTGAAACGGTGAAAGGAGGTAGTAGAGAATTGGGTGAGTGGTATTCATATATAGAAAACTAAAGGAAATATTCTAAAGCAAAATGAAGTCTTCCTATTACCTGTTTTGAAGTCTCTTGGGGTACATATTATATACAGAAAGATCAGCTCCATCTGTTTTTAAATATTGGAATACAATGTCGTATTTTTTTTAATGATTTAAGAATATTACAGTTCCAAAAGTAACAGCCCGGCTTGAAATGTAAGGAAAAAAAATATTTCTTAAAGGTTTAAAAATGGGTGAAAAGGCTTAAAAATGGGTGAAAAGGCTAATTAGTCTAAAAAGATTAAAACAATAAAAACAGACAATAAATATGCTAAAGCAAAATACAAAATGACTCAATTTTTGAAAAGAGTTCTAAAAAGGCACTTCCAAAAATTTCCAATTTTCAAAAATAAGCTTATCGAAATAATTATTTTCCTAAAAACGAACGAAACACTTACGACAGAATTCGTACACCTTCCTAGAGAGATACGTTTGCACAAAAGAATTGCATCATTATAGGGGCTGGTCCTTGCAGTTTTCTTGAATACAAGAACATTCCAGATTTTAACTGAATTCTTTTTGTAATGGAACTATAGTCTAGAATCCTTGGGATCGAATTCTTATAGGAATATCCTCTATTTCCTTTATTATCTCAGAATAACTTCCAGACAAGATCGTGCTACCACACGACTCGTAGCCACTAAAGCTAGGAAGATTAGTCTCATTCAGATACAAATCGGCTTCATCTCGCAGTATGAAATCTGTTCGTTCCTGACAGGGGTGGGCAAATACTTTTAAGCGCGGGCCAAAATGAAATTTTCAAAATGTCTCCCCGGGCCGGAGGACTATACCGGGTACGGTGTGCACACGCGAATGTTTTGGGTGGAGTTTCCCTGTCCAAGAAATTTTTTTGACAAAAACACTATAAGTATCATTTTAAAGCATTTGGACAGAAAACTTTGACAGTTAATAAAAGATAATAGTAATAAAAATTGTCTTACTTAGGTGTAGTTATATGCGAACAATTTGGGCCCAGTAAAATATGTCACGTAATTTTTAAAGAAATATGATCCATTATATTAAATTAATGTTCATTAAATAAATCAGTTAATGAAAGATTTTATTTTGATGTTTATTTATATCTTAACGATACAAATTGTTTTATTTTGATCATAGTTATTACATTTTTATATTTATATTACATTTTGTAAATATAATAGTAAATAGAATTATAAAAAGAAAAGACAAACATCAAACGTTAAAATAGAATAGTTTTAGTTAAATGCGAAACGTGAAATTTCGAATGTTCATTTGATATTATTTCTTCAAAATTTGGATCCAAATCACTTGTAGCAATCCTTAATACCGAGTGGAGATTTTCGTCAGTAATTTGTGATCGATATTTATTTTTCGTGGAAATCATTAACGAAAAAGTTCTTTCACAAATATATGTTGAACCAAATAAAACTAGGTATTTTTGAACATAGTTCAAAAAATGTTTGAAATGTTCTGTATTCAAAGCACCATAGAAAACACTCAACTCGTTTGAGTGAAAATTTTCTTTTAGTAAATTATTTGACTGTAAGTCAATCAGTTCTAGTTGAATTTCAACAGGAGCTTCTTGTACGTCAAAATTGAAAGGTTGACTAATTAATGATAAAAGGTTTTTCAATATCTTTGAAATCTTGAAATCTTCTTTGGAATTCAGATTGCAGGTCTTGTGTTATTGCACTATATTTAAGAAAATCGGAATTTTTCAATGATTCTCGTCGTGTTTGTAATGAAGGGAAATGATTTAGTAATTTCTTATTAAAGTTTCGGCAAATAAATTGAGTTTTATCATAAATGCTTTGACGTTTGAGTGCATATTGAAAGCGAATTGGTTTTTCCCTTGTAGATTTATATTTAGTTCATTCAAATATTTTACAATATCTACTGAAAACGAGAAATCGTTTAGCCATTCCTCATGCTAAGCCATCGCACTTCAGTGTAATAAGGAATTTCGTAAAAGTCACTTTCAATTTCTTTCAAAAATTCAACAAACTGTCGATGATTTAAAGCACGTCCTCGGATAAAACTCACAACTTTTGTCACAACAGTAACGATGTGATTCAAGTTCAAGACTTTTCTCACATAACACTTCTTGATGAATAATGCAGTGTAAAAATAATATATCCTGTTCTGGCAGCAACTCTTTTACTTTGTCGCTGATTCGTTTTAGTAAGCCCACATTTTTCCCTGTTAAACTACGACAGCCATCCGAAGTGATGCTTACTATTTTGTTCCAAGTTAAATTTACTTTAACTAAACACTCGTCAACAGCGATAAAGAAGTCTTCACCGGTAGTTGTATCTTTCATTGGATGTACACTAACAAGTTCGGATAAATATTAATAATTGACTTGTGTCAGTAATATCGCAGGACTCATCTAAAGCCAGAGAACAATATGTAAAATCAGCAATTTTTGTTCTTAGCTGGTCAAGTAAATTTTCTGCAATATTTTCGATCCGTCGTACTATTGTTCTTCTCGAAAGGCTTACATTTTCAAAAATATGTTTGTTTTCAGGACAACATATCTCCGACACTTGTATCATGCATTGTTTAACAAATTCTGCTTCAGTTAAAGGTTTGCAGAACTTAGCAATTTTGTGTGCAACAGCATAATTTGCTTTTGTGGTAGATTTCTCGATATTACTTTGTTTGGTAAAAATATTTTGTTGCTTATTAAAGTTTTTTGTCATGTTTTCTGCTACACTTTGAAGTTCTTTTAAAGAAAGTGATGCATATTTTGGATGTTTTGATTTAAAATGCCTATTTAAATTGTATTCCTTGAAAACAGCAATTGTTTCCTGGCAAACTAAACAAATTGCTTTCTTATCAATGTTTGTAAAAAGGTATTTAACCGTCCATGCTTCATTGAAATTTCTGCATTTCAAATCAACTTTTCTTTTTTTTAGATTGATTCATTTTACAAAGGCCTACAAATAAATAATTTAATTATTACAATTATTTTATTGACCTGTGTTTTAAAATTTTACCTATAAAAAATCCATTTTTTCAATTTATTATTATATTTGCAAAATAACAAACATTAGTCTCAAAAGAAATGACGAGTATGCGACTAGTGCTAAATCAAAATAAACAGTACGCGTGCTGCGCGACCTGTCATCCCTCGAAGAATGAGAGGAGTACACGTTCAATTCTATGTAGTAAGCCGACCATCCGCTTTATGGGAGTATGAATGTTGCATACATTAAAGTAGGGATATGGTTACAGCTGTTCAAATTATAATACTCTCTATCCCAGTGTGCCAAATTCGGAATTTTTCTAAGAATTTTTAAAGAAAAATTAACAAAATTCCGAGAAAATTTCGGATTCTTCTTTTTCCGAACGAATTCTTTGCGAGCAGTATCTATATGTAAAATTTTACAAAAACTCCGAAAGTGCCGAATTTTTCCCTTCAAATCTACGTGAATAGAGTTTGTATATTTCTTATGAATTCATTATGAGCTCTAAAGGAAATTCCAAGATTTTCTAAAGAAAATTGTCAACCTTCTCATCTGAATTCCGATTGAAGTCCTAAGGAATTCATACCAAATTTTAAGAAATAAAGCGCTCGGAACAGGTAAAAACTAGAAAACCAAAAATGTTTTGGAATAAACCCATTATTATTTTCAAATACAATAAAATACAAAAAAGCTCTATTGAAAGACCCTGGCCAAGGCCACGTCCAGAAACAGTGGGTACATATAGATCGACAGTAGTTACTTAATTATAAGCACGTACATTTGCAAAATAACAAAAAAGAAGGTAATTAGCAAACTCTTAACTAAACACTTTATATATTTCATTATTTATATGTATACGCACACAAATACTGTTGATTGCAACAAAATCGCATATAAGAGATTAAAAAAATTGCATGCAGGATTTTTCAACGGGCCGGATAAAGTAAGCAAAAGGGCCGAATCCGGCCTGCGGGCCTGCTTTTGCCCGCCCCTGGTTCCTGAGCTGCATCCGCTTCTCTTACAATGATCTTCTACATACTAAACTCATGATCGTCCTTTTCTGAGTGGGGCTGTTTTTGGTAAGATCGGCTTTATTGTTGTCGGTCAAGATCGCATCGTCCCGTTTGACTGTATGTTTTTTCGTTAACCTCTTCTCCTACATATATCAATTGGCTAAACTTGACCAGTCTAGTCGATAAATATAAATGCTTGTCTACGCTCATAAATAATTTTAATGGAACTGGAACCCGACTCAATGAATAAAATTCCTTTGGCCCGTTTTCGGTTGAAATTGTGAAGAAAAATTTTCAACTGACAGAGATGTGGTAGCATTTTTCAAGTAGATAACTTTATTGGTAATTTTAATGTTCGAAACCATCTGGATCGTAAAGATTTAGCATTTTGTAGATAGAATGCCTAGATAAGAAGTAAGCTAAAATTCAAATATGGGTGAGTTTGGTGAACTGAAACACTTCCGTTACTGAAGAAATATGTGTTAGTGTTAGAGGTGTTTTTCGTGGACCAATATCATCCATATTTGAACATCTCATTTAAGGAATCAAAAACAAAATTTCAGGTTTCTCTGCCGACCTAGATGACTTAAAAGAGTTAAATCTATTTGTCCATCTCTAACGTGGCATAATGAACTAAAAAATTGTTTCTGCGTTCTCCTAAATTTCAATGCCAAAACATGAGCCTGAAAGTGAAAAAAACGGTGCAAACGATAAAAGATCAACGTGGAATTACAGTGGGCAATTTTCAATATGCACAGGGTTTTGACTTATATAGAACCTTATAACTTTTGAACTAGCTTATATTTATGTTAGAGGGGTGTGTGCATTGCCATCACTGCGACCTGAAAGATCTATGGTCAGTTTCCGTTCACTTTACTTGCTTACTAGGTTTAGACTGTTATTAAAGTCCAGAACCATTCTGGGATTGAGATTCCATACGTAGTTTGGTGGAGGAAAATTATGTTCGAGGTGGAGTAATGTCCGCCTTGCCAAGGGCGTACCGATGGTGGAAGATTTTGCATTTTTTGAATTTCGTATTTAAGAAAAATTGCAAATTTAAACAATAAATGGACACGAAAAAATACTATTTTCCACATTAGCAATGTTTTAAATTTAATAAAGTATTTATTGAAGTAAAAATTTCATTGAAACCACATTTGCAGGTTATTTTGTAAGTTTTCTTTCAGTTTCGGATGTGTAATACACGTCGGCATTTATAATCGCCACCAATTATAAATTTGTATGGGTTTAGGATTCTTTTTAAAATTTTGTAAAACCGGCACAAATTGCGTGGGTTGTAAATAAGTGGGTTTTATTGTTTTTGGAATTACGGGGATACCTAGGTATAGTCCCCCGAAGCCAAATACTGGGTGCGCTACTGCGCATGGTCAATGCTTCGCAATTGCAGAGAAGCTGCTTTGAGATTTCTTCAGCATCCTGATAGAAGTGGCAAAATGAAGTCCCTTCTTGTTTGGCTGATACCACAAGGAGCAGTGACCTTAGAATAGCTCCTTGGCCACTTTAAGCTCTGCTATCGTAAATATTAGGAGTTGCTTTGTTTTTCCGCCAGGGGTGCATAAGGAAGCTCCAGTAGCCATTCCCTTTAGAAATAACTATGAAAAAAAACAACGAAATCCCTAAAAATGTGGTCTAAAAATTACTTTTTGGGAATTAAATTTGCCTATAAAAGCTTAAGTAATAAATGTTTAGAAATTAAAACAGAAAAAAAAAATTATGATTAGAAAAAATTATGTTCAAAACGGTGAAATTGGAATTATTCAGGATCAGGTATAGGAGGAGGAGCAGCACAATAATGATTGCGTGCTTTTGTATTTATAAATATTTTTTTTCTTCTTTTTTTTACTTCATTTTGGAGTTTGGAATTTTTGAGATTTATACCTACTTATCTTGTTTTACATAATAATGGTGGACTTTTGTGGTTGGCTAAATTTATATTAGAAAGAGAGTGAAGCTGTCAGGAGTTCCCAATATTCTGAAATTCATGTTTTCCGGAACTTTTTGAAAAATATTGGTGTATCTTTTATCATTGATGAAGATCTTCCAATGAAATTGTAGTACTAGTCCGACGAACTTCATTGCTGCGTGTTTCCTGGTGTACAGCGGAAAATTCCTATTTCGGTACCTGCCACAATATCTGGCCTTCGTTGAATTTCTTGATCTTTTTTTTTCTGCTAACAACTGGCGCCATCTTTTGGGCCTCAGTCAAACTCGATAATGTTGACACCTTTCAGGCAATAGTATAGGCGCCAAAATTAGGTAGGTAGCCTTTTTTGTAGAGGCCTCGGACATTTCCATCTACTTCTAGAGATTTGTTAGAATAAGTTAAAGGCAAAATTTTATTCTGTTTAGAATAAAAGAAGATTCTCGAATTTTGTGAAATGGCTCTGGTCTCATATCTATATCATCGCCGAATATTAACATTGCAATGTTCATCTCGATTGATCAGCGATAATATATTTGAATTTCAGTAGAACCTCTTGCAAGATTCTTTCCATAATTTTTTTATTGAAGGTACTTGGCATGAGATTTTCTTTAGAAATCCACAGACATCCACGATCTTCACTCGGCTAAGAAGTGTTCCTGCAACTTGGTGAGCTTGTGGTTTCATTAGAGTATGTTGCTGATTTTTCGTGTCTCAAGCATAACTTAGCCAACAAGTTGTTTCTATCTGCTAATTGTGTGCTGTATATGGTTTTTGTGTTATACTTATTTAGATAGCTGCAAAGAAAATTTTTTCCAAATTGTTTTCTTTGACTGTCAATAATTTTACCTTGTTGTATCGTTGGTCTACCTACATATTAATATCGTTATTACCTATGATAGATGTTTCATTGGAGAGATGCAAACTTAAATATTTCAATACTACATAAGCGAAAAGAAATTCAATAGATCACAATGACATTTCGGTGGCAACAAAATTTGAGATTGTAGACACTGAAAAAAATATTCACATTCATAATTGGAGGAAATTGAATACTGGTAATAGTAGTTGTAAGATTACACTGCTGTGTAAATACAATTATTTAATGCAAGTTGTAAATTTACATCAACATGTTGTAAATTTACACAAAGATTGTATATTTCTACGTTTTACAAGTCTATTTACGTATTTATGTAAATTTATGTCTTTCGGTATACATTTAATTTGATCTTATTACAACCAAGTCGACCTAGTACACATTCAATTTACATGCGCTACAATTAAATACTCAGCTGACAATAAGACTAGCAATTTGGGTGTAAGCAAAATTAAGGACTAGATGAGATGAGTGGTAAAAATGTTGTTGCTAAAATTGGCACAGGCTTGAATCAAGTGGTTTTTTAGCTGAGCTGATAAGACCTAATTACTTTAGTTTAAACGTAAAAGCAGTCGATGTTGGGGGCAGAGAAAGGCTGCTGTTATTTATGATATTGAAGGCCAGTTCAAATTTAAGTGTTTTGTTACAGGTTTGCATTACTTTTACCCCATATAAGTAAATATCATAATATAGCAGAAAAATAAATTATTAAAGTATAAATTAATGCAGTTCCTTTGCTTTGAGTTTTAGCATTTACGAGGTTTTAGGATTAGGTCGAGGATATGGTTCTAAGTTTATTTTATGCTGCAGAGCTCATATGTAAGATCAACTCGACATATGATGCTGTCGCCGCATCGTACCTAGAGCTAGAGTGCATCTGAAGCTTGAGATAGTATTAGACGACACATGATCAAATCTTCTTAGATCAAAAGCATATCGCAGTATTTATTTAATTTTTATATGAAAGATCTTTAAGCTTTGTATGTACTTAAAACATAAAAACATAAAAATTCTGTCCAGATCCATAAATTTATTGGAATTCATATTTAAGTTCACCAATGTCTATGCTTTTAATCATGTGAGTAAGGAGCACTATAAAAGAATTAAAACAAGATATGACTTACGGTATTTCCGCCATTGGTCGAAAGGGCCGGAGGTGATAGTACTCACCTAGGCAAACAAAAAATTTTATGGCAGAGGGTCCTACCTCAACACAGTTTCAGAGTCACGGAGTTAGAGAGGAAATTTTACAGTTTGCAGTTTTTATAAAAAAAAAAAAATAGTTAAGCTTTTTGAATAAAAAAGAAAAACAAGGTAAAATAATTCGAAATTTTTATTTTAGACCGCTTTAATTGCGGAGACGAAATGAGTACGGAGTTAGTTGAGCAGTCGTTGGAAAGTCCATGCTGTTTTTTATAAAATGAGTGACCGTATACGCTGTACTTTTTAAGATACAGGGTGTTTTGTACAAAGCTAGCATATTTTATTAATCACCCTACAATATTTTCTTTGTCTAGGTGAGTACTTTCACCTCTTGCTCTAGGGACCACCATGTCAGAAATACGCTGTATAGAGAAAAAAAGTGTAAAAGTTAAATTAAGTTAAGAACGTAGTGTAGAGCGTAATGATAAAAATTAAATTTTTTTTTTTTAGATGAAGATCAAGTACATAGATCTTTTTTCTACTTGGCTGTAAATTTTCTAACTTTGACAGAATTTATGTATTGTCTTGACTCCATAGATTAGGGCTTTAAGCCTAGCATAGAATTCGAATAAAATGTGACATTTCCATACAAATTTTAGCGCCGGTAAAATCACACGCAAAAATTTTACTGATGAGTGAAGTACGGAGTTCTCCGATAAAAACTGAAGGTTCCCTCTTTATAAAATAGATGGCACTATAAATTTTTCATTTTACTAGGCATTTTATTGTACGAAGCATTAAATGACAGAATTTTTGCATTTCCCTATTTCTATGATAGTGTGCATTATTTTTTTGATTGATTGAAGAGTTAAATTTGTTTTATCAAAATGTAAAAATGAGTTATTTGGTTCTCTCCAAATTAACATATTTCCATCAAAACTTTACCAGAGATTTTAATATGAAATATTTGGAGACCTTGAACTCGATACTAGGCTTTTTAATGGGAAGAGTGTCAACAATTTATTTTCTTTCTGAATCGTTGGGAATTAATAGATATAAATAAAATATAAAAAATCAATTTGCTTGGCTATTTACATTTTGATTGATTAAAATACTTGTTGCATTTCACAATAAATGTTATTTATTCCAGAAGATCCTCTGAAGATAAGTGATCGAAATGCGTTAAGTTATTGTCACATTAATGGAATAAATAACATTTATTGTGAAACGAAGCAAGTGTTTTAATCAATTCAAATGTTGAGAAAAAAACTTCACCTAGTGCCATTCAACGATATTCTGGGCGAGGATTTCTTCTCTAAAACTCTTTCAACTTTTAATTATAAAACAAAATGGCTGATTCTACACATCAGAGATACCGAGCTCAAACTACTCATTTACGACGATTAAAATACCTCCCAGAACTGAAAAATTTATCAAGATAGGTGGAGGAAGTACTTTGTCTTCCTACCGAAATCTGTTTTCTTCCGGTTGATTAATTAAGCCGCAAGACGGATATATATATATATATATATCTGTTTTGAGTTCTTCAGTAAAAGAAGTTGAGATCAGCAATTTATTAATGAGAAGTTAAATAATTTTGAAATTTATAATTTACAAAACACGAACAACCAGGATAGAATTAAGAAGCGTCTGTATGATCTTATTTTGCTACTAGACCTAAATCATCTCAATGTAGAAGAAAGAGAGTCCATCATTGAAATATGTAGAGAATACAATTCTAATTTTCATCTAGATGGTGACAAACTCAACCTTACTCCTTCTATCGCACATACAATCCATATGCCGCCAAATCAAAGACCATATCGATTGCTAGAAGTACACAAAGGTGAAATAAAAAAACAAATGACTGAAATGCTGCAAGGTATGTACGTAAAGTTAGCACCGCAACTTCGTCTGATATAGTTCGAAACTATCTCATAATTTGTCGTTAATTTGTCGTGAAAACCATACATTTGTCGTGTGCTTTTTTCTAAAGGAAACTGGATGTGGTGCTAAGTTGACGTCAAGTTAGCACCGCAACTTACTGGAACTCGGCCAAAACTTATCGGATTGCAAAAATTATATATCTTGGAATTTGTCGTTAATTTGTCGTGACAACCATAAATTTTCTGTGTCTTTTTTTCTCAAGGACAGTGGATTTGGTGCTAAGTTGACGTCAAGTTAGCACCGCAACTCACTGAAACTCGGTCAAAACTTATCGGATTGGAAAATGAAGATGAATTTGTCGTTAATTTGTCGTGAAAACCACAAATATGTCGTATCCTTTTTTCTAAAGAAAACTTGATGTGGCGCCAAGTTGACGGCAACTTAGCACCACATCCAGTTTACTTTAGAAACGACATATTCCAAGATGTGAAACTTTCCAATCCGATAAGTTATGGTCGAGTTCCAGTGAATTGCGGTGCTAACTTGACGTCAACTTAGCACCACACCCAGTTTCCTTTAGATAAAAGGACACGACAAATTGATGGATTTCATGACAAATAACGACAAATTACAAGATGTGAACTTTTCCAATCCGATAAGGTTTGGCCAAGTTACAGTAAGTTGCGGTGCTATCTTGACATCAACTTAGCACCACATTCAGTTTCCTTTAGAAAACAGGATACGACAAATTTGTGGTTTTCACGACAAATTAACGACAAATTCCAAGATGTATAATTGTCCAATCCGATAAGCTTTGGCCGAGTTTCAGTGAGTACCGGTGCTAACTTGACGTCAACTTAGCACCACATCGAGTTTCCTTTAGAAAAAAGGAGACGAACAATTTCTGGTTATCACGAAAAATTAACGACAATTTAGCGACAAATTATGAGATAGTTCCGAACTATATCAGCGAAGTTGCGGTGCTAACTTTACGTACGTCTGCAAGATGGTATAGTACATCCAAGCATTAGCCCTGGAACTCCCAGCTCTTGGCAGATGCTTACCTATTACCCAATATAGTAGACATTCTTAATTAACAATTAACTAGGCTCTTAAAAATATTTTAATATTTTTCCACATTGGATATGGCAAACAGCTTTCACAAAATTTAGGTAGTCGAGGCGAATAAGCCTAAAACAGCCTAATATATCTTGGTCATGATCATTACTGATCAAAGTATATAGCCAGACTCTAAGAAAATTTCAGCTATAGAATCTATATCTCAACCCATCAATGACAAGCAAGTTCATACCCAAACTCTCAAAAATAGCGGATTCCCTATACATATAAACTTCTAAAGAAGGATGTTTCTTTTATTTGGGATGGTTATTGCGATGAAGAGTTTAACCTTAAACGATATAAAAATTTAAGTTTTGCTTTTCAGAAGTTGGTAAAGATAACAAAGGTCCGATTGACTATTATATTTTCGACTTTATAGTTAAACACAATTGAATTATGAGTCTTATGGAAGCTCATTATTTTATATACCTATGAGCTCTAAATTAATTTTATTATCGCATCAAAATTATTACGAATGAAAAACAATTTCTAACGATAAAAAAAAAATAAAAAAATGGGCATCTAAAATTATTTTTTTTTAAATAACAAATATTATGTTTATGTTTTACATAAGTGTGTATATAACTGCTTTATTATAAAGTTTTTTTTTCAAAATTATTCTTTATCAGTCAATCATAACCTAAAATTTTTATAGGCAAAATGAAAGGCCTATCCTATATCTCTGCCTACTAAAAAAGAATTCATAAAAATCGTTACTACACAAAAACAGCTTTGTAAAGTTATCAAAAAAACAAAAATCATACATTCCTAATTGTCCCTATTGTCTCTTTTCACAAAAATGAAAAAAAAAAGTTTCTAATTTTGTAGCGCCTATTGTAAATTTATGACATCATCAACTCACATTTTGTCAAGGTAAACTATACCAAAAAAATTTTTTTTTTTGTTTTCGTATTTCTTTGTGGAATATTTAAATGGACTCGATAATTTCGTATGTGACCTAATTACGTTATTGAAAAATTAAATTATTATTGATTATCTCCATTGATTTCAGTCATATAATTTTTTTTCCTTTTATATAATTGGAGATTTATATTGCAATTAACAATTCCATAAATAATATGAAAAAAAACATACCTTTTTCCTGTTATACAATTGTTAAAATCTACGCACAAATATTTTGTTAATTATTCAATGCAAAAATCACAAAATGAAATGAACAAACAATTGATAAAAATTGTAAATGCACTTTTACGTTCAGTTGATGTATTTATAGATAATTAAACCGTTATTGCTGGTAAATTGTGTGTCGTAGTTTTTTTTCTTTTTTTTTGCAATTTTCAAGTTATTATGAAGCTATTGTTCATCATTGGCAAACAAAAGGCAACTGAAAGAGAATTCGAAATCAACATTGAAATAAGAATTGAAGAGATAGCAGCTATTTTTTGGTACCATCATGAATTAAGTAGTTATCTACATAGCTACAAAGGCCAATATCGAAATTTTCGGAAGGTCTAATTGTTTTGGTATTGCCAAATAAAAAAAATAAAAAAACCAAAATTGTTTGCGTTTTTAACTATGAATTTATTGTTGACTATAAATTATCTCATTGCAATTAAGAGTAGCAAACAATAGATTTTTTTTTATATTCGCATTATATTAAAATTCTAAAAGAATTTTTAATTTTGCAATTTTTCATGTTCAATTGAGTCTCCTTCGTTTTGATTTGACCTGGAAGGTAAAATAATGATAAAACATTATTTTGGAAACGTAGAACAATGTCGCTTAAGTTTTGAATTAATACCGAACTACATATTATATTCACAAATTGTCTGCTTTTTTAATGGATATTTGTTGCTATAGGTTTTATTTGACGAAAACATAAAACAGGAAACAAAAACAGAATATTCATGCCAATAAACATAATTGACGGTAGTGATTTGCAAAAATTATTGTAAAAGTAAAAACCGATTTTTAATCGGTTTTAAAAAGAAATAGTTTTTGAAAATTATTTCTTGCCAAAATAGTTCAATTTTTTTCATGTTTATAATTATAGAAAATATAATATTTATTTAAAAATAAAAAAATGTACATTAACAATACAAAAATGAAAAGTTAACAATACAAAAATGAAAAGTTATTTGCAAAACTCCTGGAAACATGTTTTTTAAATGTAATTGAAATGAGCACGTAGAAAGCATAATTTATCAATGGGTTTATCACTTTATCGTGATCTCAGTTTGGTACAAATTTCCAGATACCGGAAACACCCTCTCTGGTTCCACACTTGTAGGAGGAATTGATTTCAAAGTATTATAACCACATTGAGATAATAGGCAAGATACAATCAACTTATTGAAAGAGACTATATATTAAATAGATCTGCTTAGCATTTTCTTCTGGCATCTGCGGCAGGCAGGATCTGGCCGTACTGAAGAGTATTGGTTCCTGCTGATACGAAACGCCTTATACACATTACAACCAACTTATTATTTTATAATATAATTTTTTTATTATAATTAATGAACGCGTCTGATCATTAGAGGAATATCATAAAAACTGAGTATGTAAGATATTCCCCTGATTATGGTACCTTAGCTACTGAAAATCCGTTCATTAATTATTATGAAAAATTTATATTATGAAACAACAAGTTGGTTGTATTTTGCCTATTATCTCAATGTTTATGAAACTATTTGTTAAGGAAACCATAAATGTCGACGTCAAGGAATTGGAGGGAGTACGTTAGGAATCTCGATAAGACAATATTAAAAAAACGTTGCTTCGAGGTCTAAGAAAAGGTAAGGAATGCGTTAAGAATAACTTTAAGAAAATGCAAAGATTTCCACCAGATACCTATAAGAAATTGTAAACTCATGTCGATAAGAAAATATTAAGAAAAGGTTACATTCGGTAGAGAATCACAAAAGAGGGGAAACTACTCGAATTTTGACAACCATTGTGAACCACAGATGTATTGTTTGCGGCAAAAACAAGTTAACGCTTTTTGAGAAGTTTAACGAATTTTTTAAGTGAAAAGGCTGAACTACAATAGACGTAAATAACTTTTCGAAATTGAGCGAGAAAAATATATACATCACATTCCGTAAGAGTTATTATCTTGGATATTAATGTTTTCAATGTTAAAAAGTGGTAAATGTGAATAAATTAATAAATGGACGTTGATTTAATTGAAGATTTTTCTGTTAATTCGCAGTGCCATTTTTATTCCATATTAATTTTTGCATTGCACTCTTAATCATTAGTAATAATTTAGTTGTTTGACACATCGCGTTCTTACGGAATTAGCGATTCTTACCGCACCTTTACTGACTGTAATTTAGTTTTTAAACGTAACGAAAGTTCCCCTCACACGAGTTAAAGTTGATTTGTGCACGCCTGTTAAATTAAAGGGGGCGTTCGCTGTACGTAAGTAAATGTATTTACGTATACGCTGAAAGCCTAAACACTCACTTTTTTAACGTTTTCGGCAAGTTGTGTTCACAGGGTATTCACAGACAGCATTGATTGAGCGCCAGTGCAGTGACACTGCCAGTGCATCAGTTCAGTTCTGATCCGATTTTTTCCGCTCTGTTCTGTGATGTCAACATCCCGCAATTTGTTTTTAGAAATTTACTGGAAATTCTTTCTTAGAAATTTACTGTCAATGTTTTTTTTTAGATATTTTATGCATTATTGGAGCCCAACAGCAGCACAAATGAAAGTATTGTATCTGAAAATATATTTGCAATGTAAGTACCTATTTTGTAGTAAAATTTTTCCGTGAAATTTTGAAATTACATGAATGTGCAATTTTTCATCTTTTTTTTTTTAAAGAATATTTAAAGAAACGAAAAAATGTTCATTAATAAAAAATCTGTTTTTAGGATTCTAAACCCGATTAATTGGTTTCCTGAAATCGGCCGCTTAAGGGCCGATTAATCGAT
This sequence comes from Dioctria linearis, assembly GCA_963930735.1. Lineage (NCBI taxonomy): Eukaryota > Metazoa > Arthropoda > Insecta > Diptera > Asilidae > Dioctria > Dioctria linearis. The sequence goes on along the minus strand of OZ005743.1, from coordinate 8,627,520 downwards.
TAATCGGATAATCGAGTAACCAATTTTGCATTCAATAATTGACGGTGTATTTTTTTATACATTCCTAATGTTCAGAATATTTAAATTTGCATATATTAATTTCTACCAAACATTTTTTTTTCGGAAAAATCATTTATTTACTTTCCTTATATCTATATTATTCTTTACTCATTTATTCTTTTACCGTTTATCCATTATTTGTATTATTCATAATTCCATTATTCATAAATCCTTAATACGCTATTCGTAATATTCGTTAAACGTGTATTTGTTATTCATTTATTCGTTTGAAGCTATTCTACTTTTCGTCTTAGTATCCAAAAATATATTTTATCGAAGATCCCTTTTAGAATAATTCCTGCACGCAAACTGTCGCTGCAAATCGCGTACATTCTTTCACCATTCAAATTACTTTCGGCCGTACAGTAAATTTCCATGATGCATTTTTATCCCGAACTGTGCGTATGTGGAACAGCTTACCATCTTATGTTTTTCCTCTGGCATACAATCTGCGAAAGTTTAAAGGCGATATTCATCGGTACCTCTGCCTGTCGCCACCTATGCTTTGCATCATAAGGTATCCTCTAAACTTGCCTTAATAATATTTATGAAAAAAAAAGGTGTAGGATTCAATCATCTTATCATCAAAATGGACTAAATCTGGTAACAACTGCCAAACCCATCTCGGTGTTGCCATTATTTATTTATTTATTATTTCTGGAGGTGATACGGACAGAGTTCCCGGCTCTTATCTAGTTATCGCCACCTATAAGATCTTTGGTGACATTACTCTAAAATTCCCTAGGGCGCCCATTCCAACTTAACGTCATGACGTTCTTGTAGGGCTTTTTCTCGGCATCTTCTGGCACTGGAAATGCCTTTTCTAGATATATTAGCCTTATGTGACGCATAGATTTAGAGTCACGCAGGACATGCTCTGCGGTATCATCGTCTTCCATACAGAAGCGACAGCTCTCATCATCGATCTTATCCATCTTTTTAAGATGATATCTAAGTGGGCAGTGCCCCGTAATAGGTCAGTTAGTAATTGCTAAATTCCCTTGGTTAACTGAAGATATTGCAAAACATATTTCTTCTGAGAGAGATACTCTTTTATTTATTATTTAGTCAAAGCTATTACATTGGTTCTATAATCTAGATGGCAAAAAGAAAGTCAATTCAATTCAATTTTTGACAATTATATCACACAATCAAATAATAAAGAAATAATAAAGAAAATAAAGAAATGGATAATTCCCAATGAAAAATGAAGATACACGTAAAACAATTTTTATTCCTATATTTGTCATTATAAAATTGATTCACTTCACCGTTCCTTCCTTCAATGTTTTTAATTATCCGCAAATATCAAAATTCCCAACAGAAATAAGTGTATTAGTATTGGTACTTATTTCTGAAAGAAATATGAAATGAATTTCTCGGGAAAAGAGCGACATCTATTTGCCAATCGAGAACTAAGGTTTTCATGTGCGAATTTCTTTTTTCTGGCATACTACTTTAAGAAAACACCATTCCTTGACCTTTTCGTACATAGTTTTTGTATAAAAACAGGATTTGCTTGGCTCTAGTATACCAGCCTTATTCGGTAACATTTTTTTTATTTCATTTAAAAAAATGGAATTGACACGCGGAGGGTATTTTTGAGTCATAACTTTATGATTTTATGATTTTAAGGATTTTATGATTTTAAGAATATATTGTCTCGGCAACAGTGCACGGAAAAACTAAAACAATATTTGACGCTGAAATATTATTCTTGGCCACTGTAGAACGAAAATTTTGTTTATGAGGTGATTTCTAGTACGTATTCAAAAATGTGTTGAATATAAAAACAAATAAAAAAATTATATTTCTTTGTCATCAGAAATATTTCAATATCCGTATCTCAATTGACGAATCTCTCAAAACATTTTTATGATGTCTGATTTTGTGTAATCCGATGGTATACTGGCAAAATTTCTTAAATTATTACATCCAATTCTGAGTAGTGTGGCGAATATCTTCAATATTCTTATCTTAATTTTTCATAATTTTCGCTTATATGGAAACATGCCATAATCAGTTTTTGCATTATTAAATTTCTCCAAATCCTTCGATATTGATAGTGTTGATTACAAAAGCTCTTGTTTCAGAAATAATACAATAGATATAAATTTTCTCTTCCAGGGACCAGTTTCATTGAAGCTTTTCTATCAATTTAATAGCAGCAAGTGTAAATCTGACCATTTATCAGGTATTCTTGGAGTTCCGCAGGGATCCATATTAGGTCTGGTACTTTTTGTTTTATTTATAAACTATTTAGTGGAGAGTGGAGAGGGGCCAAGTTCAGGAGGCTAATTTTCACATGTATACTGATGACATGCTTTAATCAAGGACTGGATTTCTCGCTTCAACTTTCACTTAGATCGCAACTTTGAATGGTATGCAACAATAAATAAAACTGAGAATCAACCCTACTATATCACCGAAATACTCTTTTATTGACTTGATCTCGAAGTTAGCACAATTTTCAAATTGCCATAATTCTTTCGTTTGTGTGTGTAGTACTCACAACAGTGATCAAGTGTCCACTTCATTAACGGTAGTTTGTAACAATTTCTTTCCTATTCTATTTCCCAAATCATATCTGTTTGTAATTAAAAAGTACTAACAGTTTTTTGGATCTTTTTAATTGGGTTGGAAACGCGTTTCGAAGGCCCCCATTGGTGTATCTAAAAAAACCTATAAAATCAGTAACTGAATTGAGTCATGTAAGTGTCAGAATAACAAAGTTTATATTATCCTTGCGATCTGGATACGATCCTAGTTCAAGGCAGCTACGAAAATTATTCTATCACTCCTTTTCTGACCCTAAAATATTCCTACTTTTATCTTATTCTCAAGCCGTGCAACAAAGGAATACCTTGAAGCTCTAGTTTATATTTATTTCTTGAATTATCTCAAAGGGATATTTGAACGGGTTTTAGTTATTGCCAAATTTAACATTATTTGCATATCGCTGACAACATTCTGAAACCGCGTAGTTTAACAAAACTGTATATAGTAGAATAAAAAAAAAATTGTTTATTTAACGTAGGTATATGACAAAAATTGTATAATGTTTTTTTTTAATACTTAGACCTCGCTTTGCGTCGTTTCGTTTTGCATTTTTTCGAAGTTGCGTCGTTACTGAAGTAAGACGCATTTTTTTTTCGTATTGCGTTGCTTTTTTTTTCATTATTCGGAGAATCATTTTGAAATACATACATGTTTTTTTTTTTTAATTTTCTGAAACGTAGTTTCGAGTTTTGTAAAATTAAATTTTTTTGGATTTTCGGAGAATTACAAAATTAAAGTTTACATTCAATTGTTAGTTGGTTGTTGATTGCAGTGGAAAGTTTTTTGTTAATAATTGTAAAAATCATATTTGCAGTGGAGGGTTTGCTTTTGATTATAAATTTTAAGGTAAGTAAAATATATTTAGATATTAAAACGCTGTAATCCTGTTTTTTTTTTTTAATTTATATTTCAACTTTTTAGACCATAATAATTATGAGTGGAAAAAGCAGTGTTGGTAGAGTTACAAAAAAAAATGAAAACTATAACTTTGGAAATTAAATTGGACATATTACGATGCTTTGATAATGGAGAAAAGGTTGCAGACATAGCAAAAGCTCTTCATCTGGCTGCAACAACTGTCAGAACTATTCAAGCTCGAGATAGAACTAAAATTGTGCTATTCCTGAAATTAAAGCTTATTGCAATAAAGAAAACTTAGACTTCAAAGCTTTAGTTTTAGTAGATAATGCCCCTGGTCACCCGGTTTATATTGATGATTTATCAGAAAATGTTAAATTTGTGTTTTTACCACCGAACACCACATCATTGATACAGTCGATGAATCAGGGTGTAATCTCGAATTTTAAAAGCTATTATCTCCGAAGAATATTTAAGCTGCTTTTGAGTGAAACTGATGGACCCGATAAGACTACAATGCGGCAATTTTGGAAAAATTTTAATATTTTGAAGGCAATCGACATTATTTCTCAGTCTTGGGAGGAGGTAAAACCATCTTGCATGTACGGTGTTTGGGCCAAAATATGGCCAGAATGTGTGCACAAGAAAAAAAGTGACAGTTCCTCTTTAGAAGTTGATGATGATGAAGCACATACTGTTTGTCATGAAATCGCTAACTTAGCAAGAGAATCTAATTTTGAAGGGATGGATCAGACTGACATAGATGAATTGCTAGCTTCTCATAACCAAGAAATGTCTAACGAGGAATTGATGCAATTGGATTTGGAAACCGCTAACGAAGAAGATAGCTCGATAGATATAAGTGACCGTCGAATCTTAACTTCACAACAAATTTCTAAAGCAATGAGTCTAATAGACGAAGCAATTGAGATTTTTTCAAAAAATGATCCTGACATCGAAAGAAGTTTAAAAGGTGCTCGAGCGGTAGCAAATGGTATTAATTGTTACAAGGAACTTTACCTTAATATCAGAAAAAAAAGCTGTTCAGCATACTTTGGACAAATTTTTTGAAAAAGGAACTCCAATGGCCATAGCTCGTCTACAGAGTCTGAATAATTTCATAATTTATTTCTTTATTTTATGTACATATTTTTAATTTTTAATTGAATTACTAGTCTTTTTTATGTTTTTAAATGAATTAATAAAGTTTTACTTTTGTTTTGTTATATATATATTCTTCTTTTTTTAACATTTAAGGAATGAAAGAAAATTACGGTAACCTATCTTTGCTGTTTATTTGATTTCCAATAGAAAATACCAATTCACTTTGCGTCGTTACGATTTGAGTCGCGATTTTTTTGGAACGTTTCTACGACGCAAAGCGAGGTCTTAGTGTATTTCAAATCTATATTTTATTACAAAAATCAGTTTTTGCATAAAATAACTATCAGTTAAATTCTTATTTCTCATACATGTTTTGTGAAGTGTGTTACGTGGTTTGAGATGGGTGACAATACCGATATGGTGTAAGATTAATTATTAGTTACATCGCACGCAATTTTATCTATTAATTATTATTTATAAAAATATATAAACATATAAATAAATAAAAAACAGATTTTTGGAAATATGAAAAATTTCAAAAGGTTAGACACCACTGATTCGGTTTTGCGGGAAAACTGAATATTTTTCTATTTTCTTTCATGGCATTTGCCGAAAATAACCGTTATTATTTTTTTGGAAGCGAAAAAACTCTTTTATAAAGTTTTCTAGGAAGTAGCGTAGTACAAAAGGGGTCTTATGTACAGCACTTATACTAGCTGCCTACGTTGAAATCAAGAAAGTTTCGATTTTAATATATAAATCCAATCCTAAGTGTTATTGTAAGACGTATTTTTTATATTTCAATTTTAACTGTTAAAAAAAATACTTATATTATTTTACAGCGATATAAAACTCTTTGCCAGAGTGTCTATTATAAGAATTAAAAATGAGTTTTATATTTTCCTCATCTTATAACAGTTAAAAATGAGTTTTAGTTTTTTTCCTCAAGAAATAAAACTCATAATTCGAGTTTTTTACTTTCCTCAGGAAATAAAACTTATCAATGGACGTTTTCTATTTTTGTTGTCATATATTTGTCACAAGATAAAATTTGTCAATTTTTTTAAAAAAATTTCTATAGCAACCTTACGAAGAAGTTGTCTGATTGGTCCTATTTTTGAACTTAAATTTACATTTCTTTTTAAAAACGCCGTTTACAGTGAAAAAACAAAGCTATGTATGGCAACACCAAGAATGGGTTTCCGATTCCAATTTTCCTTTCCCTAAGAACCTAATTTGGACAGGTTTATTTCTTGAAGAAAAAAAAATAAAACTCATTTTTAACTGTTAAAAGCTGAGAAAAATGAATAACTCGAATTATGAGATTTATTTTTTGAGAGAAAAAAAAGAAATATAATTTTTAAATGTTAAACCGAGAGAGATATATAAAACTGAAGATAAGACTGTTATTTACTCAGAAGAAAATAAAATTCTCTTTTTAACTATTTTATTAGAAGATAAAATATAAAATCTCAATAACAAAGGGTTAAAACCAGACTTTTAAAATATTTCTTATAACTCTTTCGGTCCACGCTATATTGTCCTACTTTATTAAATTTATCAAACTATCCAAAATACAAATACAAAAAATTCTTAAAGAAAAATACTTTGAGTTTACATAACTGGAAAAGGACACATCAAAGTAATTAATTGTAATTATTGAAAAACATGTGACTAAAGTGAATTATTCATAAAAGGACACGTTTCATTCTGATATGTATTTAAAACCACTTAAAAATATTTTTGAAAACTTCGATTACAATTGAACTGGAAAAAACTCCGATACTGAAAAAGCTTATTACCCACTAAATTAGCTTTAAAAATAAACTTCACCACAATAAAAAAAAAAACCATGAATGAAATCTATGAAATTTTCAAATAAATTTCCTTACTTCACCACTAATTGCTCGTTAAAAAAAAATATATTTTCAAGTCACAACCCAATTAGGAAGCTAAAAATGCATAACATCTCATTTGTATGACGCTAGAGAGAAGAGAACGTTCAAAGTTTCCGCTAAAAGCCCATCTTAAATAATTGCGACGTTTCTAGGGGTAATGAAATCCGTATACAAAAAATAACCTCAAGAGGGGGAGTAGAGCACCCGTACCATTCAGATCACACGCGCATTTTTTTCTAATTAACATTTTACCTCCTTTTCTCAAGAGTACAAAGGCGTCTATGAACCACCGTAACCGTGCGATACAAGAAGGCCCTTGATATTACAAGCAGTACAGCAAATTAGTCGCCCACTATAATACATACATACTTGAAAGTACAGAGCGCATAAAAAAATGAGCAAATCGTAAAGGGACAAAAGTGCAAAAAACACGTGCAAATCGCGGAAAAGCCTAAAGCAAAAACCTAAAAACCTTATCCGAGGAACCCTTAAAGTGGCTTAGAAACACGCGCGGCGGTCAAAAATTTTTATAAGCGCGGCCATTAAAAATACAAAATTACATGAATTTTTGTGGTTAAGGACATTTTGTACTTCATACAAGTGAGAGATGACTAGTGCCACCACGTCGTCGGTCGTCGTCGTCACTTAAGTCTAAACTTTGTCCATAATTCGTTTGAGAAAAGCTGTCCTGGGTCCTTCTTTGGATAAGGACCTTCTTGTTGGAAGGAAGGGTGGGATATTTATTAATGACTATACTACCGACGGCAAGCAACGGGCGTATTATATAAGTAATGTAGGGGAAGGAATGAAATGTGCGGCAAAGGAATCAACAAAAGGGAACCTGTTTTATTTTTTTGCCCTAATTTTTGTCATACCTTTTTTCGATAAGACAAATTTTATGGAGGGTGTAGTATAGTGTAGTAAAAATTCATTCCTTTATAGTAGGTGGGGGTTTTAGTTGTGGGACAGTGTACAGAGGATGACATGACACACACCTGCATGGTGAAAGAATGAATTTCGTAAATGGCGACGGTGCGGATAGTGTGAAGAAAAAATAATCGATGAAAGGTGATTTTTTAAGATTATTGCGGTTAGGACATTTCTTTCTTTTTTCTGGTGTAATTTATGTTATTTTGATTGCTTTTGTTTTATTTTAATAGTAAAAGTAGATGTATTTGTATGAGTTTGTATGGACAAAATGAAAATTTCACCTATCAATTTTATTTTCCAAACTATTTTTTGAGTTTATTGTGTCCCAAATTGTTTTGAGCACAAGAATGAGTTAGAATTGCTAGAACCGATATTCTACACAAACATTGTATAAATTGGTCTAAATCGAAGTCCTTTTGTTGAAAAAATTACGTACAATTTATAGATTTTGGAGTAGGTACCAAAACATAAAAATATATTTGAAAATTTAGTTTGTAATTAAAAATGAAAATTGAAGCGAAACAGACGACCCAGTTTTTTATCCTGACATGTATCCTCCGATGGAGGGCAATAACGCGAGAGCTGTACTCATTTCGCATTCAGTCCGCAAGCTTCTCGGAAGTTTGGGAATAACTTTGCGTCCTGAGTACATCCACAGATGGAAGGAAGAAAAAAATAAATTGGTAGGTAGGTACGCAATGCATACGCAACTTACAAGATAGCATTTGGTGCATTTCTGCATGCAGTCTTCTCAGATGCCATTGATCTAATGGAGAAAGAAGACGAATTTGAGAAATCACTGAGCATGCATAGAACCTCCGCCCATCCATCATATCTCCACAGATCTTCTCTGTGCCCAACTAGATTGCGTTGCGGATAGCATCTGGCATCTTAGCTCACGCGTTGACAAGCAACATGCTTCGTGGATGCATTTCAAATGCACATCGATCAAGCTACGCTAATGTTGCGTCCATTAGCGCATGATCCTTCAAGATGCAGGAGCTGCTTCTTTTGGTGTAAACATTTAGTTTCCAACTAGCACGCAGATTGCGCACCAGAAACTTTCCGGTGGATACATGCGATCACACATGAAAATTTGGAAGTGAATTAAGAGAAGCCCCCTACCGTAAAAACATTGAACTATTTATGTCGAATTTCCGTAATTCACTTCATTGGATAAAAGTCTTCTCGTGTCTGATTTGGGGACTATATTATCCAAAATTTGGTATACCTTAGATGATGAAATCAACTAGATTGTAATTTTCTGACCATGTCTATCTGAATGTTATCTTGAGAATGCGTTAACGTAGCATGCTGAAATTATGTAGTAATTTTATGAAAAAAGAAAGGTCCAGTTCGTGGATGGGTAAAATTGAGCAACTCCTTCATAGTTTTGATTTTTACTATAGCTGTGCTCTTTTGTGTACGCAGAATAAAAGATACACAAAAGAATGCCTTATACATTTTCATAGAAGATTTAAATAAAACCAACAGTACCTACTAATAGTTCGCTTCAGTCAACAGAACAAATTTTTCTAGAACAAGGTACATAAAAAAACACAGCTTAGATATGTGAAGGCATCTTGAAAAGGCGTTGAGGTAAAGAGTTGAATTTTTGTACATATTTGCTGTTATTATAAAAACAAGCAACAAATTAATCTCAACTTTGACTCTTTCATTGTCTTGGCATACAAAAATTTCATTTCATTTAATCCGTATGTTTTTTAAAACTGCTTTAGTCATATTGATCTATAGGTAGCTGATGCTGTTGATACTGATTTATAAAAAAACCGGTCAAGTGCGAATCGGACTCGCACACAAAGGGTTCCGTACCATCGTACAAAATTTATTTATTTAGAACTTCATCAAAGATCTGACTACTAAGTTTACAGAGAAAAGAACAAAATGTATACATACGTAATAATAGTAATAAAAAGAAAAGTAACTTTAACTAAGCTGATTTCTTATTTGACTTTTTGAAAGATGAAAGTCAATGCACACTGAAAAACAAAATCTGGAAGCTTTTCACCTATTTTCAAGAGAGTCCAATGGGAACAGCTTAAGCCTATCAACATATGTAGGTAGAAAGATAGGGTTATCCCAATAAGGTCCACGCGGGGCAAAACGAACGAATCTCCGCTGAACACCCTCAATACGATTTATGTATACAGCATAAAAATGAGACCAGACCGGACTGACATACTCCAAAATAGGTCTAACGAATGTGCAGTAAAGGATCTTCGTTATGAATGGATCATTAAACTCTTTTGAGCATCTCTTTGCAAAACCCAGAGTAGCCTTAACCCTGGCAACGATTGTATTAATATGATCCTCAAAGGAAAGACGAGTATTAAGGAAGGTACTATGTATACGCCAAAAAATACGTTTCTTGTATGGGGCCCCTTTAGTTTTTAATTTTATTTTAGGTAATAGAAATACACAGTCTGTGAAAATTTCAACTGTCTATTTATTACGGTTCATGAGATATAGCCCGTCACGGACGGACGGACACCGGAGGCTTAGTAATAGGGTTCTCATTTTTACCCTTTGGTTACGGAATCCTAAAGGTCAAAAATCAGTCAGGTTCCAGTATGGGTAAAAGCAGGCAACAGTCGTTTAGTGTTGCCATAGAAAATACTGATTTTTAGCGCCTATTTTTAATATTATTGAAAAGTTTTCGTCGAGTGGAAATTTGACATGCGGAATCTTTTTGACAAAATTAAGACCCCAGGTCGATGATTGGGGAAATTTTATAGCTGTTTTTAGGCTTAGCATGATTGGATGGATTCAAGAGAGGTTAAGGCCCCGACGACGACGGGGTCCCTGGAACAAGGCCAATTGTTCACCCTCCAGAGTTATGAGCAATGGCTCATAGGTTCCAACCAAATGCTCTTAGAAAATATTGGCCCCAATCCTTCTTAACCGTTTCATGCAGCTCGTCCAGGAGGTTTGAGCCAAGGAATCTGTAAAGTTTTCCTAAGAGGGTCGAGCAGTGACAAAGAAATTGCGTTACCGTTTTGGATTCCTCTCGGATCCTGCAAAAAAGATCATCAACAACTCCCATCCTGTATATGTGACCCGTGAGAAAAGATTACCCCGTGAGTATTGACACTAGTGGTCTCAGGTTTGGCTTGTTTAGTCACAATAGATTATTTTTTAAATAATATAAGAAATTGCAAGTTATACTTGTAAGCTTTAATAATTGTTTTTGAAAGTCCTGTTTGTGTAATGTAAAAAAAACATAGGTTTGAAATTTTGAAATAATATTCCACATTGCTTCCAATTTACATCTGCAATACGATCTTATGGTTTATGCCTGAAATGAAAGAGAATTCGACCCAGAAAATAAGTTTAAGGAAATAAACCTGATAAAAACTGAAGAAATTGGGAGCTGAAACTTTGTTCCCAAACGATTTTGTTTTATAAGGCTCTTTAGGAAGCTAATTTTTTTCAAAAGCAATGTAAAATCGGCGGGAAAACATCGGTTCAAATATTTTATGACAAGATACCTGAAATTAGCCATAAGAAAATCAACAGGTACTTCTATCACAAGAGCTACAGGATTCATTAGAGAAAATGTTGGGACCTTCTTTGTTATATTTAATGTTGACGATAGGGTGTGGATCATGTCTATAATTTCTAAAGAAATTACAAAATATACCAGCAGCCGAAGGGAAACACAATTTGTTTGTCCTTCTCCGCAAAAACAAACCGAATTGTTGAAAATTTCTCACCCCGAGGTCTATTGATTCTTAACATCGATCAGGCTGAATTAAACTGGAAATTTTCTCAGTAAAATTACGCATGTCTGTACAACTTTTCTTCAGCAGAACTGCTATTTTCTTGGGATATATTTTGCCAGTCTGCAAGCCTGTAAGTCTAGAATCCTTTATTCTATCATGGTTGAACTTTTGCCAGAAAACTTTTCCACCGCTTCGTTTCCTGGTACGTTACTGTGTCTGGGCACAGTAGCCCTATGTAAAACACTTAAGTTCGGCAGTCTATTTAGGGTATCGTTAAACTTAGTATACCGGTGAATATACTGCAGTTTACCAAAAAACAAAAAACATCTAGAAGTTCATTAATCTATGGACTAAACAAGAAAGAAGCAAATTATTGGTGTATACCAGATGATACCGGTGTTACATAATGAACACTGTCAAAATTTGTTTGAAAGTCAAGTATGAATTATACACGTAATCTTTAAGAGGACAGTGGCACAGATGTGCGTGTGTAGAACAGAAATCAGACTACCAGCAAGTCTATCTAAAAACTCTCATCTAAAATCTGGAAGTGAAGGATTTTCTCAAGATCTTCAGAGAAGAGGAAAAAACACTTATCAAATTTACGTCATTAGTGTTCATAGGAGATTAAATCTTGGCTATGGGTAACAGCGTCAATTTTTTGCGTGGGCTTAGGCTCAATTCAGCCACAATAAAAAAAATGCGGATAAATTGAAATCAACCATAATAAAATAATTAAAAACTACTGAAAAATTTTTTTTTTTGGATTTGTAGCGAGCGACTGCCAATTTTTTGAAGCCACACACATTTTCTCATATATTTTTGATTATTTAAGTTATATAGTTTTGCTGTTTTTCTCCTTATTCATAGGGGGAAATTCTATAAATACTTGTAAAATTGTCGGGCTCTTAACTACTTTTACTTGGAATTTTTTCCGAATATTTGGCTCTTTTCAAATGGGTAGGTAACTGTTTGGAGCCACTTACGAAAACTTCGATAGTATTGCTAGGAACTCCAAAGAAGGCAACTCCTTGATAATATGTGATGGGATCTGCCGTCACATTACTTGATCGCTTCTGATAATTCTTCTTCATTATTGTACTGTCGGCCATCTTGATAAACTTTCCTAGTAAGTAATCTCCAGAGGTTTTCAATTATGTTTAAATCTGGAAACACCTACAACCAATCCAGTATGGTAATACTTTGGTCCCATAGATAATCAGTTACAGTATGAACAGGTTCATAGTTGTGTTAGAGCATATTTAATCCTGACTCTCCAAACACTTCGTCAAATCGACTTTTTCATTTCAAGCAACTCCTTATATTTCCTTCTTGTTATAATTTCATTAATGATGACGATGTCAATTAGTACGTTCTAAGAAATGGTACCGCAAACCATAGAAGACCCTAATCTACTATGCCGACGTGCTAATAAATAACATTCTTTCTTACGAATATCATGAAATTAACATTGGAATCCATCAGATCCATCCATACAGAATTGTTTTCATCAGAAAAAATAACCTGCTTCCATTTTGTAGTTCAATTCATATGATTTTGGCATATTGAAGACGCACTTCTTTAGGGCGCTCAGTAACAAGATACTTCTTCTTCAAACGACGACATCTCAAGGTTGAACAGTAAGCTATTATTCTCCGAACAGACCTTATGCTAGTAGAAACACAAACTTCCGCAGCAATATGGCTTCCAGGCGCGGTTGACTGCGACGCTGTTTTTACTCCCCCCTTTTTGCCTTATTCCATAATTGTCAGGATCATTTACAAAGTTGTCCACTACGCACTGACCGATCTCTATTGATTTTGCGATCGCTCTGTTAGACCTGTTCTTTAAAAGCCGAATTTTGTCTCATCTCTTCTTACCGGATCCCATTATTACTTTTCTAACTAACTCTTACTCTTTTCTAACTAACTTACAACTACCAAACAACTTCAACACTCTCTGCCTCTCTGCGGGTGTAAATCTTAAACTGTGGCCTCAAACAGTTGTCCATTTGAAACAAGCCAAATTTTCGGAAAAAAAATCCTGGAAAAGAATTACAAGCAGTCAAGTGCCGACAATTTCACAAGGATATTAAAATTCCCTCAACAAAGGGACAAAATATCAAAACTACATTATTTAAAATAATAATCGGAAATAGATGAGAAAAGGTGTGTGCCTTCAAACAGTGAGCCGGCAGATATTTTTTGGTTAAATCAAAGCTAAAATTTTTCAACTTCAACCTTTCTTCACACGATAATTGCAAAGCCTTGTTAGTAGATGCTTAAACCAAACTATTGAATTCGTGCGTGTTAAGCGGTCTCAATAGAATAACTTAAACAAGCCAAACCAAATTAGTCACTTACTTAATAACAATTATGGAAAGATGGCCTATAATGACATACTATTAACATTTTACCTGGTGGATCTTAACCCATTATTTTTAAGAACACTTTAAGTACACATTTAGCAGCTTAAAAGTGTTTGCTTTCATGTATTGAAGAATGTTAGACATTAAGCCAAAGACAAGATTTGTTTTTATCATTTAAAATTTTGGCGGCGTGTGTCATTTTAAGCCATCCATGTAATTTGAATAAAACGCAATAGTGGTTCAAAGGAAATTTAGTTTATAAAAATAGCTTTTTTTGGAAACTTCTGTTTGCTTATATTCTTTTGTATTGCCCAACCTCTGAAAATAGCATAATATTTAGAATCCATGAGTAAAATGACACAGGTACACTGTAAAAAATATAGGATTATTACCAAAATCTAAGACACGTTTTTTCCTAAAAATAAATGTAATTTTCTCTGATAGAAAGGGAAAATCGGCTTAATTTCCCCAAATCAATGAAACATTCAATGAATTTAGGTATTTGACACTAGAAAACCTATAAAGTACGTAAAATTCTCGAAATCTTAGCTCTTTTCCATATGAGGAAGAGAATATTCAACGAAATAAGTATTATGCTGCATTTTTAATGGAAACATATTTTCGTTTATATAATTCACACATTGTTTTTGAAAAGAAGTCATATATTGCTTCTCAATATTTTGTTTAAGCGTGCCCAGTGCATCAACATAGCTTCCATTCTACTTAGTAGTATGGACCATAAGAAATTCAGTTCATTTTTATGTTTTTTAAAAGGGGTGGTCTTCTAATACCTTCACCTATGTTGGAGAGTGGTGCGGTGCTATCACCTATTCCCTACTATTTGGGAATATTCTCTAAATAGTAGGGAATAGTCCCTTACATTTCAGGGAAGGAAAACAAAACAAGAATTTAAAATTCCCTATATTTTAGCGAATGTTCCCTATATTTAAATACGAAAATTCCCTACATTTTAGGGGAAAAAGCCAAAATTTCCTACATTTGAGGGAGAAAAACCTACCTACATTTAAGGGAAAACCAAATCTTAGTTTTCCAAGGTCTTTCCCTAAGCTTATCGACAAATGCCTAACCTGTGTGGCACAGATTGTTGCCACTCACTTTAGGGAATTATTTTCTACTGTGTACGTCATTTTGTCCTTGGTCAAGGTATGTCATTTTACCCAACTGGCCAAGAGTAAAAAAAAAATGATTATAATAAAATTTATATTCATCACATATCACTTATGTCACATCAATTGATTTTTTAGAATAGGAGCAATCCGGCAAAAATGCGTATTAAATAAAATCAATTTAATACTGTTTTTTTCTTGTCTCCACTAATTCACTCCAAGATAGTTTTGGACACTGCTATAATTGTTGTTGGCTGCAAAACAACTGAAGAATTCCGAACAATACTATTAGAAATGCGTCGGATATTTAGATTTCGTGGAAAAGCCAATGTGTCGTTTTACCCGACTATGTCATTATAGGCGGGTGTATTTGCGAAGCGCACAAGGCAGATAAAAACTCTTAAAGTAGCGCACAAGGACAAGTTTATGAAGCGTACGCCAATTGTTAAGGGATTACGCTCAAAAGGACAACGTATTGTTCTAGCACGTGTCTTTACCTGATCTCTACCTATACGTATAGATTTAAATGACTGAATTAAAAATTTTCATCATTATTAGGTTGTTCACTTAGTTTGATGCATGTCAATAAAAAAAATTCATGCTTCAAGTGTTTTTCAGTGTTTTTATTCGATGTTCTAAATTCTGAACATTTCTGCAAACATTTATTCCATGTTTAGCCCAAAATGGTAAGCCACTGAAAGTAGTGGATAGGTTTAAATTCAGTTTAATTCGTTTGACCGAGCAGGGTCAAAAATGCAGATGCACGAATAAAATCTGCAAAGCTGTATTTTTGATGGACGTGTATTAATCCTAATAAGTGATATTCATAATCATCAACCAGAATCTACGCTATGGCATCAATGTAGATATTTCAAATAGTATTCCAGAGGAAGGCAACAGACGCATCGTAATTAAAAAGAAAATTCTAAACTAGTCATAGTCATCTAAATATACGTAGGTAAGTATATTACTAAGACCAGGTAAAGATATGTGCTAGAACAATGCGCAAAACACCTAAAAATAGGCGTGCGCTTCACAAATTTTTTTCGACTATCTTATGCCCTAGACACACAGCGCTCTTAATGAAGAAATAACTAACGACTCATTAGTCTATAATGGTTCATTATAAACTGCGGACACAGCAATTTCTTTAATTAAGTTGTACTGTCAAACTGGCTTTGATAAACTTATGACATTCAAGAAGCAATACGGATCGAATTAGGGCGATAAATTTTGTTTTTATTAATTTTATTTTTCAATTTAACAATTTACAAATTAAAAAAAAAATTATATTAAAAAGAATATTGATAATAAAATTTGTGATTTGCATTTCTTTGCATTTCTTCTTCTTATTTTTCAAATCGGCAGATGCACAGCGGAGCTCTAGATTTACATGTCAAATCTAGCACATTTTTCCTCATTATAGCTATAATGAAGGAGGAAAACACTTCATTAGTGTACTTCATTATCATCTGATTTTCGAGCCTTAATGACGTATATTATGTGACACACGGCATTGTAATGAATAGTTAATACTAATGAGTCATTAGATCGTGCTATGTGTCTAGGGTATTAGCCAGTCATAGTCATTTAAATATTCGTAGGTATATTACTAAGACCAGGTAAAGATATGTGCTAGAACAATGCGTAAACCCCTAAAATTAGGCGTGCGCTTCACACATTTTTTTCGACTAGTTTAGTCTTGAGTTGTATGCTTCGCCCATATACCCTTATACCTTCCTGTACATCATGAAGCAAGCCCTATGGCGAATTAATTGACAGATTATGTTGAATTATTCAGGTGGGTACCATATCAAACGAAGAGCTACCTACAGTTTTTGTCCTATACGCTTCGAGCGACCGTTGATGGCGGTAGTTAGTGTAATAACGAAAACCCAATGATAATTAAGTCAAAGTAAGAAAAGATGAGAATATTAAAGTCGCGCTTACAAAATTAAGTACAACAACGAAAAGCAGAGAGTCTTTTGTGTATGAATAATAAATTTAATAGTTTTGCAAGAATATTTCTTTTTTATTACAAAATAATTTTAAACAAAATTTATTAAATAATTTCTTCAACTCCGAAACTTGAATCGAAATCATTAAAAAGCCGTCGGCATTTTCAATTGAAATAAAATTCAAGTTACTTTTTCGTCAGTTTCATATAGGTAGGGATATATTTTATAGATCAAACTTATTCAAGAAAATATTTTTGTTTTTTATATTATATATACATAAATAGTTAAATAAAATTTATAATTAAACTTGTAACTTACATACATCATACCTTAAATTACACGCCATTAAGATTGTAAAAGATGTTCCATTATTGCTTTAAAAAAAAAAAATCCACAAAAAAAGTAACAAAAAAATAAAAAAAACAGCAAAGAAGGTTTCTTTCAAAACAAAACAAAAGAATCACACACAAAATACCCACACACGACAAATATAACTTGGAATAAATTCACGCGTGAAACCCAAACACACTTCACCACAAAAAAGTCACACAGTTTATTGCACTTTCGCCTTTAGTAATGAATAAAAGTGGGTAAAAATTTCCTTTATTTATTTTATTTTTATTTTTTGTACACACCAATTTGTCACCATAGATCACAACCAATTTTACACAATATTTGAAGTATAATTTGTCAAAATTTGGTGTAGGGGAGGGGGGCTAATTTATTTGTTATTCAAATTTTTAATTTATGTTAATCGGTATATGGTATACATAGTACCTACCTAGTTATAACTAGGCGTATATATCAATATTTTATGAAAAGTGAACGCGCCAAAAATAGTTAATTATATAGTTAGAAGAATAGAGAATAAGTTATCAAATACGAAACGCCTAAGATAATTTTATGTTTATTGTTCGCGAATAGCTTAATTATTGCTATTGTTTTTTTTTTTGTATGAATATTATTATTTAATTAACTTTTCTATTTATTCACAAAATTTTTATTATTTTATTATGATTAAGTAGTAATAAAAACAAATTTCACATCTATGCTTGCAAAAACCTTCAACCTAACTGACATTTCTATTTATCGTCAATTTACGTTCCATGATAGAGAGAGAATGTTTTAACAACAAAAATACAAGAATTTTCTATTTTTATTTTTATTTTAGATACAATATCAACACAAATACACCACATACACATATATAGATCTGTTTAAGTTGACGACTGACGCGCGGATTTATATATAAATGTATGGATGTATGTACAGAGCACACTATCAACCAATATATCTACAAATGGAGTAAGTAGTAGTAGTAGCAACAGCAGCAGTAGTAGCATCAGCAGCAGCAGCAGCAGCAGATACACGTGAAGGTAAATATATTTATTATTTATATTAAGAAAACTGAAGAAAGTTGGGTGGAAATGGAAAATATAAACATAAAACAAGAAGTTAAGGTATAAAAAAACAAAAAAAAAACGAGGAACTAACACATATTTATAATTTCGACGCCATTATATCGTTGGTTTATGAGTTTTTTATGTATTTTTTTGTTTAAATATATGTACGTACGTATATAATCACCGGAAACACACCTTTATAGAGATTATTATAGCAGTTTTTTTTCTAGCAGTTATAGCAGTTTTCAAGCAGTTATAGCAGTTTTACTTAGAACAAGGATTTCTTTCCTAATTTTGGAAAATAATGTTTTTACAACTTTTTTTTCTTATTTTTTTATTTCTTACTCTTAGTCACATTAATTATTATTATTATTATTATTTTTTAATGATTATTCCCATTCTATTTTAAAAACTTTATTACAGTTATTATTTAATTTGACAAATATTATACGAGACTACAAGTTTCCGTATAGTAAACGAACGAAAGGATTACCATCGCGTAAAAGACTCAGCTAAAACAAACAGTGTCATATTATTACAAAAAAACAAAAAACAAGAAAAAAGAAAAATGTTATGTCCGAAAGAATAATGTGTTCCAATTCCCTCTATCCAAGTCTCCCCAAATAATTTCTGATTGGCTCTTAGATTCGATTGGATATTGTTATCGCGCTCCTACTGTTTTCTTCACAACATACACAAGACGACATTTCTCTCCACAATTTCACATGAGTGAGAGTATAACTAATCTTCATGTGTGCTTGATTTTATTGTTGTAATTTTTTGGGGGGCTCATTTAATAGTATGGGTATGTACACACACAAATATATTTTTGATTATACCTACCATAAAATCATCCTATATCCATTAATATACAACCAAGAAAAATGTTCTTCAGGAAACCATATTCCAGCAAAATTGGATGGGTAATGGTGCTAGCATATCCTTCATATCCAAAATCTACAGCTTTGCGGATATACCTATAAGTATAAAACTTGGAAGATTACAAATGTAATTGTATGCTGCACATGCTCAGTTAAGTGAAAACCGGTTTTCCCCTTAACACTATTTATATTATCAACTGGTAGGTACCCATCATCCCCGTCGTCTATATCACACAGCAGGTTACACTTTTGTGGGCGGTACTATGAGATCTCTTTCAGTATCAAAGTACCAACAACACAAGTCTAGCATATTTTTGAAAGAAAATAAAAGAAGTCATGAAGGGGAGTTTCCTTATCCAAAAAACTGGTTCCAAAAAAGGGGAAAATTTTAATTTGATAAAAAAAACAGGGGAAATAACTGTAGTGTGTATGAAATATTCTTTATATTCTGTAAAAAAAAATAAACACAAACACTAGCATAATTCTAAAAAAGGGTGGCATTGGTTTGGTATGGTGTATAGAAACATACACCTAGTTAGGCCATAGTAAAAGCATAATATTTCCCGACAGGTTGTATTCATTGTTTTGTAGTACGCATGACACCTTAGTAGGAATTCTCTATTGAGTATAGGTAGGTACATACCTACTATATAAAGTGGGCAGGTAGGGTATTATGTAGTGGAATTCTAATTGGATAAAAAGGAAATGGCTACAAAAATAACAACACCATCGAACAATGGTAACTTCATTCTCTCAATATCCATAGGTGTGATGAGAAGTGCTGCTTTACACCTTCTTTAAGTCGATCGTTGTACAGCTGTGCTACTGTTGCTGCAAGAATATCTTCTTTTTTTCTTTTTTTTTTTAGGCTAGCTAGATATACCTACTGAGGTAAGGTGAGTACCTACTACATATACTACTCTCTATTCACCGATTGTTAATTTTTTTTCTTCATCAAAACGAGTCTTTGATCAAATATTGTTGTATACTACTATTTAGGTAGACTCTGTTGAATATAACTCTGCTCTGTTCTGTTCTATTCTATTCTACTTTGCTCTGCATAGGTACGTCGTTTCCATTACTTACTTTCTTCTTACCTTTTTCGCCGTTTTATACTCACACAGTTAGTTAATTATAATGTAAATGAGGCAATAGAAAATACAAAACAAATTGGAAATGAAAATGAACTTGGAATATAGTTACAGAAATAAAAGAAAGTTAACGATATTATTTACCTGGCTACTGTTAGATTTACAATGTTTCTTCGTGTTTATATTAAAATACATTAACGAAAGTTGTTTTGTTCGAGTTGTTATAAAAGTATAAAACAGGTTGGCTATTAACTATGTTTTTTTTTATAGATTTCGTTTTGAATATCTTGGTTTGTTTCCATTTGATCACCAGGAATATTCATTATATTCTCATTTCGATTGCTTGTTACTTCAGACCCATCCACAAGTACTGTATTTTCTTGAATTACAATACAATACAATACCATACATTTATTCGGCCTTATACAGAAGATTACAAAATCGTATCATGTATAATTAGGTGGGAAAAAAACAACATAAGTAACATTAAAATTAAAGCAAAAATAAAATAATAATAAAAATAAATATAATAATAAATAAATAAATAAATGAATAAATAGAGAAAGAAAAAAAAACAAAAAAAGTATATCCAAAGATGAAAAAGAAAAGAACAAAGATAAAAAATAAGTAAATAAATAAAAATACAACCAATTAAAAACAAAAGACAAGAAAAAAAAATAGATAAATAAAATTAAGAATTAATTAAAACAATTCAACAAGAATTTTAATATCTGAGAATAAATACCAATCCACTATCTAATAACTAGTTAATGTAATCTTTGACTAGCTTAGCGAAGGTCAGGCCGGAATCTGTGCGCTGAACTAAATTTGTAAGAGAGTTCCATTTTCAGGCAGCTTGGACGAAGTAAGAGCGCTCACCGTACCCAGATGTACATCTCGGGACAAGAAGTTGAAGACCTCTATTCGAGTGCAAGAACTGTAGGGTTTCGGATAGATATGCATTTGATTTAGTGTAAATTAGCTTATAAAGGAAGATAAGCCTCCGACGAGTCAAATAGGCCTCTACAGAGCTACCGAGTAGGGACGTAGCAAGAGTAGATACACGAGCGCTCCTAGGAAGTTTATAAATATAACGAATGACGTTGTTAAAGGCTACAGTAACTCTTCTTTGACAAATTGAGTCTAGTCTGCTAAAAATAAGGCTCCCATAGTTAAAATGGGGTAGAATAAGAGTCAAGGCCAATTTGCTGCGAAAATCCACAGACAGGCAACTGGAGGAAATAGAAAGTTGACGAAGACTGCCATAAATTTTCCCCATCAAAGCGCTGATGTAGTCGCAACAACTAAATATCGAATTGAGTTGAATGCCCAAATTCTTAACTGACTCAACATACTCAAGCGTGAAATTATTCAACCGAACTGAAGGCAAATCAGATATAGGGAAAACGGTTCTATATACCGGCAGACAGTAAGACTTATTTGGGTTAAGGGCAAGCTCATTACCCATTGCCCATTCGTGAACGTGCTGTAGGTCAGCATTGATTCGAGCAATACAGTCCTCGACCAGGCCTATGGGTCTGCTAAGGTACAACTGAACGTTATCGGCATATAAATGCACAGAAGCGCTATTCACAACAGAGGGGAGTTCATTTTTATACAGAGGGAGAAGAGAATAGGGCCTAGAACCGAACCTTGAGGAATACCAGCGTAAAGGGACAATGGAGCGGAGATAGAATTCTGCACTTTTACAACTTGAGCACGATTCGAAAGGAAAGCAGAAATTAACCCAACGGCCGATGAGCAGAAGCCATATTTTCTGCCAAGTTTGCAGATTAACTTGACATGACTCACCGAATCAAAGGTCTTACTGAAATCGAGTAGGACCAGCACTGCTAAATGATCATTGTCAAGAACCTTATGAATATCAGATGTGACCTTTAAGAGAGCAGATTCACAACTGTGACCTGGGCGAAATCCTGATAGCCAGCCTGACAATATATTCTCTGCCCCCACATACTCCATTATTTCCGTGTACATAGTTTTTTCGAGTGTTTTAGCAAGAAAATTGAGTACACTAATAGGGCGGAGATTACTAGGTAGGGAGGGACGAGATTTCTTTGGAATGGGAACAACTATTGCTTGCTTCCATTGAGAGGGAAATTGCGAAGTGGTAAGACACAAATTATAAATATGCGTTAAGGCACATGACAAGTAGATCGCTAGTAACTTTACGAACTTGGGTGGTAAAGCATCAGGTCCAATAGAATTAGACTTAATGGAATACAGGGTCGAAAGAACCTCGGGGCCATCGACACAATGAAAGGAGAAACCCTCATGAGAGAAGTATTCCTGAAAATTGTAAACAGGCGTAGTTGCACCACAGAGCTAGAAGCAAAGTAGTTGTTTTGGTCATCAGGATTGAAATTTGCAACTGGTGGGTCCTTCCCATGAATACCGAGACTACGAACATTATTCCATAGCTTTTTCGCAGGAAGTTTTGGATCTAGCTTGGTCCCAAAATAGGCACATTTAGATGATCGAAGGAGAGAAATAACTTTATTGCGCACTCTTTTATATCTACCATAACTACACTGTCTTGAGTTCTTCTAAGGCGCTTAAGCAAGAAATCACGCTCAGCCATCGCCTGACGAATTTCATTTGTAATCCAGGGACATTTATTGCCACGAATACTGCACGTTTTCAGATGTACATACTGATTATATAAACGCAGAATGGTGTTGGTTAAGATAGAAACTTTACCATCCAGGGACTCCTCATCATATAGGTGATTCCAAGAAATTCCGTTGCAATCGTCTGAAAGTGCCTGCATATCGATGTTTTTAAAATTCCGATAAGTGAAGGAGACTGAAATTCTGACTGAATTCTCACAAGTTCATCATTAGTGCCAACTTCATATATCCCTTCGATATGAATTGGTCGTGCTTGTGGATTTATTATAACATCAATAACAGAGGCCTCCATGTTGTTCTTCAAAATGTTGTCTTTAAGACAAAATATAATTTTTTTTTGCAACATTATAGTCTTGGTTAGTAGTTATGCTTGGAGTACAGTTAGTAGAATCATAGATTTTTTGTGGTTCGCCCAGATTTTCCAAGTTGTCTTGCACGCACTTTGAATAATCTACTGCGTCCGGATTAAATGGATATATACCACATTTCTTGAATGCGTTCTTAACAATATCCTTCCGATCAGATTTATGTAAAACCGTTTTCAAAATCTCACAAAAATGTGTCTTGGTTACTGCCCGCCCAATATTTTGCGGCGTACTCTGCCATTCCCTGACGGTCTTCTTGTAGTCAGACTTGAGGCCTTTAAAGAGTCCTACATCTGCTAGTTGGAGGATGTGTGTTATATTAGGAGGGAGAGCTTATAAAATTATTGCATTGTTGCTGCAAAATTCGCTCAAACCTAATCGAGAGTTGAGATTTGTGGCCATCTACTAAAAATAAAACTGGACGCCTGATATTATTCCTATTCAGCCACTCGTGAAAACCATTACCAATATACTCATAAAATGTTTCCGTCCTCATCCATCCTGTTTCAGATCTGCCAAGTATCCCATCGTCCGGCATACTTTTCACTACTTTTGCAGGTGGTCGAACGTACGGAAATACTACCATTTGTGGAAATGTTTCACTACTTGCGGCAAAACTCAAAAGGACAGTTAGGGTCTCTTTGTAATTTCCCGGTGTAACTTGGAATACAGTGCGGTAACCTTTGGGGGCAATTACTGTCCCAACTTTTGGAGCCATGCTAAATGCTGTCTCGTCAACATTGAAAATTCTTTTTGCATCTAATAAAATATCTTCACTGTTTTTAGATATTAAAAAATCTCTCAGGTCTTTGAACCATTTGCGAATTTCCTCATCTGTTTATAACAGCCCTACCATTGGAAATTGGTTCAGGCGTGCGTAAGGCTAACTCCGGGTGTCTTTTAAGGAAAGAATAATACCATTTTTTCCTATTTTTACTATTTTCCAATACTAAACTCACTAAATATTTCGCTCTAATTTATCGCGTGACATATACTCATCAAAAATCTCCGACAGAGTGATGCGAATTGGACGTTGATATTACAACAGTAGTAGTAAAATTCTGTTTGAAGTGACTCAGTAAGAAATTCATTGAACCAAAAATTACACTGTTGGTCAAAAAAAGCATGCTAATGCAACTCTACCCTAGTTTGAATTTGAATTTTATATCGATGATTTAAATTTTTTAGGTTCTGTGTGAGATGGACCTAGTAAAATTAAACCAATTGATAAGATAAACGAAAACAAATTCAAATTTATCATTTTATAGAACAAATTTTGTATATATATATATATTTTGTGTAAATAAATGTTAATAGTATAAAATAATGTTAAGAGAAATAATCGTAAGAAATCCCTGGGATAAGAAAATCGCGGGAATTATTCCGCAAAAATGACAAGTCCCGGAGCTACAAATCTCTACAATGAAAATCTCTGAACAGAAAATCTTGCAAATGAAAATCCCGATTTCTAAAATCCTTGAACGCAAAATTTTAGGATTCGAACTCAAAAATCTCAGATTACAAATCCTGAAATTAATCCCGTATTTTAAGATCGCATATGCCCAATTCTAGAAAATATTATCGCAAGATAAGGTAAAGTAGACTATTCCTGGCCACCCCCAGTTTCCGGTCACAATCTTTAAAAAAAAATCCTACGGCGGCTATGTTTGGCGCATAAGAACTCATTTCTTATATAGTTTGCGTCCATGGAAACCTTTCCTATACAAAATAGTTTTATCCACTTGCTAAAGTCTTTATGTTCAATAGTCAGTGATCTGTGGCAGCAAGCGTAACTAGACGAAGTATGCCAAATAGTTAAGTAATAATTGGTTTTAAGGACTTAGGCGTTTGTAGCATGTTATCGTTGGAGTTGTCAAAGTATTCTAATATTAAAATTAGTTCCTTTTTTGAGTTGAAAAAACTCTTTATGCAAACGAAAAATCTTTGAAAAAAGAAATTTCATTGCAAAAAGAGGGCGTTTCATATAAGCAGGAACCGTATAATCGTCAGTACGGCTTGGTTTCTGCCTGCCGTATTTTTTTTTTATTAATTTAAAGAAATTTTCAGTAAAACTTGATTAAAGGCCCGGCCGTGGCGGGGAAATGTAAGCTCTTTTTCTTTTTGCTGGTTATTACTGAAATTTGTATAGAATTTCATATAAAGAAACTCTAAAATTGATTTTAAAGGAAAGCGGTTGTTATTAAAAAAATTTTCTTGTTTAGCTTAAAAATGTCACATAAATCGAAGAGAGGCTGACCATACAGAGCAGGAGGCATCACAGAAGTTGATTCAGAAAAGTAAAGAGATGAAAGTAAAAATAAAAAAAAAATCAGACAAATTTACAGAATTCCTAGATCTAAGCTTCAAGGAAAACTTACAGGGAAACTGCCAGAAGGTGTTGGAAAAATCTGGAACTTCTCACAAAAGCGGAAGAGGAAAGAATTATTGTTGGGGGGAATTAAACTGAAAAATGCGGCTTTCCACTTAGCTCTAAAGATATTGATTGATATTGTCCAATAAATTGTAAATTACGACCAAAGGAAAGCATCTTTCAATAGATGTCGACCAAGTAAAACCTGGTTGTTATTATTAAAAAAAAAAAAAATCATCCTCAGATTGGTTTTCTTACACCAAAAGTATTACCAAAGGAAGATTCAATAACTGGGTGATAGAATAGATAAATTAAAAGCCAGTTATTCTTTTTGTCGGTGGTCACAAATCTCATCTAACACTCGAGCTAAATGATTGTTTGGCGATAATGGGATAATTTTGTATGCTTCTCCACCGAACACTACCTCCTGAAACCTGCGGACGTGTGTAGCGAATTGGGAAAAGCAAACTGAAAATGCACATAAAGCTCAAGGAAAAATAATATTTTGCCCACTTTTGGGAAATTGTGTTGGACACAGGAAGCTTCCGCAGGTGCTGTCAATTATTTAATCGAAAACCTTAATCAAGCAAATCAAGAAAGCATTTCTGAAAATGTGCCTACTATGGTAGAACATTTTGATATAGTAATTGAAGCCATTAACTATGTGTGAGGCCAGCCAGTTAGAAAGCTAGGGAGTTTCTTCAGATGTTATAATTAACATTAAAAAAAAAAGAAGGCGATGAAAATTTTGACAGTACACGAATTTTAATCAATTGCAATTCACGAATTAACTGCATAGGGTTCTTTGGTGGGAATGATTTTATTGACATTAATGTAACAAGAGATACCCCCGACTCTAGTTTGAGACTTCTAAGAGATGTCTTAACCTCTTCAAATTATCAACTAAGAGATTTTAGCAGAATTAGTATTCTACAGAAAGTTTTGTGGAGAATTTTTTAAGAAGTTAAGAGGGTTTGGAGCAGAGCTGGGCAATACTTAAGTAAAAAATGACTTAAGTACTACTTAAAGTACATTTTCGTTACTTAATACTTATTACTCAATACTTTTGAAATGCCCCTACTTAGTACTTGAACATAAGTACTTGCTTCTATTTACTTGTACTTACGACTTAGTTTTGTACTTAAGTATACCAAGATTTTTACTTAAGTATTTCTGAATCTATTAAGTACCTACAAATATCTAACACTTCGTAGAAAAGCAAATACGAACTCTAACGCAAGTCTTTTTTTGTTGAGTTTTAAAGCACGCAAAGAACTGTCAAGGCATATGGCGCACTCACGCGTCAAGGTAGAACCTTAGACAAACTAATAACATACAGACAAGATGGACAAGTAGAACAAAAGCCAGTAACGTCTCGCTCGAATATAAAATCGACGATGCCTTGACTTGATGACATAACCACTGACATGTATAATATGGATTGACTACGTTCATAGAAATACACTTCAGAAAGTGGGCTCACTTCTATATTACTGACTCTTTCGGTCTACGCACCAAGTACCAACTGAGATAGAACTAATAACCAATAAATAAATTCGTGGATTCGTCGAAATACATGATTTTAAAGTAAGAATTTGGGGTTAATACTGATAAAAACTGTTTTACCAAAGGCAATATATTCATTAGATACGCACAAGAAATTCTAAATATTTTATTAAAATCACTTTCCGAGATGCGTGCTCACTTTTTCAACTTCCCGCTGATGATTTTTTCAATGTTGGCACCGACACGTAAGAACTCTTTTTGACACAAGCAATTGTGCCCACGTGAAATATAAAAGTAAGCGGTCCATATTATATACGTCAGTGGACATAACCAAGGGCAAGCAAGCAATTCCTCGTTCCAATATAAAATAAACGATGTCTCGACCTGATATAGGGAAGACTTCAATTTTTTCTTAGAAATTTACTGGAAATTTTTTCCTGAGAATTGTTATGCATTATTGAAGGCGACTGATGCCTGGGCAGACTTCTAATAGTTCTTGTGAGTGTAGCAGTGAGAGGTGAAAGTTCTACTCTACGTGAAGCGTCGAAAACTATAAAAAAAACTATAAATAGTAGCCAGTGGTTACTAGTATACATATTATAGTTTTCAAAAGGTATTTATTTATTAATATTTATTAGCTGAACTCGTTAAACTTCATTATATTACTGCCAACGTACCAAGATTCTAAAAAAGTACTTTAAAAAGTACTTTAAAAAGTACTCAGTACTTTTCATACATGCGGTACTTGTGCTTACGCTGAAGTACTCAGGCCTTCGGTACTTGTACTTGTACTTAAGTACTTTTTCTTTTGTACTTGCCCAGCTCTGGTTTGGAGAATCTTGCGGTCAACCCAGCTATTAAAGATGTTTACTTTTCAAGGAATGGAGAAGAAGAAGTAATGTTTTTGGCGAGTCAATGATGGCAATATCGCCAATCCACACATATCTAGCACGAAATAAGCGCATTTTGCTACATTTCGAAGGTAAAGAAATCCACAGCCATTCGTCCAACAGAATTTTCATATTAACCTGTAGCAAAAAATTTAGTTATTGCCAAAACTTTAAAGTGACGATACCATTGTCGAGTAATGTATAGATTATTGTGAGGATATGTCATTTCAATCATTTTAAAGGCAAACAATTTTGGCATTCTGAAATTCTTTATGAGTAGGTACAGCCTCAGAAATAGCAAACGGATCCAAGTCGTCCCTCATATTCCTCAGAACTATCCTCTGTGCACGGCTCATACCAATTTCTGCTAACGGGCTTTGACAACTCAGGTAAGAGGATAAGAGCTCTTATGTAGTATTAATGGAATAGTCTATATATTGATTCTCCTTTCTTATCAGTAGATAACTCGTCGACTTAACAGCTTCGGATTTGGTATACCTGATCCTATAAAAGATATTAAGACTGAAGGCAAATAAATGTAGAATCATATTATAATTTGTTAAGAAAAGAGCCAAAAAGTATAAGTAAATTTACTGAATATAAAATCATACTTCATGTATGTAAAATATAATAGAAAATATTTGAAAATAACGACAAGAGTCCTTTAATTTTCTTTAAGATTAACCTTGCCCGAGAATTGGATACCTTTTGGCCGGAATTAGGGGTTTGATGGTCGGGAACTAAACATTTTGCAGTTTTTTTTATGAAAATAATATTAATAGCATATTTTTATTGCACAGTAAATACTAAGAATACAATTCTTTTCTCATTTTGACTACTGATGTTGCACAATTTACTATTGAATATTAAAGTAAAAAAAAAATAAATAAATGGTTGGTAATTGGGTGTTTTACCCTATCCCAGAAAATACGTAGGTATATCTTTGACTTATCGAAAAAGATTCAACACATTTTTCCGTGATTCCAGTATTATCTGAGATTTTGTATTTCTTAAGTTGGTGTTCCGGTCAACAATACAATAATACAATACATTTATTCGGCCTTGTACAGAAGATTCCAAAATTTTATGACGTACAATTAGGTGGAAAAAAAAACATAAGTAACATTAAAAATTAAAGCAAAAATAAGATAATAATAAAAAATAAATAAAGGTACAGGTACAACACATTTTGTTGGCTTAACTAGCTTAGAGTTCTGTTCATTTTGGGATAATATTGCAAGTTATTTGTGATTTTATTCCTCCTTCTTCACCTCCATTTCGACAGTACTACCACTTAGAGATCAATTAGTACAAGTACTACAAGAAATTTAAACTAAAAGAACATTAAAACTCGCGGTCATTGATCTTTTTAAAAAATTCTCGAAAGTTATGTCACGTAAGATTTTGAAATTTTCGAGTGCGAATTTGGAAGTCCGAAAGCGAGGTATCAATACTTTGTGTGTTTGTGCCACGTAGGCTAAAAAGTAGTAATATTGGATGTGTTAGATAAACAGAAACGTCATTAACATTAACAGATATGAATATTGATATCATGAATATACAGGTTAAAAAGTATAGGGCGCAAAATTGATCCTTGTGGCACTCCACCTAAGGAAGCAAATATTTGGGGAATGGGAAATAGAGTTCCTTATAGAGAATAAGTCTCAAGTTGTACCGGCAACAATCATTAAGAAATCAGCACAAAGTAAGGGTTGTCCGAAATTGTATTTACTATTTCTATGAAAATGCTGTATACAAAATTTTACCTGCCTATATCGATGCGTTCTCCTCAGTAAGTATTAAAAATATATGTTTTGAAAAACTAAAGTTTGGTACGGCAACACGAAGAAAGGATTGCCCAATTTGTCCGATTTTCCAACTTAAATCTATATATTTTTTTTAAAAGCCGTGTACATAATTTCAGCTTCCTTTAGGAATGAGTTCTCGTATTATGCGTGGGTGTCCAATCCATTTTACTCTGCCATCATAATTTCTATGAGTTACAAACAGAATGACAAACTTAATATAAGTATACGCTATGATTTCACCATCTATAGCTACAGTATAAAAACCTACATACATACATCTTTCTACCCATCACCAAAATTATCCATTGAATCTTCATACATACAAACATCCATAGATAAAATCCAAAAGACACAATAAATTTAAAAATTATTTCACCTAAGCCATGCTCACCATTAATGGTTGATTTATGCAACGGAAATAGATTGCGAAAAAATATCAATTACATTTTCCAAGTCACCTTTGTCGACCGCCATTGTTAGAAATTTCTCCAGAGTTCCAATTGTGTTCCTTCAGATTCTTTTCTCCTTCCGTTTTACTTTTAGTAGCGCAATAGACTGCAACACACAGAGCAACCCTTGAAAATTTGATTCACCTTTAACATCTGTGCAAAGTAAAGATAACGAAGGAGAGCAAAAGCAATCCTTTTATCGATGAAGCTCCTTTCTTCAAGATATTTTCGGTTGAATGTGTCAGACACGAAATATTGTATAATTGAAAGGAGTTCAGATTTGCATTTCAGTCCAATTGAATTGATTCGCTTATTTATGATTTTACCTATGAATGAAAGATGCTTTGAAAGGATGCAAAAAATTTTTGACCGTTACAAATGTTTGTTGTTTTTTTATTTTTATTTTGTAAGTAGTTACAATATCTGATTTCTTTCACTTTGACTATTCTATGAGGTGGGGAGTGAGGAGGTTTGAATTATAATTTGTCTTTATGTTATTTTTTTGAAAAATCTCCTTTTTGTTGTTTTCCTTTGAAGTGTGTGTGTTATTGTCGTATTTCGTTATATGTAGATTTGGAGAAGATTCTGGATGTGAATTAAAAATTATTTTCAATTCATATTGTGATTTAGCTGTGGCATAATTTAATTTATAATTTCTCCGAATTATCTATGTCCTGCAATATTTACTATTCGTGGTCTATTTTTTGAATACTCATATGGTGGATGTAAGGAGAATCAGTTATTACACAAAATATCCCAAATTTGGCAACTTCTCTAGTATTATTCTCCTTGTACTTATCGTTCTTAATTTACCAAATTGAAGAATTTGTTATCTTTTGCTACCTTTCCATGACACCTCATTTAAATTTAACATTTAATTTTCCATAAATTATCTTTCCACTAAAAATATAAATTTGAAATTTAAAACGTTGCCAAGTTTCAATCTTTTACCAAATTTAGAAAATAAGATTTAAAAGAGAAATTCTAAAATAAATTTATTACATCATCAAGATTTAGTTCGGCAAGTGTTCAGTTTATGTAGTTTTTAAGTTTAATATTAAAACTTGCCAAGTTTCAGTAAAGTGTAAAAAATGTGATATAATATTGTTGCTTGCATGACCTTCGGTTCGTTTATTAAAACACAATATTTCAGACATAACTCACAAGCAGGGCCGGACTAGGTCTTCCAATCGGTCCGGGCAAAACACCCCAAACCGGCCCCATTGGATTTTCAAAAATGGCTTTTCTAAGAAACAACCCAGGTTGTTAGGCTGATTTCCCACTGAGCCCAGCACAAACAGTGTAAGATAGATTTTTCTATTCGCACGTCGTCATTTTTACACTCAGTATACGTGCGGCCAGAATGGAACACTTCCCTTTGAACTGAGCAAAAGAAAATTAAAATGCTTGCAGAAGAGAAGTCGCCTGGAAAACGAAATACTACCCATTTATATCAGTGCTTCCATAGTGAGTCAAACAAAATAAAAACACACTTTTCTTTACGTGTAATTGATACCGATTAGTAGATATTGGTTTTATCGCAACTGTCAATAAAAAAAATATTAGTAGTAAGTGCGAATTTTAATTAAAATTTCTGTTTAGCTTCTACGTTCCATACGCTTTTATTTGTTATCATTTTGTCTGGTGTTGCCTGGCTGATTCTGATCGTTTGTGGTACTCTAATCTCAAAATATACTCCTAAATGAAATGAACTTTTCTACTGACTTAGAGCTAGTCAAAAATAGAGAAATTTTGAAATTCCATACACAATATCAGCGGGTTCTAACAAAGCATTTGTAAATTAAATTAAACCCTGTTCGGATGAAATAAATGATTAAAAATGAATAAAAATCGGAATTTAATTTAATTTTTTTAACATAACAATTAATTTTACAGTCACAGTTTTAAAATGTAAAGAGATTTGTAGTGCGGTACAGTTTTAGTTAAGTATTTCTCACTTAATTACTCTCATCCCGTTAGAAATGAAAAGTAAACCGGCCCTTTTTATTAATTTATTAAAAAATGTTTCTTCTTTCAACATTTTCCAGGGGGGGGGGGGGGGTGATTCTGACCTCTTTGTCGTAGCTTAGGCGTATATTTTTGTCACATATTTTGAAATTTCACCTCAAATTTGTCGTACTTTTATATTCACCATATTCATTTTGATTTATCCTTTTCATCAACCACAAAATAAACTAAAATGAATTTGCAATGAATTAATGTCAGAATACACGCCGAAAATTATGACAAATTAGTCAACTGCTTCCGAGGTTGTGACAAAAATGGTATGGTATGGTAAATGGATTTTCTACACCTAATTGAGCAATACAAGTGCTTAAATTCGAAACATTATTTTGAATTTGTTATGTGAAGTGTCAGTTTTGGTTCATTCTACGCAATTCAAAGCTTGCTGAACTGAATAAAAACACGAAAAAATCAGTAGAAAAGTTCATTTATTTGGGCGTATATTTTGACATTAAAGTACGACAAAAGATCAGAATAACCCTGGGACCGAAAATAACTGGTATTTTGAAAACTTTAAACAAAAAAAGCTGGGATAAATCATGATCGTGGAATTTTGTGGAATATACCAAAAGATGTCTCGTGAAACCCGTTTCGATTCCTGCAAAGCTTTCGAAAACTTAACTTTTTATTAAAAAAAGCTAAAAAAACCAAGCTGGAAAGGCTTTTTATTTTATTTGGCAAAAATATAAAACCAGCTTGGCTTTTTATTTTTCCTGGCAAAAATAAAAAGCCAGTTGGGCTTTTTATTTTTTCGAGCTGGAAGTAACAGGTTTCGAAGCCGAAAGTATAAAAAGCCAAGCTAGTTTTTCTTATTTTCAGGGTCCGAACCAGTTATGAATTTTTTTTTGATACTCGGCTAGGAAAAGTAAGAAACCAGCTTGGCTTTTTATACTTCCTCAAAAAAATAACCAGCTTCAAATCCTGTTACTTTCAGCTCGAAAAAATAGAAAGCGCAGCTGTCTTTTTATTTTTGCCAGATAAAATAAAAAGCTTTCCAGCTTGGTTTTTTTAGCTTCAAATTATTATCGGTCAGCAATAACAGGTAAAGTTGGCTTTTTTCGTAAAAAGTCATAACTGGTTCGGTCCCTAGAATAACCCTCCAGGTAATGAAATGAGAAATACAGTGCTAAACCCACACTGCACTACAAATATTATTATACGTAAAAGTGTAAAATTAATTCCTCTGGCAGAAAAAGTGAAATATAATTAAGTTAATTGCACTTTTATTCGCTGAGGTTTCATTTAATTTAAAAATAGTTTCGTTCAATTCGAAAATGGTTTTATTTGATCCAAAAATGTAATTTTAGTGACAAACAACTTACCTAGTTACTTGGTTTTAAAATATTTCTGAATGATTGAAAACAATAATATTTAAACGTAAACTCCTCGATAAACACTTTATAATTTATGAAAATTCACTATACGCAGAGAACAGCCTAACATGTCTTTTATATAGATATTTAAAATGGCCGCATATCGCATTGCATTAAGATGATATTGCGGAAAACACAATGCGGCGGTTATGACCATTTATTAGCTCAGAGTCCGCACTATTCCTATTATAATGAAACAATGAAACGAATGAGATGTGTTGGGTTGTACAATGAATACAGAGCCGTCAACTCACTTTCAAATTTTAATGTCCGATTTTTTAAAAGAGGATGCTAAATAATGTTATTCTTTCAAACAAGGAATGCTAGATTCTGTGCTAAATAGTAAATACCGAACTATATAAAATTGGTTTTTTTTTCTCTAGAATTTCCAATATGTTAAAAAAGAGGAAGCTAGAAATTAATACAGAAAACATGCTTGCATGAATTTGTATAAGAGCGGTTGACCCTTTCACCCGTAATATTAAAACTTAAACAGGGTTTCTCTATAGAACAATACTCGAAAGACCAACAATTTTATTTATGAAGGAAGTGAGGAAAGAGGTGAATCGTTAGTCTCTTCTACCCTACTGTTTGTTTTTTAATAGTTTTTGAAATAAAATTACCTGATTTTTTCAAAATTAACAAAAACAAAATTTAAGAACTGTTTTTGCACACTTATTGGTTTCTCAATTGCGAACTTTGTTTTAAAAGGATAAAAAAATAAATCATGGTAACGGAAAATATTGAATAGTGTATGTGCCCCATAAAAATATAGTGTAATAAGAAATTACTAAAAGCCTAGAAAGTACACATAGGTAGATATAGCAACACTTGGAAATTCTGATTGATAAAAATTCATTTTTCTTGTGCTTTGCAAAAAAAAAAAAAAAAAAAAAATTATTATGATCTTAAAAAATTCCAAATACTTTTTTAAAAAAAGCAAATGCTTTTGAAGCTTCCTGATGCCAGATTTAGCATCTATAATGCCATCTTGGTATTTGGCAATGCTCACAAGCTACCTTGGCTCCGAGGCCTGGTAGTGTTTATAGGTTGCGGGGAAATTCTGAGTACTTAGTTTTAAATTATAACTCTGCTCCAACCGCAACAACCGTAGCGTTCAACCGGAGTATATGGTAAATACGTGTAGTCGCATTAACCCGGAGACGACCGGCCCAGACACCAACGGCCCATCAGGCTAGCGCCCGATCGCCCGTACTGCCAGTCCGGCTCTGCTCACAAGTTCTTTTTATTCCACTATACTGTTTACTTTTATAGAATTCACAAACTATTATCAATCAATTCATTTTTAATTATTGCTAGACAGTATGCAGGGGAAGATGGAGTAAAATGGGATACCATAATTTTGATTACATTTAATCCTTTGGGTTATTAAATTTTTTAACATAAATATTTCCAAGACAGTTGTCTTCATAACCAAACTTGAAAAAACGTATTAATAGCTATTACTAAATAAAAAAACAGCTTCTTTTACAAGTCTTTTCAACCCCTAGTATAGGGTGAAATGGGGAAACACATTGGGGAAAAAAATTGAAGATCTAAATTAACAAGATTAGTTTTGTAAATAAAGAGATTTAATTTATTATTTCAAAGTCCATGTTAGTATAAAAACAAAAACCTAAACAAGCATCGTGTGTTCATTTCTCACATATATCTCATTGAATCCACTTTTCGTTG
The DNA here is from genome assembly GCA_963930735.1 of Dioctria linearis. Taxonomy (NCBI): domain Eukaryota; kingdom Metazoa; phylum Arthropoda; class Insecta; order Diptera; family Asilidae; genus Dioctria; species Dioctria linearis. The sequence goes on along the minus strand of OZ005743.1, from coordinate 8,592,407 downwards.
GGTTTAGGGTTGGAATACTTATCCTCTCAGCAAAGGTACAAGCAGACAATCTGATCGCGCTGAGATTGATCCACTTTTTCTCCAGATTTCTCTATTTCATTCGGTTTATCCATCTTTTTTTCAATTTTCACTTTGTTTTTCTTTTGTGTTCTTGGATAATTCCAGCTATTTTTTATATAAGCTGCTAGTGTAAATCGCTTCTTCCCACTCTTTAATTTTTCTCCTTGTTAAATATCGTCGTGTTGCCTTTGGGTAAGGACTTATTTCTTCTGGTAATATAACAGCAGATGTAGATGATATATCCAAACCAAGATTGTGTAGATATATATATGATGGATAAGTCCTAGCCTCTTGGCTTATGGCTTTCTTAACATAAGTCTGTAAGCGCATAGAATCAATAATTTCTTCTTCATTCTTTTCTTCAAGTCCACTTGGGTCAAGAAAATTCGTAGGCTGCACAGCAATAAACATTTCGTCCGTAAATACATGACGGTTTAAAGGAAAAATACCAATTTTTTTAAAAATCCGTTAATGGCACTCAATGGAGTTGAGGCCCTTAAGTATGCTGCTCCAAACAAACGGGAGATATTTCGAAGACCACCGACCTCGTCAGGGTTATTGCGCATCCATGTTTCAAGTTGGTGACTATAGAATGCAGAAAGTGGACCCATAAAGGAAACATCCAGATGTTACATCCTGTGGATGCAGTGAGGTGGTAAACATAGCAAAGTTACACCATACCGAGATTTGCTGTATGTGTTTTATGTCCATTAAATATTAGAAAGCTTGATTTTCTGGGGAAGCATTTGTCTACTTGAGAAAACTTTCAAAATACTGTTCGGAAATCTCTGTCTGTATCCATCCAGAGGAGTGCTACACAGTTATCGTCCCAGGTTGTTTAGAAAATTGAACCTTCATTTGAACGCGCTTGAAAATAATCAGAGGAGAGGGTTGAATGATCCTGCCGAATTCATACAAATTGCTAAAGTCCATAGCTCTAGCCTTTCTGGTAAAGTCAATGTTCCGACTTTGATTTTTACCTAGTGTAGCAATAATTTTGTGATGGACGACCGTCAACAGCGGCTATATCCGTTTCATCTACATTAAAAATAGGATCGAATGTAATTGCATTTGTTTCTTGAATAGATTCAAGAAGCTCAAGAAAATTATGTACTGACTGCCTATGAATCCACGTCTCACCGATAGAGCCGTCGTATCATGTTTTAACAAAGTGTCCCGTTTTACCCCACCTTCCCCTACTATAGTTCACGTACTACGTTCGTTTCACTGTCTCAGACAAGACTCATTTCTGGTGATCATAAGTGCTGCATTTAGAGTCTACAAACTGCCCAGAACCTTCCCGAAGATTCCATTTCAGAAATATTGATTTTCCGAATCTAAAGTTTTTTACTGTCCGAACCAATAGATGTCGCTTGTCCTTTTCTATTGTCCGTAACAATATATTAAATTTCTTTAAAAATTTCGGGTTCAAATCTCATTCTCTGAGTTTGGTATTAAAATTAAACTTGGTCACGTTTTCGATTTAATTTTTTTTTGTGCCTCTGAGAACTTGGACCATTATTCACTTATGAGTCAATTATTTTTATTTACACTCTATAAATACTAAGCGACCTAAACGTCTTGGTTTGATATACTCATGTAGGGCATTTATTCTAATACTTTTTGTGTGGCAGTCATATACGTCAAGGAAAAACAAATGTAAAATACCATGACGTAAAAACGAAGAGCGCTATCTATTGACCACGTTCGTAAACTGATTTGTTGTACAAAAATTGTAGTCTCCTAGTTTAGGAGTTTAAGGTTGAAAAGTTGAGGTTTTTGAAGTTTTCTTTTTTGTGTGCCAAATTTTTGAGTTGATAACTCATATGTGTGTAGGAAGTATTCTAAATGAGTAAGTAGGGCAAAAAGAGTAATTTTCTGTGACTTGTATTTTCTACGTATATTGAGCTATAATCAGAGCATTTTGATATAGGTTCATTTATACGACTATAGCTATATTGTACCTAATTTAATGCGTCGCGAAGCTGTAGGTGGTTTTCTGAAAGATCTTAAGTTGGTTCGTGTAAATAGACTCCTTTACTAGAAGTATTTTGATGACACACTATCGCGTATCTGGATTTATTTCTGGTTTAGTCGACGGATTTTTGGGATAAGATTAAAGTTCTGACTGTATGCCGTGAATATGCAATTTCATTGAATTCAATATCACGGAACGAAAAAATACTCATATAAAAGTTGCATAAACTAGCCACTGATGTGATTATGTTTTGGAGAATTAAACCACCTATTTAGTATATGACTGTTTAAATTTTACACTAGAAAATTTAATACAAAAAAAAAAAAAAAGAAAAGAAAAGAATAACCTCCTTCACGGTTTTATCACAAGTACCACTAATGGTCTTTCTTTTGATACATTTTTTTGGCTCTCATCAATCAAGAGAAGGCAGTAAAAGTGATTATCATAGATATGAAAACTTCTGAAAATCATAAGGAATACTCGTAATATCTGTTGACTATCAAAACTAGCAGAATGAATATCGAAGATTTTAGATTTAGCTTAATTTAATCATATTTTATTCATATGGGTCCATTCAGTTTTATTTCTTAATTGGCAGTTAACTCTATCAATCTTCATGAGACTAATGGGTCTACATAAATTAATCTGCATATCACTGGCGAACTTATCCAGCCCACATGACTTAATAACTGTTGGTAAAACATAATAATTTAACAACTGATTAAAAGTGGTTCCAATATTGAGTCCTGAGGGACACCTCACCCTTAATTGGAAATGGTAAATTTAAATAACTCTATTTCTCCTATATTCAATTATGTTACAGATTAGAGAGAACTAAGTCCATGATCAGGACCAACAAAAAAACATTTCAAATTATTTTACTTTACAACAGTTATTTGTTCTATGTCATTTGAAAATGCTTGCCCTACAAAAAAATACTCATTAAGAATGGATCGCAGGTTAAACTGATAAAATCAATTCTCTAAAAGGTAAAAGTTAAATTTTCTAAAGCTACTGCTCTCATTTCATTTTGTGTCCCCGCCTCAATCTTAGTATCATTGCAAAATTTCAATAATTTTCAGCAGATGTTTCCGTAATGTGCATTACATTTCTACGCCAATAAAATATTCATAGTCGATCTGTGCAAAGATTTATACCCAATTTATGCTAATTCGTTCCTGTTCTAATAAAGCAATCAATGCCAATGAACATTTGCAAGAAATATACAATTGTGATACCGATCGATCGATCAATGCAACTAATACACTACACCCGTTCACAATAATAGCAAAAAAGGTATCGTTGGGAATTTTTCAAATGCATTCAAGAAAAATCTGTTAAAATTTTAAAATTGGGCGGTGCGCACCTTATGTGGCGTTTATTTTTTATTTTTTGCACCCTTTGCATTTTAATTCAAAACGTATGAAAAAAAAAATCACTTTCGAATAGAGTCATAAAAATTGGCAAATTGATGTTTCATTTTTTGTTATAAAATAAATGATAACACCGCTGAATCCGCCCCTTCGTGAACCCTTCCTAGAAGAATTATACAGGGTAATCGTAAAAATTCAATAACTTCATTAACTTCTGATTTATCAGTTAAAGAAGGCAAGGGTTAGTTGGGTAACGTACTTTATTCAATCAACCCTATCTCGGATATTGCTTGAATAAAATGTCTGAAGTCAAAGGGCTTTCTGGGTGATACAGTTTTTTTTTTTTTTCTTGTACGTAAAAGGATGAAAATTGTGTGCTAAGTGATGTCGTCTAGCCCATTGCTATTTTGCAATTCCTTTTCTCACTCATATAATAGTTATTATATGGATATCGATAAATATGAGGAGTATATAACGAGCCAAATGGTATTGAAAAATCTGATGCAGTTTTGAGAGAAAATATTTTAAAATTTATTACGAAAAATTTTAGAGGCCTTGAATTATGGGAGGAAATTGTGTGAAAATCAATTTTTAATGGTTCTTGTTAGATTATAATGATGATAGTGTTAAAATGGGGTGCGAATTTAATCTTCTATAAGGAGCTAGCTGGTTGTGAGCTGGGTGTATAAGAAAAATCATTTTTAAAAATAGTTTTGATAAATGGAAATATTACATTAAAATTCATTATTCTAGCAATGTTTGAAGCGTTATACATCGGTTTTGAATTTTTCGGAATTGTTTTGAATTTGTTTTTATTGAATATTTCTATTTTTTGTTCTCATTCAGAGTTTTATTGTAATTTACACATAATTTTGATCATAGATCTGATGATCGTGATCGATCTTGTGAATATTTTTTTTTTGGTTTCCGATTTTAAATAAATTAATGTTGGTGATCAGTAATGGAAACGAAAATTATTTTCATGTTGACTCTGAGATTTTGATGTGCTTCCAAAATTTTTAGTATTTTAAATTGGTTTAAAATAGTTTAAGAAACAAGGCCAAATATGAAAGGGTTACAAATTTTTGGTAATGATCATAATATGAAATGTATGTAGTGAAAGGAATCCTTTTCAAAATCTCTACAACGCACAGTTTGGAAAATATAAGGTTTTGATAAAAAAAAAGAAAATTGTGAACATAGAAATAAAAAATATCAAATATTAAAACTTTTCATTCGATTCCATGATTTTTGTACGATTTTCACAGTTTAAGACAAAAATGAGCAGGCAGACCGGGGCCAGTAGACTCATTTTTCATAATTAATTTTATAAAAATGATAAAAATGTTACTGTAAAGTTTTTAGGCATAATAAATACGTTTTCGTTTTGATTACTTCAATAGGTTTCTTAATAGTTCCTTGTATTTTATTCACTAGAAGGCTTTCAAGTATTATTTACCATTAAAAAAAAAGCTCCCCCCCCCCCGCCGTGAGTCCATTTATCTCATGCCTGGGGTTGATTGATTCAGTGGACGGGATTATTTGACTATATCAATTTAATAAAGCAATAAGCATGCAAAAATACAAAATTTAAAAAAATTTTTAATCATTTAGTACGAAAATAGAAAATTCACCATTTTTATGTGGTAATGGTACACAGGTCTAAAGCACATACCACGTTTCGAATGAAATCATATATATGATAATAGTGGTCTATATATGGTGCACGATTAACCACATTCGCATTAATGTGGAGATGGGCTTACAGCTTAACCAGACCCATCCATACATAAGGAATCAAATTTAATTAATCAACCCATTTGAGATTAAATTGATGAATGATAAAATTTTGATGATATGGGTGATCTCTCCAAGAACTTAGAATTATTAAAGATATTAAGAGTTGTGTGGATAATTTCCGAGAATTTTCATGTACTTATATAGTGAGTGAATGGATGAGTTTAATAAAATTGTAGTTTTATTGGATATTACTTCCCGGTAACTGTAACGAGTTTATTAGTAATTGGGATATCTGGAGATGGGTTGTTTGGAAGTGCTGTGGAGGCAACTATGGGCCCTTCCGGACGACGTTTCGCTCCAGCCACGTAGCTCTTCAGCGGTGTACCTCATTTTAAGCTTCGTCATAATTAACCTCTTTGCGGGCAGTTTCCGTTCCATTTTTAAATGTATTCCATTTTTCCGTTTTTCGTTTGTGGGTCCTCATCGTTCTGAATGTAAGAAAAGAATTAGTAGTTATCTATAACATTAGAGATAAGCAAAATAAAAACGAAACATGAAGTTGGTTGACTCATGACCAACGAAGGACCCAACCCTCCATTTTTTTTTAAACACTCACAAAAAGTTATGTCAATGACAGGAAAATAAAATTAGGAACAGCATTAACGAATGCGAATACTTTCAATTAAAACCACTAGACCCAACATCATGAGTGTGTAAGCTGTAGGACAATTTAAATATCAAATACAATTTTTACTAATGTGCTTCAAATTTCGTTTTTTTTTTCTATAATTCCGCGAACGACGTGCGCCAGCTTCGACAACTATAGCTCGACTGAATACACAATCAAATTCATGCGGCATCGTTGTTGATGTTTGTTTAGTTAATCGTAATGAGTCAACTAATACCGGTCTACTAGAAATGAGCAGAACGCAAATCGTCTTAAAATCGATCTTTTCGGTCTTCCTCGGTATAATTCACAGCAGAATCGTTGCTAATATTTTACTTATTTTATTTATTTGTTTTGCTTTTGTTTTTCAATTTATCAAAAAATCTGACTAATGAAAAATAATATGGATAATGTATGAAAAATACCTTCACTAAGCGTAGGTTTCACTTAAGTTTTAGATAAATTAAAGTCTAACTAGTGCTTATGCTCATGGTATGCGTAATTAATTCCCAAATTGAAAATTATTAAAATATCATAACACCTATGGGATAGGGCTAGAATTCGTAGAAATTTATAGCACTCTGCAATCCACTCCCCAATCCCACAGCTGATGGTTTCTCTTTCCGTAGCTTCCATAAAGCTGAAGTACTGGAGGTTTTCCAATGCATTAAATCCAATGCTCTGGGACATGATGAGATTCCAAACGAATTTCATTTTGCCCTTAGTCACGCATACTTTTAACCGATTTATCATCTGCTCTCTCTTCCGCAAATGCTGGAAAACCGGCATCATCTCTCCCATTCCCAAAATCACATTTCCCCTATTTCTTGCTGACTGGCATCCCATCTCTATCCTCCCCTCCATCTCGAAAGTCATCGTAGTTCTTGTCGCGGATCAGATCAGCGAACATACTGAAGATAATTGCCTCATGTCAATGTTTCAGTCCGGATTTAGGCATGGGCACTCCACAACCTCTGCCCTTGTAAAAGTAACATCTAACATCCGCAAGCTATTCGATAAAGACAATCATGTACTGCATGTGCTGTTGGATCTTAATAGGGCGTTCGACTCCGTTCCGCATAGCCTACTCAGTGCCAAACTTGTGAACACTTTTGGTTTTGGTTCCACTACTGGTAGGCTTATTTACAGTTATCTGGCGTGCAGGACACTAATCGTCAATTGTGATGATCGATTCTCCCCATCCAGGGATATCACGTCTGGTGTCCCGCAAGGGGCGGTTCTAGCGCCACTCCTGTTCACTATTTATATCAACAATGTCACGGAAGTGCTGGGTGGTCACATTGCCATATGCGGATGATTTGCAAATATACGGTGCTGTCAGTGTTGGTGAGCTTCCGTCCTTGATCGAGGCGCTCATGTGACACTCGGTGAGAACTCAGACTGGTGTCAATCTAGTGATCTGGCCCTCAACCCCGCCAAAACGCATGTCACAAGATACTCCATTCGTGATAACTCCTCTAGCACAACTGAGATGCTCCCTAACCTGCTTCTTCAAAGCTTGATCATCTCTTTGTCAAAAACTTTTGTCTTCTCATGGACCCTCATCTTACATGGCGACCACAGATCAGTAGGGTTTGCTCCCGAATCTACTATGTTCTCCGCTAATTATACGCGGGGTCACATCATCTCGACCAGTCCATTATTAGATAATCCCTGATTATGTCCCTCATCATGACTCATTTCTATTATGCTGATGTTTTTATGTACCTCGTACATATCGCGGATATTGCAAAATTGAAGCTGTCACTGAAGGCAAGCGTAAGGTACGTTTTTCCTCTAAGACGGCACTCCCACGTCTCCTCGTTGGTCCAGCTGTTCATGCCTGAACCCCTGGCTAAGTTCTTGGAACTCAGAGTATTATGCTTCATACATAAAGCTAGATGGTGCTCTCTACCTGCATACATAAATCAATCGCTCTCATGGAGCAACTTTAATGATCGCAGAACTGTCCAATGATCTTTTCCGTCAAGTAGCCAGCCGAGTTCCGGAGCCTCTCAGAAAAGCTGGTACTCACAAGGAATTCAATATTTCAATTCCTATTATTAGTATCAACATTTAATTTGTTTAATTAGATAAAAAAAAATGGGTTATCAGTTGATGGGTTTTATTTTTTCTTTTAAGTTTTTGAAATCTTGTTATCTACTGTCAGCTGTTTATTGTACTTTTTTACCTTTTCATTTGTTAATTGGTGTTTGCCATTCTACTTTCAAGTGCTTTAGGCTCTCTATTGTGTGACTTTATTATTTAACTATATTACTACAAAAAAATAGAGATTCTTAGAGCCAAAAGTTTTATGGGTGCCGTTTTTATTCCATAATCAAATCATCGAAAAAAAACTCCTTTCTATACCGAATAGTTTGTTGCTGGTATAAATAAATATTTTATTAATCGAAGTAACCGTAACACTTTTGTGGAACAAATTATATGGAATTGAGAAGCGATTAAGAACGAATACTTTTTTTCCACAATAAAACTTATTTATTTAATTCTTACACGTGTTTCGATGCAACTGCATCATCTTCAGAGTGCTAATCGCTACTGAGCAATAAATTGTAGCGAGTACAATACAAATTCGTCTACAACCAAGAATTGAGTATGGTTCTCGTTACATTGGCTAATAAATTTAATTATCATAATAAACAATTCAAAAGTGGTGAACTAATTAAATCCATCTGATCAATTCAGAATATTTTTATTAGCGCATTTAGCGCTTTTTATTTCAAAAGATTCTAAAATATCCAGTTTTCTACCTTTTCTCTACATGTAAAATTTTTAGATTATCAATGCTACAATAATGCCCGGCTTCATTTAAATGTTTTGCAAGAGCGGAATCCTCTGTTTATTATTTTTAATAGATCTAATAAAACTTTTCAAAGTGGCAATTCCAGAACTCATAGAATACAAGTCCAACGCGTTGATGACAGTCAAAAAAATTATGTAAAATGTAACAAAGAGACAAATTTGAAGCTTCTAAACAACATTGTAAAGCTTATTCGTACACTAAATTAAGAGAATGTGCAGAGCAAGGAACAGAGTACGCCTGGGGAAACATTTCTTTGAATTAGGCTTGTAAACCAGTTCACATACATGTGTTCCTGCCATATTATCAGAGGACTGGCCGCAATTGTTTTGCACATCTATGGTCATAGATAAAAAGACGTTGATCAAAGCGTTAAACATATGCTGACCTTTATGCACAATGTTTTTCGAAAATTAATAAAAAAAATTTTCATACCTAAACAGACAATAATATTTTTACCAGGTAAAGTTGATATTTGTACAAGTAGGGTTGTTTGGAACCTGTTGATGTCTCGAAAAGACTTGAAACTTTGTTGCCCTAAATAAAATGATAAATGATAAAAAAATCGTTTTATTTTTTTCACTCATTTTTGTTTTTTACTTTTCGTGGATACCGGAGAATCCCAAAAAGTCCTACATGAACAAGTAAAAAAAAAATCAATTTCATAACGTTTTTTTCATTATCACAGTTATGTACTACATCAATTAAGCAATTCAAAACTAGTTTGCCCTCGAAACAAAAGCCAACACAAATACGCGAGCTTAGGTTTAATTGCTTCCTAGAAGAGCGAGTCCCCGTCAAGTGTATACTGAAAAGAGGAAAATCAATTAACAAACAGAGAACCAAATTTATTTGTCGTCAAGGGGTTCTCAGTACATACAACCTACAATGCTGCGGTAGAAGCTAGTGGTGGGTATATTCGTGTACGGCGGGTGGGTTATACCTAACAAGTGAAGCCCAAAAACACACCTTGATTGAATCGAGTTAAGAATCAACAAACGGACTTATTGCTTAATAGGAAATTACAAATGCTATAGCTAACATCAATCCTATCCATCACATCATCTACCATACCATCCACCAACCTTTTATAGAATGAATGGATACCCCAATTCGGTAGTAGCATATAGGACGCGTATTCTATAGAAGGACTTCTATATACATAACCATTTCATGTGCATATAAATATCTATATGTATAAATGTATGCGTATTTCTGTGATGTTATTTAGCATCGTTGCCTCCAAACAAATCCTTGAATCAAGTGTGACAAAAGAAGGCGCCAAACTGCATCACAACACATCAACATAGAGAGAGAAACAGAGAGAGAGAGAGAGAGAAAGACAGAGATATATATATAGAAAAAGAAATGGGGACGCCTTGGAAATAGGCTGTTTTGTATGCAATCTAAAATTGCATTGTATTACTATGGGCGGGGGGGGGGCGGCTGGGAGAATAGATCCAGAGATGGAGGGAATTTAAATGCTTTTCGAATTGAAATCACGGAAAACGGAAGAAGCACACGGTGAAAATGAGAAAAATGACGGCATTCACTAGGATTTTTTTATTTTTATTTTTTTTTTGTATTCTGTATGCACTATGCATGCACTTAAGTGCCGCTTTCTTCTTCTCCTTTTACCGTTTCATATTTTTGTGCTATGCTTATAGAGAGAGAGAATAATGTTTTTATTTTCCATCCTCAAACCAAACGACTTTGTACTCCTTATCCTGACACCACCCAACATCCTTCTATCCGACCCCCCTTTTCTTGACGCCTTTCATATGGAAATTTGAAGCAACACTTTGTGGCTTTCAACAGCAGATTTCCTTTTTTGTCATGAGCTTAAGAAACGAACGCGTTTTTTTTCCTCCTGATTCTTCTTCTCTTGCATAAAGTGATGCGTGAAAATTATTTGCTAAAAAGGTTTTTGGAAGAAAAAAGAAAATACAAAAAAAAAAAACAAAGAATGCAATTTTATGCATTACGGTTTGTTTTTTACGGGGAATTTTTTTTGAAAATATGAATTTTCTTTCAAATTTTGTCATCATATTCTTTAACATCACCAGAACTTCAGATTAGAATGAAACTACGAATAGTATGCCACATAATACCTTAAGTGTGGTATCAGGATGAAAAGCACTCTAAGTTGTAGGGAGAAAAATATTCACATACATATGGGAAGATTTCATTTGACAGATAAAAAATTTCCAAAAATATATTCTATATCCCCAAAAATACCTTCTTTCACAAATCCCAACAACAATGGTCTTATCTCGAGTTACAATAATAAAAAAAAACCAACCAACAGCAAAGTATAAATCGTCTGCATAAAAGACATTCGCATGAATTCGACAGGAGAATTAGCAATCTCCTTCTTCTGACCTCAATGGCGAACCAATTGATACTTGAGATCGATTGAGAGTTTTTTTTTTTTCATTCAGCCACAAAAGTACTCGACACAAGGACAATATAATTTTAGATAAGATAAAATTAATTCCCAACATCTAAGTCTTTTGGATTACTATCACTTATCGAAAATCTTTCAGCTTCAATGGAGTACCTATAGTAAGAATTCTGTGATGCCATTGTTAAAGGACACATCCGTTTTAAGTATGTGTTTTTTTTTTGCTTGCTTCTGATTCATCTATCCCTATGGGATTCTGGGCGATTCTTCAATTTCATTCAATCAATAGAAGTCATCTGTTTGCAGATTATGGGTTGATAGTAAATTTACAAGAAAAGTTGTTGGTGAAATTTTGAGCTGCTGAGAATAGAAAAAAGTAAGCTGGTTATCAAAGTACATGAGCAGAGCAGCAGTAATGATATAAAAAATGAATTTTTCACGTCGCGCCGTTGTCATCGCGCGCCGCCATTGAAGTTAGAAAATGAAAATGAGATCATGATTCTTTGTGAGTACCTACAATGAAACCAACAACTAAAAGGCACATATAATGTATACAACACATTGACAGGATTGACAGTCATTCAATCTCATAAGAACTCAGCAGGACACTATTCAACCGAAAATGCCTTCAGTAGCAAATTCGAAGCCAAAGTGATCTATTGGATGTCTGTCTCATCCTGCTGTAAATTCGAAAGCTATTAAAGTAGACTCCATGACGCCTAATGGACTAAAAACTAAAAGTCATCCTCAATCTAGCAGCAAAGAAGAAATAAAATCCTACTTCGGCCGGGAATATGAATTGGTTTGGAGTTATGTAAAAATTGTACCAAAACGAATTAACTACTGAAATCTGGAATTGGGATTTGATATACCTACATAGGTGTACATTCTGCTGCGTAACTTATTTATTATATTTGTTGGTCGGCGGCATGATTTCTTCACTCACATCATAGAAAAAATAAAACCACAAAGATCGAATACGGTAGAGACTCCTCAGATGGCTGGTCACTTTGCAGAATGATTTGCAGAATGTTTTCAAAAATGAACACATCTCTGTGAAATTGTGAATTGTTCACGAGATACGGTTACGAGTTTCAAAAAAAAAAAAATGTCGGCGGAATGTCTTTGACTGACCGTACAAATTCGTGGGCGAATTTCTAATTTGCTGAAGTTGAAGTGAAAATTGGTTTGACAAAAAAAAAAGTGGTATTTTTTTATTTTTCCTTTAATGCAGTGCATCAGTTACTTTGGCTATTGTACGAGGCTTTTATTTTTAGTTATAATTTGATTGAGAGAAAGAGTTAGTTGCGGACTAGTTTGGATATAGTAGGGTAGGCCTGTTCATAAAGTCGGCCACTTTTCTATTACAATGTAAAAAATATGAAAAAAATCAAAGTCTGACTGATCAAAGGGACACAGTTGCATTACCGCGTGTTCTAAAGTGATTTGCTGTTTTAAATAATCAGTGGTAAAGAAAATAGTAAGTATTCATTGTACATGGTATTAATTCCAGTATATTATATAGTATATAGTATTTATATATGTTGATTTAAATAAATTTCGCCATATTTGTATACTAAAAATCGCAGCGATATTTGAATAAAGACCGGCCGGCTTAGCGTTCATTTAAATTTAAAAATTTTCTAAAGTCGACCACTTTGGCCGACTTTAAAATTGTTAAATTTGTGTTATGTCTTTGAAGTCGGCCACGGCGATCTCATAGTTTCTATTAAGTAACTACCGATTGATTTAAAAATATAGAAAAATCATTAGAAATATGTAACTGTTGCATTATTATGTATAATAATATATTATGTATTATAAAAAACTTATGCACAATTAATCATACAGCTTAGTCTTTATGACAAAACAAATATAGAAAAAGCACTACTTGCCATAAGGGAGAATAATATAAGTATAAGAGAGGCAAGTCGACAGTTTGGGATCAACACTTCAAGACAGATTGACCGGAAGAGTTCCAGAAAATATAGAAAAAATGGGTCGTGATCCTGTACTGACTCCAACAGAAGAAAAAAAGCTCGTTGAATGGTGCTGCAATATTGCCAAATGTGGCTTTCCTTTGAAGCCAGCAAATCTTCAAAACACCGTTCAAAAGATAATGGAGACAGATAAGCGGCAAACTCCTTTTAAAGATAACCGTCCAGGAAGAAGTTGGCTTGCAGCTTTTATGAATAGACACCCTGAACTTTCCTGCCGTGTTCCAGAAAGTGTTTCGAAAGGTCGTGCTACAGTAAAGGAACAAGATATAAAGGATTGGTTCGATGGCCTTCAAGAATATTTGATGATAAATGGCTTGGAGGAAATACTCGCTGATCCCACCCGCATTTTAAATGGAGACGAGACTAGTTTTAGTATGTGTCCTAAAACAGGAAAAGTGATTGCTCCTCGTGGAAGGATGTTTACCAAATTTCTCGTGGAAATGAAAAAGAAGCAATTACCGTACTTCTAGTATTTTCTGCCGCTGGTGAACTACTTCCTCCCATGGTAGTATTTCCATACGTTAGACCTCCAATGGACGTTGTTAATAGCGTACCGTCTGACTGGATTCTAGGCAGGTCAGTCTCTGGATAGATGAGAACCGAGACCTTTTACGAATATCTAGCAAATGGTGTGCATGTGTGGTTAGATAAAATGAAAATTACTAGACCAGTAATTTTATTTGTTGATGGTCATAAGTCTCATCTCACATTAGAAATCAGCGAGTTTTGTGACGAGAATAAAATAATTCTTTACGCTCTTCCACCCTACACAACTCACATCATGCAACCGGCGGATGTGAGTGTTTTCAAACCACTGAAGTCCGAATGGAAAAATAGAGTAAGAGAGTGGCAAATAAGTAAAAAAAAATACAAATTCAATTCTCACAAAGAACACATTTTGTCCACTCCTTCACAAAACTATTAGTGCGATGAATTTGTCTCCTGCTATTAAAAACGGCTTTAGAAAGTGCGGCTTATATCCCCTAAATCCAAATGCTGTGGATTTCTCCAAGTCCTTAACAGATAGGAAATCAAACTTAAATGCTACCCGAAATCTCTCTGAGACCCCACAACCAAAAAAGCCGGCAACAGAATTTTTTAATCATGCGGAAGAAGTTATTAGGTTCATCTCACCGAGTTTGTGGCAGTATAGTATTGATCCAAATATTATTCTGACGGAGATTGAAAAAGGTAAATGTACGGTAGATGTAATGCAAGAGGATTTTCCCGTACATGGTTCTTCTCTGCATTGCTTGTCAGATCTTCCTACTGAAATATATGATCTTACTTCGGATGCTGCTCAAACTTCAATGGGTTTTGAAGACTTTCTTCATGGGACATACGAAGAAGAAAACGTAAAAAATATCAGCTGTGATAAGTGTTCTGCTATTTGCTGTAAACATGTGCTTCCAATGGTTTATTTCTGAATCATGTTTATTCTAAATAATAAAAAATAGTCATTCATGCTGCTACTTTAATAAATATATAACAGACTAATAATATTAAGTTTTAGTTTAATTTTTTTCTAATTTTCATTATGTTCCTAAATGTTCCTATTTAATATTATTAAGAGAGTTACACGTTAAGTTAAGATGGTTTCACCCTTGGTATAGCCTTTTTATCTATGTATTTTTTTTTAATTTTAATACCTACATGTTTTCGTTCTTATCTATTTTTTAATGCATATTTACGAATAAATTTTGTTTTTGGTTTCTCTGAATTTTGGTTTTACTTTTTTCCATAGTGCTCTTTAAAACTCATGGCCGTCTTTTCAAACATATGTGGCCGACCTCATATTTTAAATGGCCGACTTAAGGCGTAAACGATGTGATTCTGAATGTAGATAAGTTTTTTTTCAGCTTTTCCATTTTATGGTAGATAAGTACTTTAGATGAATTATAACAACATAGAATAACAGAAAATGAGATCCTTGAATTCGTAAAGCTTTGTGGAATGATCTGGTATCCTATATAATCATAAAATATTGGAAGGTGGCCGACTTTTGGTGCACTTACCCTATCTATACTTAATTGCAGTAAGGTTTCAATTTCAATTTAATTTATTTAGCTGGATTGGTACACAAGATTTACAATCTTTTGGAAGCACTCGAAAATATAGTTTTAGAGAAAACAATTGTTCAAATAATTATTAATAGAGTTAATGTCATATGTTGATTAAAATAATAATGAAATCATACCAACCAAAACTAAATTTAGAAAAATAGAACAAAACTTATTATTTCATTAATTAATTAATTAATTAGCAGCACTCTTGAAACCATTCAGACCTTTATTGAAGATAGCAGCCTCTTAAATTCACCGACAGTAATCGCTCTCTGCAAGGTTGTAGGTAACAAGTTCCAAAGCCGTGGTATCTGAATGAAGAAAGATCCTTCCTGAACCAAGCGACTATGACGTGGAATCAGAAGATCCCAATGTCGCTGAGATTGGAGAAACTGGATCTCATCCATTAAGTAATCAGGGCGTTTAGTATGTATGAGCTTGAAGAGGAATAGAATTGCCTGGCGTCTTAGGTAAATATTCAGTGGGCAGCCCAGTATTCTGGGAATAAAATTAGAGACATGGTCAAATCTGTATAAATTAAAAATAAAGCGAATTCAATCATTATAGGCCACATTTATTCGACGAGAGCAATAGCTATCCAATTTAGGAAAAATCAAATTCCCGTAAGAAAAGTTGGGCAGGATGAGAGTTTTCACCAATCTACATTTGATGTCCACACTTAATAATTTACCAGAGAGCCAGAGTCGACGCAAACCTCCATACACCTTACTCGTCACTGCACGTACATGATCATAGCATTTCATTCTCCCATTAAGAACGACACCGAGATTCGTAACTTCGCTTACCCTAGTCAATATTTGACCCCCAAACATGATCTGCGGAATATCAGTTTCCAAGCTGTTATTGGAAAAAATTATATATTTCGATTTATTGGCATTTAACATCATAAGGTTACGTTGAAACCAATCGTAAATTCGCATTAAGTCATCGTTAATCCTTACAATGGAGTCATCAATCAGCCCGAGAGGCGTGTTATTATATATTTGTAAATCATCCGCATATAAATGGGCACTAACCTCTTGAATAATGTCAGGTAAATCATTGATGAATAAAGAAAAAAGCAGTGGACCTAAAATAGACCCTTGGGGAACTCCACAGAAAAGCAGCTGTAAATCAGAAAGTTGATCGCTGACTCGCACTTACTGATACCTATCGCCTAAGAAGCTCTGTATCAATTGGACGGCACTAAATGAAAACCAGAAAAATGTTTGAAGTTTTTTGAGAAGCATATAGAGTGATTTACACAGTCAAAAACTTTTGTAAAGTCGAGTAAAACCAGTATTGTAATCTCGTCGTTATCCATGCCTTTTCTTATGTCTGTAGTAACCTTTAGGATAGCCGATTGACAGTTATAACCTGGTCTGAAACCTGACCTGACAGCGCGAAAGCATTCTGTTGTTATCTACAAACGATTGGATTTGAGTGTACATCAACGTTTCCAAAGCCTTCGCAAGGAAACACAAAATGCTGATGGGTCTAAAATCAGATGGGTTAACAGCAGATCTTATCCTGTCCCTAAACGTAGCACAGTAGCAATTTTCCATCTAGAAGGAAAGGTAGATGATGTTAGGGAAGTAAATAAAAATAAATAGTATATAGCGACTAATGTAAGGCAGCAATAATTTTAGGAATTTAGGAGATATGTTATTAGGACCAGTCGCACTAGATTTAATAGAGAATATGGACTCATAACACTCTGCATTATCAATACACCGCAAAGAGAAGCATGGTGTGCTGCCAGGTAATGATGAGTGATTCATATTATGCGACACATAAAATCTGTTCAGGTCATCAGGATTGAGTGAGGTTTCCTCTTTGGTGCTTCCACATACTTCAGCTTGCTTGATATTTTTCCATTAGCCATTAGTCCAATAGAATATTGCACTCAACAGAAAGCTCAGACAAATTAATGTTGTTGAAGTCACGATAAGGAAAATAGTGAAATATTTGACTAGGACAAGGTGCAAAATCATACGTCAGAAAAATTCGATCATGGTCAAGAAAACTTGGAGCATTGAGCTGATTGTGAAAGAGAATACGATTTTCGTCATTGGTCATGAATAAACCCAATAGAGATGGATTTGGATGGTTTGTTGAAATTGAATTACGAAACAAAATAGTTTCGGATGAAGGAGTAATATGGTTTTTGACATGGAACCAATTTGACTGCAGATAATTGACTTGTCGTTGGTCTACTGGAAAAACTAAGCAAAAAATTAATGATGCATTAAACAAAAAAAAAAAAACTTTGTTCTCGTATAAATTTGGGCCGTAATTGTCTAAAATAAATTTTTTTTAAACAGCCTGTAAGGTAATAATAACATAACGACATAAATAGCATAAACATTACAAAAATTATTTTTGTGCTTTTTATATTTTGAGGTTGTTTGCTCTTCATTTTGTCTATAGCTACGTTGAAAAAAGTTTTTAGCAGATCAAATAGTTAACACGTTGACGTAAATGACATCTATAGCCGTCCAACGGTAGTGCTTACAGATACAAATGACTGCTATAGCCGTCCTATATTCTTAGCATTCTAAATAAATGATTAAACTGTTTATCGGTGTTAAATCCATTTGTTTCATATTTCTTCAATCTTGTTCTAAGAATGAATCATGAAATATTTCTTAATAATTAATATAGTCGTCTTTTTCAGTTATTCTCAGAATTAGAAAGAGATTGCAAAACGGGTATATAAGATAATCAAACAAACATTTGGCAGCAACTTACATGAATTTTGTTGATGAGGATCACTCCCCGAGGCGCCTCTGAGAGGTTCCACTGTGGCACTGGATTCTAGCTAGCCGGTCTTAAAATATAGGTCTCATCACTGCAGGCGCCCAATGTGTGACTCGACCCATGACCCATGAAAGCATTTCCTATCAATAATGCCAGGCGAATGAGCAGGATTGTCCAGGCCGATTTGATCTACTTGAAGTGTGCCGAATCGGACACACATTCCTGAAATCCTATCAATCTTTGATCAGACCTCGACATGATTTTCCGTGCTGGAAGTCAGAGGTGTACCGACAAGCTGGTAACCTGAAAAATCCTGTCGGCCAGTACCCCTCTGCCTTCTTCCACCGAGATTAGTCGAGGGAACCCCGCGGTCAGTAACCTAACCAATTGATAGCAAAGATTTTTCAGTATGTCTCCAAGTCGTCGTTGAGGTAGCGACGTGCCAGATTTTCTTCCTTAAATTTGCAAAGGCTTTATGGAAGTGGAATTCCTACGACAACCTATCTGCCGTAGGGTATCATGTAAGAGGGATTCTGGCGCATTGACAGGCGAGGGATTGGAGTAAAACGTGTCTATTTTCCAAAAAGTATGCCGACCGCTAGGCTGGTAGGGTCCTAAGCGCACATTGGCATCCTGTAGTTTACCAGTTAAGCTGGCTGGATGCCTTATAAGGGCTACCTGGATTGAAATTTGCACTAGACCGACAACGTCCCAGAAATATTGATATCACGGCCTCATATCCTTGGCGTGATAGACTCCTAACGTTCTTCCCTGCAGATCTTCAAGCTCATATAAGGAGTTTCCTTTCTTTGACTTAACCCGACACTTCACAAATTTACGTCCTAATTTAGCACTGGTCTGCTGCTGGAAATTGCTTCGGGCAAAATTCCGTCTGTACACTTCTTGACCCACTTGGAAACTAAAAGGCTTCGTTCTAAGATTATAAGATTTGGAACCCTGCTCACTGCTGAACCCTCAGTTCCTGATATCAACTGTCATCCGTGGCCAGTATAAGTGTCTTCTTAATCGTTCCAGTGTTTTCCCTATACCCCCGTGAGAAGCTAGTGGCGGATCATGCGCTCTTGAAATAACGTCGGAGACAAGGCCTCGTGGAATCCAAAACTTCCAAGCTTCTTTTACATGAATCGGATCGCCTGTTCTCGGAACAGTCTGAATATCTGTCGAAGCCATCCCTGACACAGAAGTTGATTCAACTTTCTGCCTCAACTCCTCGTATTCCAACGAGTTGAAATATGGGGAGCTAAGTTCAACTTCCGGAACAGGATCCTTGTTGGCTCGCATCACACTGGATAATGAACGGTTTGGCGAAATCTGGGCTCACTAACAACGGAGCAGAGGTAAGTTTCCAGAGACGTCTGGGCTTCAGGTGTCCATTGGAACTGACTGGGATTTTTCAGAGTGTCTGTAATGGAGGCAGTTAGATCAGCATAGTTCGGAATGAATCGTCGATACCATCCCGCCATACCTAGTAGGCGTCGGGCCTGCCCAACAGTTTTAGGTGACGGATAGTTTTATGTTTATAAAAATGCATTTATTTCATTTTTACTAAATTATTCTCAACAAATATCGTTATGGTCTTTACAGCTACCAAGACGTCTATAGACGTCTTTTGTGTATCAGTGAAATCGAAGCTATTAAAAACAACTGACGGCTATAGACGTCCAAAATTTTTTAGGAATATTTGGTGGAAAATATATTAATTTTATTCTGTAAGTATGATATCTTGATCGAACTCCCCAAGAACCAATTAATTAACAAAAAAAACAAAAAGTCGTTTTTGTCGTCCATCACCGATTTCAAAGTGAGCGTCAACCTGTTAATTACAATCCATTTTATATAATATGTCTGTGTTTGGCGTTCCTATGGTACCCCCCCTTCCCGTTCCTAATATTTTTATGCTTGGTTTGATGAAATAAATTATCTGCACAAATATAGTTACATAATAGTAAGGAAGAAAAGTAAGTAACTAAAACTCTTTTTAGTAGAACAGCTTGCTTACTCAAAATCTACTATGATTAATAACACTGCAACTTGGTACTAGAAGTAGGTAGTCACTTTTCGATGGGTAAAACCGTCGTCAATTCATGATCTGCCTCAGTTCGTTGATCTTGAGAACGAGGTTGGTGCTAATTTTATTGAGGGCAATGACTGAGAGTAGAAAGTTATTGGAATTGTAGCTTTGATGTTATTAATAAAGAGAAATGACTTCATGATTCACGAATCAGACAGAGGGTTGTATTAAAACTTATGTCGCACTGATTCGATTATCTGCAGATATTAAGTATGAAGGGCGTAGATTTGGTTCATATATTTTTCAATAACCAAGCACGTTGTATTTTACACACTGGTGAATAAAGGTATATTGAACGACTGTTCAAGAGATTGCTCTATTAGTGTACGCTCACCGTTTGTCAACCCGAAATTGACCGAGTTTGCTGCTAAATCCACAGCTGAGTGTAATAAATTCTTTTTACATCGAAAAATCTTTGAAAAGAAACTTCTTTGCAAAAGAGGGCGTTTCGTATCGGTAGCAACCGTATACTCATCAGTATGGCTCTATTCCTGTCTGTCGTATATGCCAAAGTGAACAGCCAAGCTGACCTCATAACTATATGTACCTAAAATAATTTTTAAGTATGAATGATATGAAACGAAATACTACGTATTTACTTGAATGCTTAGCAAAATTAGCCCTATGCGAGACTTTAAGCTTTTCATAGAAAGTTTTGCTATGAAATAAATTCATAATAAATTTGGTCAATATGCAATTCCACAGCTCGAGAGTTGAGTGCAAAAAACTCTTTTTACATCTAAAAATCTTTGAAAAAGGAATTTCTCTGTCTTAGGAGACAAAAATGAGATTTTTAATTTAGTGGGCACTGTAGTTACGGTATTATGACAAAGAGGTCATGTATTAGGAATTTATGTGCTCACAAGAATCGAATATTAATAAGAACTCAAACAAAAGCCCTAGGGCAAGGGGCAAGGTTGTTGAAGGTTGATGGATGATTTGAGAAGCTAAGTGGGCATCATAGTAGTTTTTATATGTCTGGTAATTATAGCAGCTATTGGATTCCAAGCTCAAGCCTCTCCAGACGCGAAGGACTTATCTTAACCTTCACGTGGTCCCCGCTGATACCGTCTATTTATTGAGCCTAAGTCCGAATGGAGTTACCAGTTGTAAAAGGATATCTGCATGAAGAATCCACTGGAAGTAACCATGGGCCTATGATCCTGATTGCGAAGCCATATATATTAGGTAGACATGTATGTGTAATTTGGTGCCACGGGGTCGGAAGCCTGTAGAAAATTTAGATATTTCACCCCGACATGGTGGCCCCTTGATAGGAGCAACGTGGTAGCTGTTGGTGGCCCAATTACAATTATTTATTTAAAAATAGTACAATAAGACAAAGGTCCTAACTTAAGTACGTGTGATTCAAAATTGAGGTTGAGACCCCCATTGTTCACCCTCCAGACTTATGAGTAATAACTCAGAGATACCAACCGGACGCTCTTACAAATTTAAGTATTGGCTCCCAGCCCCTCTTGCCAGCTTCGTGCAGCTCGTCCAGGAGGTGTGAGCCAAGGAATCTATAACGCTTTCCGAGAGGGCTGGACAGAGACAAAGGAAGTTACTGTCTCGGATTCCTCTCCGCTTCCCCTACATACAGTGTCAGCATCAAGCCCTATCCTGTGTAGGTGACCTGTGAGA
Source organism: Dioctria linearis (assembly GCA_963930735.1). Classification (NCBI taxonomy): domain Eukaryota; kingdom Metazoa; phylum Arthropoda; class Insecta; order Diptera; family Asilidae; genus Dioctria; species Dioctria linearis. The sequence goes on along the minus strand of OZ005743.1, from coordinate 8,570,805 downwards.
CGTGAGTGCCCAATAGGAATTGACATAAGACTTAAGTACGTTAAGCAAAATAAGAATAAGAGAACCACTATGATAAAACAAAAAATTACAATAAAAAGAATAGAAAAAGAACTAAGCAGAAGTTACTGAAGAGAAAGTTCAAAGAAAAAGTAGTGCGAATTTATTCAAAAACTAAACCTAAACAGCAAAAGAAAAATATCCCTAATCCGTGAGCGTGCAGAATCGTTAACTTGGGCGCAGAAAATCATTAATCAAATGCTTAAAAGATGCAACCGATCGTGTGCGCTGAATCTAAGCTGAAAGTGTATTCCAAACGCGAGTTACGTGAACAAATTAGGAACCATCAACTACTGAGTATTCAAAGGGAGGTAAGGCGTATATACTGCGTATAAAATTAATAAAACCGAACAGGTACGCCACTGTACAGAATTTTAGGGAGTGAGTGTAGTGCCACAGTATATTCGTACAGTAGAACAGCTCTGTCAAAACTGCCACATGAGCAGGATGCTTCTATTATGTGACTATAATTTCTCTTTCAACAGTTTTTAATTAACACACTAATTAATTTTTAATACAACGGCTCCTATGTAAATCTAAAGTATAAGCCAGAGAACTTACAGCATGCAAAACTTGTACTAGAAGAAATGGGGCATAATGACAAGCAAAACTATTTCTGCTAAAAACAATTTGTTCCTCTTTCCATGCCATTCTGCTTGGTAGAACTGTCAAACTGTCACAAATTTTATTATAGTCATTTTGCTTGTTACACTGTCCATGGAACGAACAACACTTTACAATCAAACAGCTGTGCAGTAATGGAACAATACATTTGCAGTACTTTTGCCACGATGTGTACATACATAAAACTAATACTTCTCCCATCCATTGTGCAACTAGCTACTGTTCGCGCATTTACTTCCGTATCATACTTGATAGTTCCCTCTTATGGGCGAAATTTTGAGGTTTTTTTTTGTAATTAAAATTCTAAAAATCACTTTTCAGTAGTTTGTTCTATGTTGGTCTACTGTATGTATACTGTGGTAGTGCTTTGTGCAATAAGCAAATGTGCAGAGAGCAATCAATGATTTTATTCCTAATTGGAGTAATGTATTCAAATCTGCAATCAAAAGTAAATCTAGTACAATCATTGAAAGCTTCTTCCAGTTTCCGCGGCATCTAGTCGAGGGAATATCAAGGATCCAGAAGTAAAATGAGGTAGTAACAGCAACCTAACCAGATTTATGCGCGTAGTAGTCGAAAGAATATTGGCATCCAACCACAGTCGTCTGAGCGGTCCATACACTTGGCTAGTGATCGCCTTGACATAGCCACAACAAGTCATTCTGGAATTTAAGAATAAACCTAAATTTTTTACTCGGCATACAAAGGAATTAGGAGAAGCATCAGGAGAATAGGTGGTAGGTGTGAGGGGTCGAGGGAGTATCTGCATAAGACTAAAGCCACCGACTTAGTGCGGCTCAATGAGACGCCATTGACGACAGACCATTCGTGAATTCGTTCCAAATTCTCATTCAACCTACTAACGCAATCTTAAACCAAACCGATCGCGGACAACTGAGATATAGTTGGACATCATCAGCATACATATAAGCTTTGCAATGTAAAACAACAGTTAGTAGATCGTTGATGAATAAACTAAACATGAGAGGACCCAATATACTAGATCCCCGGGGGACGCCACATGTCACACTAATACTGGAGGAGACGAGATTAGCGACTTTGACCCGCTGGCTGGTAGCTATTTGTTAAGAAGCTATTAATACGTTTGGAAGCAGGGGAACTAAAGTCAAAAAGTTGAATAAGTTTTTCAAGGAGTTTGGAATGATCCACCACAGTGTCGAAGGTTTTGGTGAAATCTGTTAAGAGCTGTTCTAATATAAGTCGTTATTTTTAACAGCGCTATCTCACAGATGTGACCAGCGCGGAAGTCAGCAGTTGCCTTTGACTGAGAAAGTTATTTTGGAAGCAGATACTGTTGTATTTGTTAAGACATAATTTTTTTCCAGCACCTTTGTTAGGAAGCATGATAATCTAATTAGTCTGTGAAGTCACCTGTCTCCCTCACAGAAGAATTTTTAGCAATGGGAACCACCACAGCTTTCTTCTCTTCCACAGGGAGGGAAATTCACTGCATGTTAAACATGCGTTAAGAAATTGTAGTATAGGTTTAATTATAAAAGGTAACAGCAGGTTAACAAAGCGGGGTTATAACCGAGCACCGTAACCCAAATATCTGTCTCGCTTCTACCAGTAAAAAAGCCAAGCATGCACTGCTGGATCACTGGGATTCATAGAGGCAGAAATGTCTTATGAGAGCGCTGATTGTCGCATTATTACTAAACCGTCCACGAAGAATGCCGTGGGATTAAACTGTACTTTGCTAACCCAAGGAACAATTTTAGCAGCTATATGGTTGCGATAATTGGATCTGTGTTTTAAAAAGGCTTTATAATGGGTTCACTGGCTAAAATGTTTTGTAAAAGTTACAAGATTTGCTTTTTGGTTTTTGACACTAGAATGTTTTATAATGCAGTGTTAGGAATACTTTCCGAACTAGGTATAAAACTGTTTGGCTTCGAGAGCTACTTGGTTATTTAATGATCTTATAACGGTCTGCAATGCCATTTATCTAAACCCTATTAAAACACTTTGGCTCTGGATGCTATTTAGTTGTATAAAGCTTTCGTAAAGCCTCGGAAAACTGCACTAAGAGCCATTATAAAATAGTTTGTTGTCGACAGCAAATCAGTAGCATGAGCAGCAGTTATAAAACAATTTAGCTATCCTGAAGCACTATTGGAACCTTTTTAAACCTTGGGAACTACCTATTTTGTTTCTGAGAAGACTTTATTTAAACCATAGCAATATCTACAAAATTATTTCGCGTCATGTCATATTGTAATTTGCGAAATGTTCAGAGAGAGCCAATTACTGTGGATATCACAACACAAAATTTTGCCTAATGATCCGTTCTCTCTCAGAGTTTTACTACATCGCATAACTCTCCCAATTATTGTGATTGTAATTCCAGAAGTGATCTCGACATTTTTGTTGATGAAGAAGTTTTAGAAATAAAAGGTAACTGGGCTGTAAATTTGGATGACATTAGAGACAGTGCCTCCTGCATTAACAAAAATAATTAACATCGTTTTTTAATAATAAAAAAATTGTTTTGTCCAACCGGAGTTTCCCAAGATGGACTTAAAGAAACCTTTGAAAATAATTAAAGCGATGATTGTGGTACGATGATATAAAAAAACGAAACCGTTCAACAAGAAATCGAATTTTGATTAAAGAGTTTCTTTCGGGATATTAATGAATCAAAAATAATTTCTTTAAATAACAACGGATTGCCAGTATACAAGAGCTCTGAAGAAGAATTTGGGTCTATCTTTTAATATACATGAAATATTCTTTTTTCATCCTAGAGTAATTGCTATTTACAGTGGAAAGAACAACCCTGGTGATTTAAAGGCTTTTTTGTCTCCATTTGTTGATGAATTGAAGGCAATTATAGAAAATGGCATTGCTATCAATAGAAAGGAAAATAAACGCTGTATTATTACAACTATTAGAATGTATTAGAAAATAAATTAAAACCAATATATAAATCACACAGTTTCGAATGGTAGTTGCGATACAACAATAATACTTGACGGTGACCTATCACATGTACTAACGGTATTGCATGCGGCCTGCTGTTGATACTGTTGCTGTATGAGATATAATTAAAATTTTTGTCCCACAAATTTTCAATAAAACCTACCACTTCTAAAACATCATTGAATTTTTTCATTCGTCCTGTCTCAAAAATGCTCAAAGTTAAACGCCATTTGCTTCAATACGATCGATGTATTTTATCTAAGACAAACGTCAAAGTCAGATGGGCGGGATTAGTATGTTTTTTAGGAGTTCTATAATATGTCTGTTAGAAACCAATTTTACAAAAAACTCGTTTTATAAGATGTTTTATATGTGCTCCTAGAACGTTTCCAGGAGGAACTTAAGTATCGTATTAAGGATCTATAAAGTGGTTCCCGTTGCCTTTATACAGCCCAAATCGGCTTTATAGAGGATTTATAGAAACTGCAAGAACGTTAAAAGCTGAGAGAATAATCATAAAATAAAGTTAAATCAAAATAATACGAGCTTTAAATAATTATATTATCAGCAATACTTTCCAGATATTGTTTTCTATCAAAATCATTGTATTGTGCAACAATGCGACGGATTCTTTCCCACATACTAATATATATTTTTTTTGTGGAAGATCCTGGCTCTGTACCTGAAAATATTTGTTGTAGGATAACTTCATTCTTGCCTTGCTCAATTTTTAAAAATTCTATAAATTTCCATATAGATGCATGATATTGACCTATCAATTCATTAAACCCTCGGTGCCAACCTTCAATGTGGTTATTTGTCTTTGGCAGGTCCAAACAATTGTAAAGATTCCATTGACTTACATGAAATCTACCTTGTTTTTTCTTTCCTAACAAATCAAAATAACCAATAAATTCTTTGCAAAAGTATTCCATAAATTCTTCGAGTATTTGTGGTACGTTTTCTTGTAATAAAAGAAAAGACTCTTCGACGTCGTTTTCCTTAACATAAGCTTGGGCTGCTAAGCATTTTATTTTACGAGCAAATTCTGGATCTTTGTCGTAATTTGTCTTAAGTCCTGTGCTTTGCAAATGCCTATAAATGCATTGTTTGAAATGGAAGTTGCAAAGTCGAATAGCGACCCCCGAAAAAACATGTTGATATGCATTAATTGCAGCTAGTTCGAGATCCGTCAAAACACTCGTAGGATTTAGGTTTGGTTCAAGTTCTTTCAACATGGAAAATAATTGAATGTAAGTCAATTGGGATTTATTAGGTAAGAGTGCCATTACAGTCGGAATAGTTACATTATTAATTATAATGTGTATGGTATAAAATTGTGCAAATAGCACTGGACACACTTTGAATGTTCCATCGGAGAACCAATTCCCGTATTGGGACATTAAGTGAAGATTTTTCTTTGTGGAGAAAATCAGAATTCGATTTGGAACTTTACCACTATCAAAAAGCAAAAACATCTCACCTTTTGTAGTGACTTTAAAATCATCGCCGATTTCCATTTCAGAACAAGACTTTGGGTCTGATCTTAAGAAACCAATTTCTTTAGATCTTACTCGACGCACTGTTTGCTTCATAGTTGCAAGTCTTGGTAGTTTGCAAGCAACGGAATCAGGCATGTCTGCATACGCAGATGACACAAGTGGATGAGGTTTGATGCCTACATTTATGATTGCCTCAGTTTTGACCGAATCAACCACATTTTGGGCTACTATTTTTGCAGCATCTGAAGCGTGATTGTGGGCGCCTAAAATTTTTGGAATGGAGCTGTGATTAGTGTGAACCCTTGCTCTGCAGTTGAATTTTTGGAAATCTACACATTTCCAATAAACAGTATTATTGTGTTTCTTATCTTTATAATACATATATCCTTCAATTAGAAGCCTAGGTTTACCTTTTGAACTATTTAAAAATTCCATACTTTGCGAAGTCATTATAAGACAAGATCAAAAATGATTTATAAAATAACAGCAAAAAGTAACAACTTTAAGATAACGATTAAATATTTTTTTTTTAAGATTTTCCGCTGTTTTCTAAATTTGAAATTTTTGCAATGTTTACTATGATTGAGACAACGGCACACTGAAAGTATTGTATCTGAAAAGAAGTCCAGTCGGCCACCAAAGTGATTAAAAATTCTGCCGTAACATTTTCTGTAAATTTCTAAGAAATGAATGCTTATTTCTCATCTACGCTCATAAAAATTTGTTAGTGGTCCAAGGACCCGTTGTCGGTCTCCAATAATGCATAACAATTCTAAAGAAAAAATTTCCAGTAAGTTTCTAAGAAAAAATTTAGTGCTTCCCTACATCAGGTCGAGGCGTATATATGTTACGTAAAAGTACTTTTGTGCCGAAAACAGAACACGGTTTCAAGGATGCACGCTGAAATTGTAACCACAACTGCAGCTGGCGTAGCTCCATATACTATAATCAAGCAACTGGTTGGTTTCATTTTCCACTGAATTTTGTACTGCACTCATTCATTCATAGCCGAAGCCTGGGGGCCTGGGTATCGGTTTCTGTTATTTTTCCATTATTGAAATCGAAAGATTATTTTAGTATTTTTTGCACTTTGCACTTTGCTACAATCAATGGTTACATGAAATTTAAAATGGGTTTTTTAGAAGAAACCGTTACATGGTTTTGAAAATAAATTTTCTTCGCAACGACATTTCTTCGAAAACATATTTCTTCGCGGCGAAGAAATATGTTTTCGAAGAAATGTCGTTTCGAAGAAAAGTTTTTCGAAGAAATGTATTTTCGAAGAAATGTCGTTTCGAAGAAAAGTTTTTCGCAGAAATGTATTTTCGAAGAAATGTCGTTTCGAAGAAAAGTTTTTCGAAGAAATGTATTTTCGAAGAAAAGTTTTCGAAGAAAAGTAGGTGAATTCTAACATTGCTATTCTTCATCAAATATAGTTCGAACGGAGATGCTACTATAAAAGTACAGTTACATCGTATTCGAAGTAAAATTACACTCTTGAAAATGTAATTTTACACAGTTTGACGGAATTTGCTTTACAATTAAACTTGACACGTATTTTTTTATACACTCAATAAAGACTAAGTTTACAACTATTTCTAACTACGATTTTTAACTTTTTACAGTGTAGGAAATGTCTTATGTAATGTTTCCAATATTTCCAACTAAATCATTTAAATCATTTGAAAGAAGTTTTACTGCTGAAATGATCATTTCAGATTTATTTTGCGGTTCAGTGTATCGAGCTAATTCGAACGATGTCATGTCCAAGTTAGTTCAGGCCACGTGCAGTTATATACATTTATATCAAAATACATCTTGTATTCTCTTAGATGTCAGGCAGCCATTTAAGAAAAAAAAAAAAAAAAAAACTAAAGGCCCAGCCTTGTATGTTTGTTATGGGCATTGTTTTAAACTCCATTTCCTCCAGAAAGGTGAACAATAAAAGCCACCTGAGATACTCACTCTATAGCACCGCCTTCTCCGTTTGTCTAACCATTCACTTCTTACTTTGCTCTTTGGTACGACAGACGAGATCATAGTCCCCCAGAGTATAGGAAGGCAGCCAGCCACAAGGGAATCATGCTGGGCCTTTCACTTGCTCACATTCAAGAATGCAATCGATCGTCGCCGTCATCGTCAAGGGGATCTTCATTCAAAAAAGAGCAGGCTGGAAAAGTCGTTTTCTTAAATATCTTTTACGTGCTTTTTAAGGTGACATATGAATGGTGACTTTTCTGTCCAATCTCTTTTCTTTTCTCTTAACCATTATCAGTAAATCTTACTTTCATTCATCATGAAAACTGACACTTTTCTCAATGAAATGTGCTATGACACGTATTATGTAGGTATGTAGTTATATGGAAGGAGTATAGGATTTTATTATTTTTTTTTACCCGTTTCATACTATTCTGAAATTATAAATAAACAAAGTTAAAATAAAATTAAAGGATAGAAAATTTTAAACAATTTGCAGGAAAAAAAAAGGCGATTTAAATCCTTCTATAACTTTGGAATGCCTTTGAAAAATGCATTTTCTCATCGCCTTATTATTAAAATATTTAGCCCTTAAATTCATGAAATTTCCCTATGAAAAGTTACCTTGGTGATATCGCCGCCCTATAAGCAAGTAAATTCCCAAAAAGGGAGGAATATAAAACTCACGCTTTCTTGTCTCGTTATCCGATAGGATTTTGGGGTGTTTCACGATATTTTTCTTTTCTTCTTTTTTCCCGTAAGCATCTACGCAATAAATGCGCATTCGAGATTAAGAATTTTCTACTTCTTTATAAGGATTGTCTGTGTAAGACTTTGATTCCGCCAATTCGTGCTTTTGATCATTGCGTCTTATACCTACTACTTTAAGAAAAAAATGAATGACAAAATGCGCTACAATACAAAAGCAATTCATGAATAAAAGGCGCTTTAAATGCTTCAGAGAATAACGATTTTTGATGACTTTGATATTGCTTGAATGGGCTTTTTGTAGGAAATTTTGTGTGCTAATGCTAATACTATGTACAAATAAATATCCAGATAATGAAGTCTATGGAGGAATAAATGATTTGTTAAATTTCGATTGTATTCTTTTGTATGATATGTAACTGGTGTATAGATTCTATTGAAAATCAAAATAGAAAATTCATTATTGAAAGTTGAGGAGATGTGTCGTGTTGTATGGAGGAATATTGTGGTAATACGTTACACGTGCTGCCAAAATATCGACCTACATTTTGTAAAATTAATTAGCGCGTTAACAATGTTACAACTTAGTGTCTCTCATATCAGGTAGGTAGGTAATTAATTGTTACCATTTGAAAATATTCTTGCAATATTTATAAATAAAAATACATAAAGTGGGAGCATTAGCTTGTATAAGAGTTGTATAAAAATATGCCGACACATGACTTGAGCATCACTTTGATTTATTGTTGGCAGATAGAAAGGGATAACAAAGGAGAAGAATGCCCACTTTTCATACAACTTTAAGCCCGACACCTCCAGACATGAAAGATGTCTTGAACAATGCATTTCGATTCTCTGAATATATTTTATTAGCAATGTTTATTTCTATCTAGCGGGGGAAAGGTTTGGCGATCAGATGTAGCTTGAGTGACTTTCTTGGGTGAACTGTGGACTTTACTATTTCCCGTGATTGTGTGGAATTGGTGCATCGTGGAAAATGACTTCCTATGAGAAAAATGTTCACAACATAGCACTAATGGCCATGGAAGAAAGAACTGCAAAAATATATGCGAAATGTAGTAGCTGGCGTGAGCAAAGTTCATGAAAATGGGTTTTCCGGCAGTAAAAACATTCCGAGAAGGTCTTCTGAATCGCGAAAAAGTACACCACCCGCTAGTACTCAGTAAGACCTTTAATTTGATATACAACATCCAGTAATGTAACCACCCCCCCCCCCCCTCCGCACCAACACATTAAAATTATGCACACACAAATTTTCTTCTACCAATTGTAGCTAGTAATGAGCTGAAGCGAACAGTGAAACCCGTTTTCCGACCGGACATAACCCTACCGAGCTACAGCCGATCTAAAGTATGAAAAATCTAGTACGTACCTTAGTTCGAATAAAAAGGGGGGGGGGGGATACTAAAAAAGTGATATTGGGGATGGCTATAAATAGCTATTTAAGTCTCCAAGTTTAGCGGTGTGGGTATTCAAACTTCTTCTCAGGACCTAAGTACTTTGATTCTGTACTAGATTTCCCAAAATGTACTAGATCAGTCTTAGACCCCAAAGGCATCACCCGCTTAATTGAAACAATCATTGTTAATAAAATTTGTTCAGAGTATAATACTGCATCGTCTCAGACATCTTTCATGTCTGCAGGTATTGAGCCTAACTGGGCATTCCCTTTTGTAACTCTTCTACCAACACAAAAAGAAAAGTTTATTTGAGAATTTTCTTTAAAGCAAAACACATATATACCAACACGCTGTTTGCATATTTAAATATGAAATGCAATCCTATCAATGGTATAAATAGTTTCATCATAAAAACACAATTTCTGTTACGATTTTTTAACAATGTTACAATTTTAGTAACAAAGTTACTTCTCATTGTTAGCATATTACCGATAATCAAAGCGTTGGTAAAATAAGCGAAACATTTGGTAACATATCACAGAAAATGTTTCGAAATAGTATTTGAATTTAAAAAGATGTTTTGAGCAGATGGTGCAATATGGTAAGATTTTTACATCCTTCGGAACATGTACGAGCAATGTGAACGTATGTATTTTTTTTTTTATTTTTGGGATGTATATGATGGCATTAAACATTAGGGTGCTACATCTTTTGAGATAGTTATAGGAAACAACAGGACTAATAAAAATTTGTATAATAATTGTGAAAGAGAGTGCTCTATAGTAACATCTAAACGGACATCGAACATAGTTTTTTTTAAATGACAAGATATTAACGTCAGAAAGATTATATTTTTTGACGCACAGAGAAAATAGAAATAAAATTACACAGACAATTTTATAATTTAAATTTATTTTTAAAATCCCACGTGTTATAATCTACGATATTTACTATACCACCTGAATATGACAGGAATCACAGTTGCTGCTTAATGAGATCTGACTAATAGCTAAGTAGTTTTTATATTATAAAAAAAAATAGGGTAAAGTCCCAGTTACGAGCCCCCCCCCCCCCCCCCCCTTAAGGAATTTTTGAATCTTTTTCTATTTTGATATCAACAAATTTTACACTGTTAAGCTTCTAAATATTTTTTGTCTCTCTTAATACTATTTGAAGCATTTTAAAAAGTAAATCATGACATAAAACTAAATATGTTGAAAACTATCAAGTTAATGAATGATAGCGGTGCAAGTTCTACTTTCGAGCCCCCATTTCTCCAGTTACGAGCCTTATAATTTTTCAGATCCGAGCCCCCCTTCAAATAGGAATCATAACTTCGAAAATTAAATATTTTTGATGTTTCAAAAATATATTAAGGGGGTATTCTAGTCTAGAAATTCGAAAAAATCGATTTTTTTTTTGTTTTCATATTTTCAAAGTTTAACTATTCAAGAATATGCCTACAAGAGGATTTTTCAAATTTGTATCTTTTATATTTAGTGTTCACTTGCATCCAGCTGCTAACAGTTGAATTCTAAGTTCCAAACCATGTAGACGTATGGACTTTAAGGGTAACGCCTCTGTAACGGCTAAAAAAAAAGGTTTTTTCACGAATTTTTTTCTCGCAAAATTAAAGGTGTTTGAAAAAAACCTTTTAAGGGTATTATCGGGCATACATTGAACTTTATTGATAAATTTTTGACAGCGAAAAAAAACAAAATGGCGGCTCCACAGCCATCTTCCCGGGACATGTTTCGGAGCAAGTTTGACGCGCTTGGTGGCGACCTCCATTTTCAAAGGAAAAAAAAAATTTTCTCGCACGGGACTTTTTTTTTTTTTATTCTGAGGGTTTAAACTATTTTTTAAGCCAATAAAAAAAAAATGATTTTTCACATTTTTATAGTGGTGTTACACCTTAAACGCGTTTTTCTCGAAACTGCCTTTTTCAAGACGATGCCCACGATTTCTCAAGTTCTACTGAACCGATTTACTTGAAATTTTTTTGGGAGTCTTCTTTATAGACTTGTCTATGTCCGGAACTAGCCGCATCCCAAAATTTCAATTTTTACTATTTTTTTAGGCAGCGGCCATTTTGTGAAAAAAATGTTTTCAATTTTTCCCTAGTTCCGGACATAGCGACATTACTCTAGACTAATAATCTTTTTTATTTTTTATTTTTTCGGATTGCTAGGCGTGTTGGAATCGTGGGCATGATCACGTGCTAATTTTTTGAGGCCCCCCACTTCATCAGCTGCTAATTTTTTGAATTTTTAACTTTTTTAATTTTTTTCTGTATTCTTGCAATGTTAATAAATAACTCATAAGAAAATGGATAGAAAAATATTGATTGCCTTTTTTTTACGGCACTTCAAAAATCACCTAAAATTCGGGCCTCTAGACTAGAATAGCCCCTTAAAAAGTAAGAAAATAGAGAAAATAACATATAATAAAAAAAGATTAAACCTAATTAAATATTTTTGTTTCAAGCACAATGTTTTTCAGTGAGAAAATAAAACATTTATCCATTTAAAAAAAAAAAAAAACAAATTATATTAATAAACACTTAACTATCAAGAGCACATTTTGCAAAGGAAAGGTGTGATATTTGAGCACAATTTTGGCACACATCTAGTATGAAAAGCTCTGTTTGCAATTGGAGCAGATACTTTCCAGACTCGGTTTATTTATATGACGAGCGCATTTAAAGCAAAGCCCAATTTTAAAGGGGCATGAATTCTCGTTCGTCGTAAACAATACATGAACATGGGACTCATGATCCTTTGCTACTTTTGAAGTAACAGAATCGGTTTTATCATCTTCTTTTCCATGTTGTATACCTAGAAGTTATTTTTTTACATAACTTTTCTGTCAATTGCATTTTCTGGATGCACCGTTTTGTTTTCCTTTCTTTTTTTGCATTTATTTTTGGTATATATTTTCTTTTCTAATCCTTCCACTTTTTCGTTGACCTCCACGGACTTCCTTTTTTGTACGTTGGATTTCACGTTCATGTTTTTTCTTTGATATTTGTTCAGATTTCTCTTGTTTAATTTTTTTACTTCCTGCCCTTATCTGTAAGTTTTCCGCCTTTAATTTTTCTTGAGCTCTTTTCTTCTGAATCTTAGCTTCTTCCGCTTTTTCAAAACGGTGTTGAAGAGATAATATGAAAGTTTGTCTTTCCACATTATTTGTACCTAAACGACTAGGTGTTTGTGGAACATGCAAAAAATCTATTGATTCCAACTGTGCTTTTTCAGCAATAGCTATGGGGACGTCGTTAATGTCGAATTCAATATCGACCTATAAAAAGCAATTTCGCATTTGTAAAATTCGAAAGTGAAACAATTTTTATCAACTAACCTCCTGCGAAAAATCAACATTGCCATCCGTAATCGAGAGTAATTCTGAACGGATATTTTGTTTACACATTTTCTGTTGTTTGAACGTTATCTTCTTTATCATATTCGAAAAGAAAACTCTGAGCATATAAGTCCTGCTCTCTTGGGATATTTTCATCAATCAGTAAAAAAATAAACCAGCGATGTCCTTACTTCATTACCACCATTTTCGCTTTTCGTAAACTTCTCGAAAATTGTATGTAATAAAAACAAAATCTGCGGAGTATGTAGAAGTCGAATTTTTAAAATCTTTGAGATTCTGTAATTTATTGTTTCCAATGATATTCTTAAAATCCTCATAGCTGAGATTATTATGCGACTCTTCTTCAGTTGCATCTAACACGTTTTGCATAGTTTGTGATCTCCTGCCTAAACATTTTGAATAATCCAGTAAGTTAGGATCGAATGGATGAGGACCACAAACTCTGAATCCATTCGATATTGTTTCTTTTCTTTTTTTATACAGCTGTCAACTACACTCATTAAAATGGTTGAAAAGTGTGATTTTGAAAGATTCTTGTCAATATTGTTTCTTCTCCAAATCTGAATTTCCTTTTTCCAGCCGGTTTTTAAAGACTTAAAAACAGATACATCAGCTGGCTGCAACACTCTTGTCGCATTAGGGTAGAGACAAATTAATATGATTTCCTCCAAGTCTTTACATAGTTTCGATAATTGATAAGATAAGTGGGTGCGGTGATCGTCTACGAACATTACTACAGGAAATTTTAAATTATTTTTGACAAGATCAGTATAAAAGACATTCTGAATATCCGACTATCCGACATTTGCCACGCGATTCCGTCCAGCAATGAATTAATTGTATCATTCTCTTGTACGGATATATAATTAGCGGAAAATGCAAACATAACTGTCAAATTTTCTTTAGCATGTTCTCTATCTATTTCGTATATATTTTTCGTACTTTCGGAGGTTGAAAAATGAAAAACCCATATATTAAACTGCGTTCGAAAGATATTTTAACCTAACTTTTGCAGCCAATACTTTTCCGCCTTTCGGACACATTTGAAAGTTCGTTTCGTCACCGATGTTTCAACACATCGAAATAGCTCTTCTCTTTCAGATACGTTTCAATTTGCTGAAACCATTTTCGAAGATCTGTCTCCGACACTTTAGAAGTGGCATCCGTTATGGCTTCTGGAGTTCTAGAGGATAAACTTGGATGCCTGCGAAGAAAACACTCGTACAATTTCTTGCCTGCTATATATTTTCCACAAAGGGTATTTTTCTAGAGCAAGCGTCTAAAAACTCTTTGACGGAATTTTGAACATTGTGTCTTCGTCGAGGAAACCTTTACCAATTTACAATTTTTTCCTCCCTTCTGCTGTTAATATTGTGGCAGTACCAGTAACCGGCTTTCTGGCTCTCAAATGAATTCTATTTTGCAGAGTTGGACGAGGAATGTGAAAAACTCTCGAGGCCTGATGGATCGTCAAACCATTTTTTATTTCGTTTGAGGATTTTTGCAAATCTTCTTCGATATATTTCCTCTTTGGTGCCATTTCCTCGCAAATGAGAATGATCTACATCGTTTCAAAACATATTGTAGTCAAATTTAGTCAGAGTCCACAAGTTTTCATATGATGTATAGTTAGTACGAGTATATATTCGAAATGTTTAACCCTTACTTTAGCAACCGTGAAAAAAATTGCGTGAAGGCTCAGAATTGGTGCAAGCAATTTTTCTCAAAGCTCCAATTGAGAGCCTCTCTAGCTCGAAACTAGAATTTTCTCGTTTTTCAATCCAGTTCCGAGCCCCCGAAAATTTCACAGAACCACGAAAAATTATGGATTGAAAATTATAATTTTTGCAATTACAAACGTAATTTTAACTAACTAACTTTACATAATATTACCTACTATACATTTTGAAACAAAAAATGTCTTATAAGAGTAACTTACCTTATGAAATTTAATAAAAATTCTTCTTCTGTGGGATACACTTCAAATACGTACTCACAAAACAAAATTCGTAGCCTCAATAAAAAGCGTTTCACTGTACAGTTGTGAAGAATTTAATTAGCTGTTAAACAAAAACAAAAGAAAGAGAAAATTTCCCCGGAATACTTATTTACTGGAGAAAAATGGACTGGGGGCTCGTAATTGTACTAGTGTGTGATAGTAGAAAAAAGAGGCAAACCTATAATTAAACTTAGTCCACTAGTTTTAGACATAGACATTTATACATATACATCAGTGGCTATAGTGAAAGTAAACAGAAATTTGAATAAAATTCTTCAAAAAATTAAAATGCTTATCTGAGGTGAATATATATCGTTCCTTCGCCATATCAAAAATCACTTCATGACAGAAATACTTCTAAATGGCTGACAAGCATAAACACGACATCCTTGCCAGCAAATTTTGAAAAAAAAACTTGCAGAAATAACTCAAATTTTGAAAGTCATTCTTATTTTGAACCGTTAAACATTTATTATTTCTTGTCTCATATTTGTGTCCATAATTTCGAGATAAATCAAGCCTTACTTCGATAGATCAATGATCAACATGGAAAAATATTTTAAAAAACTGAATATTATCCTGAAAATTCTTTCAAAATTTGTCCTTAATTGTGAAAGAAATTAAATATTCTAATGTAGAACGGATATGAAAAAAAAGGATCAGAGCACATATCTTATACAATTTACATAAGAGTCAGAACCCCTCTAATCCTGCATTCATTTTTAACGATTGTTGTTTGACAGGCATTGCTCGACAATCAAATGGTTTTCTTAATAAAAAAAAAACTTTTAATTTGCATATCATCGCTTTTGCATTGAAATTTTATGAACATTTTATATATATCAGAGCTGTTGTCATAAGTGTGCTGAGTTACTATGAGTACTTTTGTCACACTTCAGGTACATTTTTGAAATTACTACATGCAGAGCGCGGTGGCCGTACATCGATTTGATAAAATTGACTGAATCCATTCATGCGCATATATTATGGTATATTTCATTCAACAGTTGAATTTGCATATACATAAAGGGTATTTCGAAATATCAAATTCAATTGTAATTTAAAGATTTTGTGGCGATATATATGGACTTGTAATCTACCTGGCTGATGCGGCGTTTTTTTTTTTAAAGAAGACTATTTAAATTTTTGATATTAAAGATAAGGCAATTGGACAAATGACATTTTGTTGTTTTGTTTTAATACCGATGACAGACTGGCGACATTATACAACATTTTTAACTACATGTATATATTTGGGAGGCTGAAGTTTTGCTCACGCTTGCGGCAAATAACGCCTAAAAGTTAAAAATTGAAAAAAAATGTTTATGATACCCATTTAATTTTGATTTTAATTTTACATCAAATTAGACCCAAAATGTGAACTCGTATTTTTTAATTGCGATCTTATTTAATTTAAAGTGATCGCGTGATATTTTCTAATCCAAAACTGGATTATGACATAACGCCCAAACATTTCTTTAGAATTCATTGAACAAATATTGCCCAACGGAATAAATTCTGAAAAAAAAGTTTAAATAAAATGTTGGTCTTATTTCTCAAGTTGGATACCATGTCCTCTTTACAAAAATTATCTTCTCTAAAATTCCGTTATTATAATCCCAAACTGGAAACCACACCTCGAAGACAGAGCGAACAAAGCTCTTAGAGTGTTTGCAATGTGCCGTAGAGCAGTAGGGAAGAAGTGGGGATTCAAAACGCGGCTGATTCTATGGATATACACTAGGGTCGAATGACAATCCATGTTAACCTACGGTTCAGCGGTGTGGTGGAAAGCAATGGACTTCGCCAACCATCGCAAGATGCTGGAGACGATTCAAGAGCTGTGCCTTCTCAGCGCATGCGGCGCTTTTAAGTCAACTAGCACCCGGGCTCTGGAGGTTATCCTCAATATACACCCGGTGCAATTACATATCAAGCAGAGGGCGTCGACTACAGCGCTAAGGCTGCATCTTAACCTTGGCTGGCTTCATAGGCGAACAAGAGTTCCACATGAATCCATTTATGAGTTCGTGCAGTCTATCGCACCTGGCATTGACAGAGATAGTTACCACTTCCTCGAGACCATGCTGGAAAGCAATGTTGAATATAGAATTCCATCTAGGGCAGAATGGGAATCACTTTCCGTGTTTCAACCATTGGCAAACGCAATTATAATATATACTGATGGTTCTAAGTCCGATGAAGGCACCGGAGCGGGAGTTTTCTGTGAGGAGCCTGAAACTAAGTTCTCCATGCACCTTGAAAACCACTCCACGGTTTTCCAGGCAGAAGTCAAGGCTATCCTTGAAGCGGGAAGATACCTCCTTAACTCAGACACTGAGAATAAGGAGATAGCCATCTGCTCGGACAGCCAAGCAGCTGTTAAAGCTTCGTCTAAACCCTTTATAACCTCCAAATTATTACTGGAGTGCAAAACCACCCTGAATTCCCTTTCTCGGAATAACAGGATGATAGTGTAGTGGGCGCCTGGGCACAGCAACATCAGCGGGAATGAAAGGGCAGACGAACTTGCTCGTCTTGGAGCAGCCTCAGAGGAACCTGCCTCTACAGTCGGGATTGCACCAAAACACCTTGTCTCAATCATTTCAAGCTGGGCTGACCGCCAACACAGTCGCCTTTGGTTAGAAGATCCCACGGGTAGGACAACAAAGGAACTGTGGGGTACACCAAACTCAAATCAAACGAATAAGCTCCTAAAACTCAACAAGCCAACCCTGAGAACTCTGGTGTCCATTCTCACTGGGCATTCCTCTCTCAGGGGCCACCTTCACAGGATGAGACTTGTTGATGATCCTATATGCAGGGGTCGCGGAGAGGAGTTCGAAACAGTAACCCACTTTCTATGTCACTGCAGGGCACTCTCAGAAATACGTTACAGAATTCTTGGTTCACACCTCCTGGAAGAGTTACATGATGCCGGCAAGGAGGGCTGGCAGCCAATACTGAAATTTATAAGAGCGTCCGGTTGGGACCTATGAGCGACCGTTCATGGGTCTAGAGGGTGAACAATGGGTCTTGACTTGGCCTTCGTTCGGGAGACCTGAAAAAGGTCCCAAACCTCCTAAATCAATCAATCAAAATCAATCAATCCCAAGCTGGGAGAATTCCTTGTCATATATACACTTATCTCCAACCCCATTTACTTGACTTTTATAAAATGAGGAAAATTATTCTAAATTTTGTGAAGGCATTATAAAATTGCCACTTATACAAAATCATTCCAAGAATGTAAGAGCAAAAACTGCAATTAGGCATTAATTCCAAAATACTATTGAACATGTTCCGCGTAGGTTTAGTGAAATAAAACCGAAACTAAACATTTTGCTTTTGTTTTGGCTTTCTAAATGAATTAAGATCCTTATTTTGATGTTCGACTGTATTTCATAAGATAGGCCTTACAACATGGCAACCTATAATCCGACCGACGAATTTCAGTATTTTTGCTTTTAGTTTTCGGAAAGCATATGATTTTTGAAAAAAAGGGAATTATTTATGGTTTTATAATTTTTGATCATATTTGGGCGTTTTCTACATTTAGGCGTTATTTCGTCGGGAGCAGAATTTAAATTTGAATTATTCATAATTTTCTATTGATGTGTCTAGTAATTTACACTGAAAAAATTCCTTCTTATAAGCTGACATTCATTCAGAGGACAGATATATGATGACCAGTTAGATGCATGGTGTGCCAAAAGCGATAAAGTGTTGCTTGTCATAGTTATCGAAATATTTTGCTAGTGCTTTTAATGTACCTTGTCTTCTCCTTTTTTTCTGGTCCGTGATCTACCCTAAGATGCAATAGAATAATGGCCAAAAGACGTCTAATACGGCTATATTCATAATTTGGCAAATATGTACAGTCAAAAATCGTTGCATTTTCGCACAAGGGAGGTTTTCAAAGTGCTCGCGAGTCTCAATGTTTCTAAGCCTACTGGGCCTAATGGTATTTCGCCCCTGGTACTCAAGTGCTGCGTCTCTTCTGTAGCTAAACCTCTACGCAAACTATTCCATCTGTCTTATTTGGCAGGAGTTTTTCCTTCCGCATGGAAACTTGCACATGTTCAGCCAATATCTAGTAAAGGAGAGGCTTGCGATCCGTCAAATTATAGACCAATTGCCCTTACTTCGATCCTTTCGAAAGTTTTCGAAACACTCATCAACTCCTAATTGATGACATATCTAGAAACGAATCATATTATTAGCGATCGTCAATATGG
Source organism: Dioctria linearis (assembly GCA_963930735.1). Classification (NCBI taxonomy): domain Eukaryota; kingdom Metazoa; phylum Arthropoda; class Insecta; order Diptera; family Asilidae; genus Dioctria; species Dioctria linearis. The sequence goes on along the minus strand of OZ005743.1, from coordinate 8,551,955 downwards.
CTTTCATGCTGGTCGCTCTCCTGGAGATTTACTAACATTCCTTACCGAGTGTTGGAATTAATGTCTCCATAATTTTGGTGAATCTGAAATCATGGCAGCTTGCTCCTTTAGCTAAACTTCAGGCATTAGGTTTTGACCCACTTTTCTTAAAATGGATTGAAAGTTTTCTCTCCCACCGTTCAATTCAAGTTTTATTGGACGGAGTTATTTCGTACCGTTTTATAATTCTTGTGGGGTGTACCGCAAGGTTCTGTGCTCTCTCCTATACTATTTTCCTCATTTTTATTAATGATCTGCTAGCTATCACTTTCAATCCTATTTATAGTTTTGCAGAGGATAGCACCCTCTATTTCGACTGTATAGCTGATTCTCATGGAAATGTTATTGTTGACCAACGAATCCACATGTTCAATTTACTAAACTAAGACCTCAGAACAATACTCGGTTGGGGCAGAGCGAATCGGATCTTGTTTAATGTTTCCAAAACGTATTGCAAAGATGCAACAAACATTTTACTCTATCAGGCTTAGCGTAAATCTACAAGTCCTATAGAAGGCCTAGATTAGAATACAATTCCCATATTTGGGCAGGGACTTGACGTACTGCATTGTCCGCGTTAGACAAAATCCAAAAGAAGGCCTTCCGGCTTATTGGCGATGACATATCAATGGCAACTATTTATTTCCTAGAGTACCAGCGTAATTTCGGTTGTCTATTTCTCTTTTATAACCACTTCTATGGCTATTGCTCTGATGAAATCTCTAGCCTGATCCCTTGTAGAATTATTCCTATGCGCACCACACAAGCTGTAACCCGAGCTCACCCAGTTAAATTTTGCCGTAGCGTGCAATTCCGCGAAGCCTTCATAAGCAAGACAGTATGAATGTGGAACAGGTTGCTATCATTTGTTTTCCCCCTTCGGTATGGGCCGCAAACATTCAAGCGTAATGTACATCGTCCCCTCCTTGACTCAACCCAATAATCCCCAATTCTCTACCCCTTCTTCCTTTCCTGCCAAGGCTTTGCCACAGCATTATAGAGTATCCCGTGAGTTTGGCATCATCAGAAAAAACACAAAAAAAAAAATCAAAAAATGCCTATCATAGCTGTATAATGCGCAAATGTTGTTTTTTTCTTCTCTCCGGAAAGTATGTAGATTTCGCATGGTAGAGCCGACTTACCAAGATAAAGTACTTAATACAACCAATATCGGCGAAAACTATTTAGCGATCGACTTAACTTCTAACAACCTTCCGTTCTTCGGCACCACGATTTCACACAACTTTTGAAATTTGGTACTTCTTCTAAGCTATTGAACGGATAACTGAAGATAGGATATTAACTAACCTTGGCTGAAATTCACCACAGCAAAAGTGGAATGGAAAATAATTATAGGTGGGCTCCCAGGTAGGTGGTTTTTCTCACCTATGTTAGTACAGATTTAAGTTGTCTGGTGAAAGTGAAAGTTATTGGGCTCAAATCTCAGATAATGCAATGACAGTTTTCGTAATTAAAAATCATCAAAAAAACTGTTAAATACTTTCCATTGAAATATTTTATTCTAAAAGTAATTTGTTAAAAAAAAAATAATAATTCTAAACGTATCCCGGCTACTAATAAATCATTTACGACTCAATTTGATTTTAATTTCGAATTTATTACAGGCATTCCATAATAATACGAAAGAAAAACATTTTTTTTGTATATCTGATAATACAAAAAAAAAATTTCTCTTGATCTTTAAAAACTATTCAAAACCTTACTAAAAAGGTAAATACTTGACTCATCTTTACCTTTAATTACCATCGAAAGCCATAAAAGTGACTCCATTTATATAAAATAAATTCTGTCGTCGGCTGATAAAAGAAACTAAATACCTGCGCGCCCGCCAGCCGTTCATGTAGATGTTAAGCATTTATATGTGTAGTTACCCATTGCTGCACCCCACTGTTTCATTGAGTTTTTGTTACTTTCAGTTTGCCATAGAAATTCATCCATTCATAGGAACAACGTACGTGAACAACAGGACTATTAAATGATGAATGGAAAAATCCTACGTGTCCTTTGGTAAATTCAGTAAATACACCTTATAAGGATTCAAGAGAGTATTTTTCAGGAATGTCCAATAATACTCGGAACTAATTCATCTGAACAGAAACGATTCTTTATAGTTGGTACAAAAGGGACACTTTTTAGTTTTCCATTCTTTTATAAAAAAAGGGATATTTGTACAGTTGTTGACAGAAGATTTTTTTTTTTACTTGATTCAATCACAAATGACAAAGGATAAAAAATTAGATATAAATTTTTTTTTTTGTTATACTCACTTTATAGATTTTTTTTTGTAGTAAAGGAAAATAATTGAAATAAAATGTTTGAACTTTATCAAAATTATCTCACTTTCTTCTGAACATAAGATGCGGGTGTAGCTGTGATTTTTATTTATGAAATTCTTTTGTGTTTGTTTATGTAACTGAATACTAATTTGTGTTTTTTGGAAAATCTAGTTGATGTGATATGAGACAGATGGCAGCTTTTACTCAATTAAAGAGCTTCCAGTATAAATTATGAGTCGAAGGATACAAAACAAATAAATAATAAATAAATTCTGTAAGACCCCATGTTCTTGGTAGAGATATCGTTTTAGCGCTTTTCCAAGTAAACAAAAATATAACCATAAAATGACAAAAGTATACATAACCATAATAACGAATACATGACAATAAAATAATTAAAAAAAGGATCTTTCAAACAAAACTGAGGCCAAGCCGCATGAAAAAGTAAAAAATAAACTTTTCTTTACACACAGAGGTGGACTCAGATTTTTTGATTGGGACATTTCTCTTGAATATTCTTTCTCTTCATGAATCAAATCACTTATTACCTCTGATTGATCATACTGAAATATATCGGTGATTGTCAGCGAATAAAATCTGAGTCCACCTCTGTGTGTGAAGAAAAGTTTATTTTCTACTTTTTCATGCGGCTTGGCCTCAGTTTTGTTTGAAAACTCGTTGTTTACTTATTTTATTTTCTGCCTTTTTCACGTTAACTAAATTTTTATTACGTGCTGCATGGAGATATTTTAAAACAATTTTTAAGTCATGTTTGGTGCCGATCCACAAAAATTTTTCGAGTATCAAATCGTTGAAGTACTGCAACGGTTTTCTGCAATTCAAATTAAACAGCGCTTTTTAGCTGTATTCCAGCTTGATCCCATATAACATGAATTATCCCGATTTTCCATGTTTTCTACAGACTTTTCCTATTACTATGAATTTTTTTTAAAAATTTACTTGAATTTTCAGCGATTTTTCATGTAAGTTTTCACGATTGTTGAAGAGAAAGTATTGATGCCAGTAGGACGGAAAAAAATGATTCCGCATAGCTCATAAAACTTTTTTGTCGGAAAAAAATTTTCGGAAAATTATCCAGAAAAATTCGAAAAAAAATGCATTTTTCCTGAAACAGATTTAACACTAATCATATCGATGAACATTTTTCCGATGATTTTCCTGCTTTTCCGGGTTTTTCGCGGAGTTTTCCGCAAAAGAAACTTTATGCAACTCATTTCGCTCTACAACTTTGTCTTAGGTTGCAAAACGCTCAAACGCCTTGGTCTGACAAATTCCGGAAAAGCGTTTTACATGAATTTTCCTCGATTTTTTCTGCAAGTTTTCACCATTGTCGGAGAGAAAGTATTGATGCCAGTTGATAGGGAACTTGATCCTGCATAATTTAGAAAAATTACCGGAAAATTTTCCGGAAAAGTCGGAAAATTCCGGAAATTTTTTTCGGAAAAATCGGAAAACTCTACATTTTTCCTGAAACGGATTTATCACTAATAAAATTTGTACCAAAATTTTCAAATGATTTTCCCGATTTTCCGGGTTTTCCATGGAAATTTCCTGTTCACATTTTGATAGATTCAATTGTCACGCGACATGAACTTGTGTGCCTTATTTTAGCTGGCTGTGATGACGTAAAGTGGGTCTACGACAGCGTCGAAAAAAGTAAGAAAGAAATATACAGACAGACAAATTCGTGTACGAGTTAAAGGGAATGGCCTCAATAATAATGGAAAAACAAGTAACTTTAACTAAGCTGATCTCTTATTTGACTTTTTGAAAGATGAAAGTCAATGCAATCAAACTGGCGATTTAAGAGACGAGACATTGATGAAACCTTCTCGTGCATGCCATAGTTTGTACTATGCTGAGGAACAACGAAGAAGTCACAGTTCCTCAAGGAGCGCACAGGAATAGACAGATTGAAAGTAAATATTTAAGAGCTCAGGGGAGTTTATCACTCCTTGTATACACTGAAATGCAAAGAAAACTCTGGAAGTTTAAGCCTATCAACATATGGATGCAGAATATTAGGGTTGTTCCAATGAAGTCCACGCAGAACAAATCGGACAAATCTTCGCTGCACAGCCTCGATGCGATTTATATATCCAACATAGGAAGGAAGAACAGACTGGACTGGCATACTCCAAAATAGGTCAAACGAATGTGCAGTAAAGGATCTTTGTTATGAATGGATCATTCAACTCTTTTGAACATCTGTTTACAAACACTAGAGTAGCATTAGCCCTGGCCACGATTGAATTAATATGATGTTCGAAGTAAAGACGAGTATTAAGGAAGACTCCCAAATCTTTGGTTTTGTCAAATTAATTAAATTAATTAAATTCCAATGGCCTCCTTTTACGAGAAAAGGACATAGTAATACATTTGCTAATATTAAGAGGAAAACAGTTAATAGCCCACCATTTGTGAAAGGTGTCTAAGTCCGAGTTTAAAAATCCTCACTCGTTCATTAGAAACATTGCGGATGATTTTGGCATCGTCAGCATAGCAAAGAATTCTTGAATTAGCCAAAATTAAAAAAATTATAAAAAGGAGTGGTCCAAGATGGCTACCTTGAGTTACTCCATAAGTATTATCTATTTCGTCAGAAAGAGCTGCGCCGAATATAACTCTCTGCGTACGATCAGATAAATAAGAACGAAGCCAATTGACAAAGACAGTAGGAAAATCAATAACAGTCGACTTGTGAATTAAAATTTTATGATTTTAATGCGATCAAAAGCTTTACTGAAATCCGTGAAAATACAATCCACTTGTTTACCGTTTTCCCGAAACTGAAATTCGGTAAATACGATAACTCTTTCAGTTCAAAAGATACCACGGAATTGTGGCAAAATAAAATCAGTATTATAAATTCCATACCCGGAGCGCAAAAGAACTAGAAAAGTTTTTTTATGATATTATATTCGAAACAAAGCTAATAGAAAATTTCCAGATTTGGCAGGATTTAAAATGTGTGGTGAAAGGAAAATCTGTAGCGGAAAAAAAACATTTGCATGGCACTGGTGGAGGTCCTCCTGCAACATTTTTTCTAATTATAGCGTTGAATTAAGGGTGAAGGAATTGATTAACGATCGACGTAATTGATAGTCCATAGATTCTGTAACGATTTCGGACGCAAATAATAATGACAATTCACTGAAGCTAGTCATTTTTTAAAAATTATATTTTAAAATATGAACCAGCTGACGATATTCAATTTGTAAATTGACAGCTTTAATCTTACCACACTCGTTATGTTGAAAAACTTAATTTCACCACTTGGACTTTATAATGATGAGGTTCAAGAATACGAACGGGGTATTCGATTCGTTATCAACCATTCGTTATATAACGAAATCGTAAAAACCATTCGTAATTCAAGAATAGGTCAGATCATGCTTTCGTTGAATACCTTGAAAATTTTAAAATGTATACACAAATTAAATGCAAAATGAAGGGAAACTCTAAAGAACTTTTGTGATGTATTCATTGAGTGGAGGGAGAAATTTTTTTCAATTTTTTTAATGCGGATTTAGAAGATTTAAGATTTTTGTATTTTTTTATTTTTTTTTCTATTTTCTATTTCATTTGATTAGAATATTAATTTTGATTTATTAGAGCTCTAGGGGGGGGGGGGCGATCGCCCCGATCGACCTGATCGCCCCCCGCTGTATCCGCCCTTGTCTTGAGTACGACATTAAAGATAAGGTGATGTGAGAGATTTTGAGTTTCAGTGATGCTGACATTTGAATTAAATAATGCACAAAGATGGAATTGTCCAAGTAGCGCAAATTGTGAGATTTCAGTCATATTGTAGTCATAATTGCACCTCTTTCCATTAGTCACCACAAATCTCTCATCCCCATACACTTGAAAAATCAAAATTTCTCAATCAATTAATTTACCGCGAAAATTTCAAAACTTTTTCAAAAATCCCCGTCCATATAAATGCATACACTTTTGAATTTCTTCTTCATTTGCATGAATGGTAGCAGTTAATAATATTTTGTCAGATGAGAAAATTAATAACTTCGCGACAATATAAATGAAAAACTGCGCATTCAATTGCGTGAAGCAACACTTTAGAAATTTATGATCAGCAACTGGTGAGCAAGCAGCAGCAGCAGCACATGAGTTTATAACCAAAAGTAGAAACATTTTCTCATAAATTTCATATTACAGAAACGTGCACTGGCACTGGCGTATATTGAAAAAAATGAAAATAAAAATGAAAATAAAAACGAAAATCAGTCATCGTAGCAAAACTCATTCATTTGACCACGGTCCACAGTTGGGGATGTGTGAATATTTGCTTTTGTTGTGTCCGAATGAAGGACGGGTAGAAGAATTGCAAAGTGAATACGCGATCTTCCATGGAATTCCATTCACCTCGTCATTTAATGTTCACCTGGTATGCATGTAGGTGGAAAAGCTGAAGAATTGTATGTCCGCAGCAGCATCCAGAATTCAGAATCTAAAGAGTGAGTCCGATTGCGAGTGTAAGCACCGACCTGGATTAAGCGTGTAATTCGTGTAGTTAATATTGTCCAGCATGATTTACAACTTGTCCTTGTCATTGTGTTCTTAATTCCAGAACATAAAAATCAACGATTAAAACTAAAATAATAAAAAAAAAAAAACTCATTCTGCTTAAAGTATTAATCGATATCTATACAAAAGAAAAAAAAAGAAATTTCTGAGAAATCCATTAAGTGGACGATTGCTAATTACGTCTCCCCCCGGCTTTTTATTCCTTCTTTGAGTTCCAATTATGTCACAAAGCCTAGAATTCGATTGACTGGCAAGAAACTTTTTCAATGGGACAAATCCAGCAAATTTTTACCCAAAATTGGATATCAAAGTTGTATGGAATCCATAATCGGATTATGAGGTGACCATTTCACGCATCAAAAAACTCCCTTTCTGTGGTACAAAGCGCCGTTAGAAGTGGCTCAAGAAAAGCCAAAGAAAGACGAAATCCCCCAAAAGATCTGGTCGGACAAAAAACTTGACATAAGGAGTAGCTTTTATCTTTTTTTAAGAGCTTTGTCCACATAGAATGGAGGGTCAAAGCTTAACTTGCTAATGCGAGAATAATGTATGTACTATGTTAAGACATGGAGAGGGAGGATGTGGGGGATATCAGGATAGTAAATGCGGGGATTGTGTATTATTGGTATTATCCATATCTGACCGGCATTTTGGTGTGGTCATTTTTTTATTATTATTGTTGAATGAAATTCGTTGGTTAATTGATTGTTTTATGGAATAAGTTGGAGGTGGCGCCTGTCTAGAAGTTTTTAGAAAGTTATGATTTTTGTTGTTCGACATTAACGTGAGTAATATTACTATGATTCGGTAGAAAAAAATGTAATTCTGGGCATTAGAGCATGAAATACTGATAGAAATAAGTGATGAATGACTTGAAACGCTTGGTTTAAAATATTTCTGTCACATTGCACGTCAATTAGGTACTTTTAAGAAAAAACGTTTGCTAAGGAATTAAAAAAAAAAATATTTAGTTCATAAAGTGAAATCATATCGAATTCACTTGATGAAAAATGTGTTCAGAGATAGTGTGATTGCATAATGAATCGTCGGAAGATGAAGTAATATTTAAACTCCCAGTTGGCCAAATAATTGAGGGTTCGTAAGGTGAAGTCATTTTAAACCCATTTTATATAAAAACAAAAAAAACTGTTTTCAGAAATATTTCAGTAGATGATTACATAACGAATTAAATTTAAATGTACTCGAACACTGTGCTCCGAAAAGACTAGAAGTTGTAACACCTTCCAAATATTCATGTCAAAATTTTATTTAACAGCTTTTCTATATTGAGATGTCTCAGATCAATTATAACTTTCCTTAAAAAATTTTGAGGCCATTCCCTTTAACTCGTACACGAATTTGTCTGCCTATTTATTTATATATTTCTTTTTTACTATATTCGACACTCTCGTAGGACCCACTTTTCGTCATCACAGCGAACTCAAATTTGGCACACAGGTTCATGTCGCGTGACAATTGAATCTATCAAAATTTGAACCGGAAATTTCCATGGAAAATCCGGGAAATCTGGAAAAATCATTTGAAAATTTGGTACAAATTTGATTAGTGATAAATTCGTTTCAGGAAAATGCAGAGTTTTCCGATTTTTCCGAAAAAATTTCCCGAATTTTCCGACTTTTCCGGAAAATTTTCCGGTAAAAAAGTTCTCTAAATTATGCAGGATCAAGTTCCCTATCAACTGGCATCATTACTTTCTCTCCGACAATGGTGAAAACTTGCAGAAAAAATCGAGGAAAATTCATGTAAAACGCTTTTCCGGAGTTTTTCAGACCAAGGAAGCGTTTGAGTGTTTTGCAACCTAAGACAAAGTTGCAGAGCGAACTGAGTTGCATAAAGTTGCTTTTGTGGATAACTCCGTGGAAAACCCTGAAAAGCGGGAAAATCATCGGACAAATTTTCATCGATATGATTAATGATAAGTCTGTTTCAGGAAAAAAGTAGAATTTTCCAATTTTTCTGGAAAATTTTCCGAAAATTCCCGAAATTTTCCGACTTTTCCGGAAAATTTTCCGACAAAAAATTTTTATAAGCTATGCAGAATCATTTTTGTTCCGTCCTACGGGCATCAGTACTTTCTCTTCAACAATCATGAAAACTTGCATGAAAAATCGAGGAAATTCATGTAAATTTTTAAAAAAATGTCATAGTAATATGAAAAGTCTGTGGAAAACATGGAAAATCGGGAAAATTCATGATATATGGGATCAAGTTGGAATACAGCTAAAAAGCGCTGTTTAAAAGCTAATTTGAATTTCAGAAAACCGTTGCAGTACTTCACGATTTGATACTCGAATAATACCTGGTAAATCAGTGTCTTTTCAGCCGTCATAAAATTGTTTTAAAATATCTCCATGCAGCACGTAATAACAATTTAGTTAACGTGAAAAAGGCAGAAAAATAAAATAAGTAAAAAACGAGTTTTCAAAGAAAACTGAGGCCAAGCCGCATGAAAAAGTAGAAAATAAACTTTTCTTCACACACAGAGGTGGACTCAGATTTTATTCGCTGACAATCACCGATATATTTCAGTATGATCAATCAGAGGTAATAAGTGATTTGATTCATGAAGAGAAAGAATATTCAAGAGAAATGTCCCAATCAAAAAATCTGAGTCCACCTCTGTGTATGAAGAAAAGTTTATTTTCTACTTTTTCATGCGGCATGACCTCAGTTTTGTTTGATAATTCGTTTTTTACTTATTTTATTATAGTTTTCTTTACTATAATTTTTTAAGTATATGGGAATTTCGTTAGGGTTGGGTTAGGTAAAACTGCTCTCAGTGATAGCGAACTTTACGTGAATATACAGATTTGGAGCCACTCAGTGGTTTGAAATTCCAAAATAATTAATACCGCCAGAAAATGAGGAGAAAATATCCAACCGTCAAGGTAAGCATTGTGAATGTGTTGTGTGGTTCATGTTTGAAAAAAAAAACAAGAAGGAAAATTCAGTCCTATAACATGTTTGGTAATGACACTTGTCGTCAAAGTTGGCCAATTTGTATAGTCATCGTTGGTCCAATGTGATTATGTGCTTCGAAGATGTCCCAAAAACGTCTAGCACCAATCCCAATCAAGTCCGCCAATAAAAAAGCTAAAGAAAGATACCCTCAAAAAAAAGTGCAGAAAAAACCCTCTTCGGACAATGCAAGAGAGGAGTGCATTTGAAGTGCACCAATATAGGTTAGGTTAAGTTAAGAGATCAGTCACACTTAGACCATCTATTTTTATTATATTAATGATTTATTTAAATTTTAGGGAATAGTCCTACTTTTTTTACAGTGTGAGCTCACAGCGACACCGTTGCACAAGGCGTGATCTAATAGTGCTCGAGTCCAAAGCTTTGATTGCCGATTGGTTGTCAATGCAAATCCTAATAAGTCGATCGCTAGGTAAATCATGCATTGTATGCAGTAGGCTTGCTGTTTTGCAGATTGCCAGGACCTCCGCCTGGAACACACTACATTGAACGTACGTAAAGTTAGCACCGCTACTTCGTCTGATATAGTTCGGAGCTATCTCATAATTTGTCGTGAAAACCATAAATTTGTCGTGTCCTTTCGATAAAAGGACACGATGAATTTATCGATTTCATGACAAGATGTATAATTTTCCAATCCCATAAGTTTTGGCCGAGTTTCAGTGACTTGCGGTGCTAACTTGACGTCAACTTGCACCACTTCCAGTTTCCTTTAGATAAATTAACGACAAATTAACGACAAATTATGAGACAGCTCCGAACTATATCAGACGAAGTTGCAATGGTAACTTTACCTACATCTACTGTGATCAGGTAGGCGGTACGATTCCTGTATTGGAGGGAGTGCTGAGTATATCCTGGCTCCCATATATATATATATATCAGAGTCAATTGTCATGCAACTACCATCCCATTCCTCTGTAATAGGAATGCTAGTTGAGAACGCTTTCTTATATTCGTGTCTTGGAATAATGTAATCCGTAGTTCCCCGTATACAGTCTTCAGGACAGACTCTCAGTATTCTGCTGTGACAAATGTCTGCTGTTATCCAGCAGGCCCTGACTCCATAAGGCTTAGTGCACTCTTTGTAGCTATACATTTCCCATGGATGTCGAGGGATAGGAATCGAAGAGCTCCTGTTTAGGCATTACATAGGCATAGGCAGCTCTCTGTATTTTAGTAAGACTTCAGGTGCGTCGCTTTCTTAAGAGCATTCCACCACACCAGAACCCCATATGGTAGGATAGGATACATCCAGTGCACGATACGAGGGTGTAGTTCCTATCTTTTGACAAAAGTTTTCTTGTAGGCATACAGCGCTATGGCCGCCTTCTTGGCGGGCTCATTCACATATATAATATTACACGAGCTATTACATTTGCCGAAAATGCGATTTCCAAATTTTATTAAATCGAATAAAAAACAGAAAAATGTAACAAATTCGGGTTCTTATTCTCATTCAGTTAATTTTTTAGGTCATTTTCAATCATTTCAGCAAATATTTCGTCTATTTTTAGCGGTTGGTCAACCTTGACAGCATTTCACTTTTTTTTTTTAAATGCCTATATTTTTTCCAGTTTTTAACCAATAAATTTGCAATGTTCAGCAAAAGTGTTCCTTTTCCCCAGATCTTTTCAAAGATGTCCTGGGATTGACCAAATTCTTCCTTAAACGGAAGTTATAAGAAAAAGTCAAAATGGTGGCCTACCCTGAAAACATTCGTATACATACTTATTAAGAGAATCTGACCTTACCACATCTCTAACTTTAAATAATAAGCGAATTCCTTTCATCGTTCCTCCAAGACTTATTTTGCTCTTTAACACATTTCCTTATATCTGTATAAAAAAAACTATTTGGTATTATAAGCAGCTACTGCCATTAAGCCATATGTGTATCGAATTAGCGTTGAAAATAAAAAAAAAATAAAATTCAAGAATTAATTCTTTGCCCAATCGAACCATGATCAGACAATCCCCTCACAATTTAATTTTAATCCAACAATGGAGACAAAAACTCCACTTTCTGTAGAAATTATGGCATGCAAACCCACTCAGATAATTTTCTCACCTTTTACTGTCCTACTATCCTGTGAAGGTGGTAGCAAACATATGTACTGTAACTGCTGCCCGTAGTTGGATGACGGGCAAAGAGGGAAAACGCATTTTTCATTTTCATTCTTTTTTTTTCTCTGTTTTTATTCAACACAAGTCTATTGAAGACGCACAACAAATGGGGATACAGAACTCAATTGAAACAGATGATTTAGCAGTTTTTTTTAAAAAAAAAAATATTTCTGCTAGTATTTCTATAAGGCACCGGTACATAATATACTATATACATATAGATTCAGAACGGAAAAAGGTTTATTGTTGTCTCGTGATGTTTTTAATGCGCTCCTTTTAATTAGGGTAGGAAGAAAAAAGTGAACGGCTCAGACCAATTATGTTGGAAGATAATTTTAGTTACAGTTGCAGTGGTTAAAAGATATTGAAAATTTGGAAAATCGATGATGGGGCAATTATAAATAATTTTTGTGACTTCCTTTTTGGTTAGTTTTTAAATTACCGGGGGAAAATTAAATCGTCAGAGATAACTGTTAAATTATATCAAGTAAGAATCAGAACTTTGACGTATCTAATTCTCAATATGTGCTAAATGTGGGTTAAGCCGGGTCACTTAGTTCTTTTCCCAATGGTAGATAACTCTAAAGGACAGAACCTATAAATTATAACTGCTCATGTGTAAGGATATTTTACCAGAAACAACAATGTTCAAGGGTGGTTGAGTAATTTAGGTGATTTAGACGTCCTCAAATATCATCACTTGAATTTGAATAAATTTCTTCAAGGCCATGCATTCACCTAGCTTCCTCATGTAGAAATATTTATTAGGTACTGAAATTGTTCCATACTTGGTATTAATGGTCATTATGGCATCGTGCCTACTTTTTTTCTATCTGGCTCGTTCAGGTGTACTCAAAGTGGACTTTTGAATTTTGTCTTTAATATGTACATCTCAACATAAAGAAGCTATTTTATCTGTGGTATTGGACTGTATACATCGATAATAATAATCTTTTGTCATGTTGGCAGTCTGGTTTTCGCTCCTAACATAGCTGTGAGACCGCAATCTTAAAAGTTTTCACTGATATTAGACGTGCTATGGAACGGGAAGACTACACTGCCCTCGTTCTTCTCGATTTCTCTAAGGCATTTGATAGTGTCGACCACATTATTCTGCTTCAGAAGCTGTCGACCAGCTTTTGCTTTTTAGTACGTCAGCCATCTTTATGATACGCAAATTCTTGTTGGGGCGCAGCCAGCATGTAAAAATAAATGATTCGCTTTCATCCTCTTTACCATTAACATGTGGAGTACCCCAAGGATCAATCCTCGGCCCACTGCTCTTCAGTGCCTATATAAATGATCTTTCAAGCGTACTAAAAATATGTGAGGATTCATATGTACGCTGACGACGTGCAACTGTATATTAGCTGACCAATCGGTCTTGAGGATTGCGTGGCGCGACTAAACGGCGACCTATCCCGAATAAGTACGTGAGCCCAACATAATAAACTAGTCTTAAATCCAGTTAAATCGCAATGTATATTTTTTTATTGTAGCTGTAATAATCGAGATTTAATTGATTTTCCAACAGTTGAGTTAAACGAATTTACGATACCCGTTTCAAAGAAAGTAACTAACCTGGGAATTGTGCTGAATGCCAAAATGAATTGCTGCGACTATATCAGCTCTATGCTAGGAAGAGTCTATAGTGGCTTGCGAAGAGTCTGGCTTTCAGCTAATATTCTGTCAACTGAGCTCAAGCTAAAGCTTGTCAAGATACTGATCTTCCCTTATTTTACCTATGGTAGGATCATTTTTCCCAAACTAGATAGTATCTGTCACCGCAAGTTAGATGTGGCACTTAACGATTGTGTTCGTTTTTAATTTTTGGCCTGCGTTGATTTGACCATGTCTAACATCTACGACTCCGAGTACTGGGTTGCTCGTTGAACGATTATATAAACCATAATGCGCTAATATTCTTATATAATCTCCTAAAGTCAGGGAAACCCGATTATCTGAGAGAATTTTTCGAATTTACAACGTCTGTAAGAAATCAACACCTAGTGATACCTCAATTTCGGAAATCTATTATGAAAAGTTCTTATCTGGTCTATACCATTCGTTTATGGAACGCCTTACAGTTCAATATTAGATCTGCGAGTACTGTCGGTGCATTCAGGACACGTATTAAATCTCATCTAGCCTAGTTGTCTTCATCAATTGCTTTTGTATCTTCGATTCTCTTTTAATACCTTCTTATCCGCTTTTGAAACCACAAACTTCAAAACATTAAAAACTTTAAAACTTTGTAACTTTAAAATTTTGTATTTTTGTAATTTCTGTAATTTAGTTACATTCAACTCTTCTAGTTTTGATGAAAATTCATACATTAATATAAACTTAAGTGATTAGATATATACTTGCTTAATACGTTCTATCTAGTGCCAATTATAGTAACTAGTACTCTTAAAAGATTTCAAAATTTTGTGTACTTTTCCTTCAATAAACGTATTGTATTGTATTTATTCAACTTCTGTCGTTAAAGGAATAGTCAATGGAATTATCTACAAAATTGAGCTATAATTGGGCATCATTGGCAATTGTTAGCATTAACCTTCGTTTGCTATTAAAAAATATATGGTGGAAAGCAGTTAAGGAATAATTTCTAACGATTGCACAATTTAACCATTTTTGCTGTTCCTTATGTAAAAATAATTCACTGGATACAATAAATTTGATCTTTAATTGACATCAAGGGTAGTTTTTTAGAATATCATATTGGAATTATACTCGTTGTAATGTCGTTATTCTGGACACTGATAAATTTCAATAGCTCCGCAGGGAATAATATCTTACTTAAGTTATCATAAACGATCTATTCTCTAGAAAAATGCCTGTCATTCAAATTTACTACCAATTTAATCAGGTATACCTCAGGGGTCGATTCTGGCACCTGTTTTGTTTACACTATTTATTAAGGAATAAAACCACTGTAACAGCAAAACAAGGCGTTTTTCTTAATTTTTTTTTTTTTAAGTAAGAAAAGTAAAAGTAAAAAAAGGTAAGTAAGAAAAGTAAAAGTAAAAAAGGTAATAGAATAAAAATATTCATTTTTGTACTGGGTCTTTCAAATTGAGTTTTCAAAAGTAAATAATTAAAAGTCATAGAATTTGAATTGAAACTGAAAAAGTTTTTATTTATTTTTGAAATACAAAGTGTGCCATTTATACTCTAAAAATGTTATCTCCCATGTGACCACCTCTTGCGTCTCTACCGTACCTGATTCTTTTATCAAAATTTTCAATCATATTCTGGCATAGTTATGGCTCTATCTCACGAATAACGCAAATAATTTCTGCTTTCAATGCTTCAATGTTTCGAGAATTATCCTTGTAGACCAGTGTTTTCACATGGCCCCAGAGAAAGAAGTCTAACAGTGTCAAATCACAGGATCTTGACGGCCAATTCACGCCACCGAATCTGGAAATAACATGGTCTGGAAATTTTGTATGCAGTAATTGCAAAGTTTCTCTGGCTGTATGACACGTAGCCTCACCTTGATGAAACCACATATCTTCAGTATCAATATTTTTCAGTTTTGGCTATAAAAAAGTTGTGATCATGTCGCGATATCTGGTACCGTTAACGTGTTGGGGTCAGCTGCAACACTATCAATCACAGCACCAATATTTTCTTCTGAACGACCGGCACAAGCATACTGACGTCTTTCTCGATCTTGTATTACACCAGTTTCTTGAAATTTCCGCACAATATTACCAATTTGTTGCTCAGTTGGACGATTGTGTCGACCATAAACATCGTGTAATTTGCGAAATACATTTCTTACAGAACGACCATTTTCATAAAATAATTCAATAATCTCCATACATTGTTGTAATATATACGACTCCATTTTTATAAATGGCAGACCTTCAGCTGTCAAAGTGACATATAATATGGGTGCGTTCGATGCTTGAAGTGTGTTACGCGTACTTTTGAAAACCCTTTATGATTGGCGAGTATTTAAATGATGTCGTTCAATTTTCGACATAAAAAGGGGTATAAGCATTTGTTAATAAATTATGTTTAAATGGACTTATCGAGAATCCTGTATTAATTTCACTTCAAAATATTATTTTAAAGATATTGTTAAAATTTAAATGAAGAGAATGAAAATTGTTGGAGTTATGACGAGTGCAGTTTTGAAAAATCTTGCTTCGAGAATAACAAATTTATTGCCTGTAGACTCATATATTGTACGGGTCTCGAAAGAGTAAAAAAACTCATTACCGCTTTCTAACAAATTAAAAGTTTTGAAATGACATGAAAAAATGGAAAAGCCTAAAACTTCAATGAAAAGAAAAATTTCTTTTATGTTTAAAACTTTTTGCGTAGTTTTCTAGAAGATTCAAAGCATCTTTAACGCTAATAAAAAAATCGATTTTCTGATAAATTTACAGTGGTGTTACGCCTTAATGAAGTTTCTAGTCTATGTAGCTGTATACTGATATGCAATTGTTTGTTTCTACTGTTCGTGATAATGGTGCTGCTATTAATATTTGGAAAGTTGATATTAACTCTTAGGCGGTTGGCATCTTCGTTATTTCCTCCACCTTATTTGTTGCAGTTATCTACACGAATTTGAAAAAAATATTAACTAATTTAGCTTTCAATTGCTGTTAATCTACCATGCATTTTTATTCTTCTAATACTATAATAATTTTAATCATTCATGCTTAATTTTTTTTCTTATACATATTACTTAATTATATTATTTAACGTACGTAAAGTTAGCACCGCAACTTCGTCTGATATAGTTCGGAGCTATCTCATAATTTGTCGTTAATTTATCATGAAAACCATAAATTTGTGGTGTCCTTTTTTCTAAAGGAAACTAGATGTGGTGCTAACTTGACGTCAAGTTAACACCGTAACTCACTGGAACTCGGCCAAAACTTGTCGGATTTGAAAATTATACATCTTGGAATTTGTCGTTAATTTGTCGTTAATTTCTCATGAAATTCATAAATTTGTCGTATCCTTTTTTCTAAAGGAAACTGGATGTGGTGCTAAGTTGACGTCAAGTTAGCACCACATCCAGTTTCCTTTAGAAAAAAGGACACGACAAATTTATGCTTTTCACGACAAATTAACGACAAATTCCAATATATGAAATGGTTTTCACGACAAATTAACGACAAATTATGAGGTATCTCCGAACTATATCAAACGAATTTGCGGTGCTGACTTTACGTACGTTATTATTTAGGTCGATGCTTTAAAGCAAAAGCAGCATCAACCATTGTTCGTTTCATAATAAGCCATAAAAATACTGTGAAAAATTTGAACCAGAATAGCTGGCCTTTAAAAGTGCCAGAAAGATTTTTTAACTGCATAAAAAAGTTTTCAGAGAATCTTGTAGATCCATTATCCAACATGCATATCTTTATACCTGTTCCAAATTAAAATTAAGAATTAATTTCGAATTATATTTTGTTTTAGGAAAATCATGTGATTTTACTTCGTCGGCAGAGTGGAGATATTTTAAGGTATATACACCTCCAGAAATATTTAAAATTTTACACGACCGAATTCCAGCCACAGCATAAAGACTACTATATAACTTAAAAATATACTAAAATTATACTTTTCTTATTAGATTCAATCAAATATTTGCTAGTCCTTGAAGTTTGACAAATTCCACTATTTTCTTCCTCATTTATGCACTAACTAGTACCTTGATGTCTTACTGTTTAAGCTATCGGTTATTAAAAACTTCAAAAATGTTTGAATAAATTACCTGTCGGTTTGATTTTTATTTATTTCTGTTTATATTCCAATATCGAGATAAATTCGTGTTCATATCATCAAACAGAGGACACGTCTCGCTTCTATTTTATTATTCATCACAACAAAGTCTTTCTAATTTCAAAAGTAAATAACGAACAATCTAACATAATTTCAAAAATATTAAAACATCTGCATTAATTACAAAAAACAAAAATGTAAAACAAATAACCCAAAAAAATGTTTTTTCACACCTAAAAATCATCTTAATGTCAGTCCTGAGATTGATCTTGGCCCGGTAAAGAACAATAATGAAAAGAAAACCACTCGGACTGAGTGTGGATTATTGAAGTATCCGCTTGTCCATATATAACATCCAAAGGGAGCTAAAATTATACACGACTCCTCCTCTGTCCCCTCGCCAAGCTCTCACATTATCCAGAAGAAAAAAATGTAGGAAAGGTGAAATATCACACTATCAAAAACAACACAACAACAACAACAACATTAAGAACAACACCAACAGCGGCCAAAAGAGCGGAATAATAATAAAGTGATTTATCACTTTGGTAATTCATAAAACCCAGGGAACAATAGTCCATAATGTACTTTGACAAGATACCACAAAAGATGAAGAAACAAACTCTGTGCCAATGGAATGTGCGCGCGGACTCTTGGTGGTGCAAGTTATACTCACTTACTTTCTTGTTGACCATGAAATTAAACAGAGTGAAGCGGGGATGAACAGACACCATATGTGGTGTATACGTGTAAATAAAAGAAAACAAACAAAGAAACGAGAGAATTGATATTATTTAATTTTTTATTTATTATTCATGCCGAGAGTAATAAGACGAACAAAAAAATAAAAAAATTAAGAAAAGTCCAAATGAAAAGTGCGCAAAAAGATGAACGAGGTATAGAAAATGAACAGAAGATGAAAACGACAACAGGTCTAACGACGGAACCCAATAGCACACCATACTACAGTCGGGTTACGAATTACGCGCATCATTTGTTCAGCACATACACAAGTCAGATATCACAAATGAATTCCCAGCAGGTGATATCCAACGTTGCATTGCTTTTTATTGTTGAATGTTATTTCTTCTTTTTTTCTCTCTCTCTCTCTCTCTCTCTCTTTTTCTTCTCTCCCCCTCTTTTCTCCATTCCCCCTTTCTTGATTTTTTTTTATTCTTTAACAGTTTCGGCCTACCCATATACTTAAGCCAACTTAAGATTTTAAGCTTAAGACTTCCATAACGCTTCCAAGATCCATAAAAAGCCGACAAAACCGTCACTTTTTCAACTTCTGCCGGTGAAGTGCATATAAAAAAAAAAAAGAAAAAAAAATCAAGAATATTCCACTCTTGATTAACCGAAGGCATAAATCGTTAGTCAAATCATCTCTCTGGGAAGATACGTAAAAAAAAACAGAAGAATCTTAAAAACTAAAACGGAACCGTACAATCTCTTGGATCATGTTCTTCATTAAAGATTTTTCTGTTTTATCTTTTCAAGTTTTTAATTCACCTCCGATCAGAATTGATGGGCATGCGCTGTGGGATTCATATGCGTGTTGTACGAGAAAGCGCTCAAGTCGTCTCGCCTTGTGAAGTAGATATTCTTTTCCAAAGGGCATTTTCGGTCGCCATTAGGTCTCGGAAATTCCAGACATTGTGGAACCCCATGCCGGGAACGTTTATAGTCCCAGTCGAAATGGTAAACGATGATCAATGAGATTTTGATTTTTGACCATTGTATTCGGTGTCACATTGAATGCATTTAAAACTTCAGTGGAAAAGTTCAATCTGTGATTTGTGTGGTTTATATTCACACTTTTAATGTGTAAACAATATTTTGGTGCAGTCTATAGAGGTGCGTATAGGTTTTCTTGGAACTTTTTGTTGTAGGTATTTGCCTTTCGATTAATTCTAAGAGATAATTCTGTTGGTCTCTGTCTCTATGCACCATAAATATTTTATAAGCAATTCATCTTTTTCAATGTTATTATTAAAAAGTTCTATTTGACATCTATTCTTTACATATAGTTTTTATACTATATATTCAATTTAATCGTGTACTAAAGGTGTGAGTAGGTGCGAATTTGGTGTAGTTATTACTTTATATATCATTTTTAGAGTCTTTGATGGGAAACTAAAAATTTGATCGTTTTTTGGCAAAATATTCCTTAGCAGTGATTCAAAAATTTTTAATAAGCATAATTATGACATATTTTCATTAGTTCTAAAGTTTACAATATAATTGATGAGTAAGCTCATTGCGGAACATGCTCAGTGCGTACGACCAGGTTTCTTTAATATCTAAAAGTAAACAGAATAAACACTCAATAAATGCATTTAATTCATCAAAAAACTGTCAAAAAACTTGGTAATTTGGTAGCTTATTCAACAACATTGAATTATTCTTCGGCTTTCGTAATTCGTGCTTTTTTCTACCTTAACAAATCTCGAATTTGCCACAGTACTCCGTAAATGGAGACGAATTTTAATATATTTACTGTTATAATAGTGAGTTTTGCTACGAAATAAATTCATAGCGAATTTATTCAATATAAAATTGACCGAGTTTGCTGTCAAATCTGCAGCTCGTGAATTGAGTGGCAAAAATTTATTTTACAAACGAAAAATATTTAAAAACAGACATTTCTATGCAAAAACAAGCGTTTCATATCAGCAGGAATGTATATTCATCAGTACGACTTGGTTCCTGGTTGTCGTATACGTCAAAGCCAAACTTACCTTATATATGCAATTAAAATAACTTTTAAGTGTCAAGTAATTCACACTTAAAAATTATCTTAAGTGCAGGAACCAAGCCGTACTGATGAGTATACGGTTCCTGCTTATACAAAACGCCTTCTTTTGCATAGAAATTTTTGGTTTGTTTTTTTTAAGATTTTTAGTTTGTAAAACATTTTTTTTTTCATATTTACTGGCATTCATTAGTAGGTTTAGTCATTAGAAAATTTATTGTATGATCAAAAGTTTTCATTTATCTAAAAAACATTTTTTTTGTAATATTACACATTGTTTTTACATTAAAATTGTAGAAAAATTACATTTTGTGAGTAATATTTAATTCAATTTATAGAAAAGAATTAATAATTTTACAAGAAAAATTGTAAATTTACAATTGTCTATTACTTTCGCTTGATTATTCTTGAAATATTAAATTTTATTGTATTTATTTGATTTTATTTGATTTGGGTAAGGAGAATGGTTTTTCGTCCTATTCACTGCGGCCATTATGGGCATATTGTGATTCCTGCATTTTTAAAGTTTATTGATTATTCAGTGTATTCTTCAATGAGCTGAATATTACTTCTGATGGTCTCAAGAAGATTTTCCCAAGTATTCTGAGTCTGATGCCTATTCAAATTTAGAATCTCGGCAGTAGTTTTTCCCAATTGGAGTTCGGCTTAGGTTTTTAGCTATTCTGATAATATTTCTTTGTCTACCATGGTTATGGGCTCCCACAGAATAGTATTGGATTGGTAAAGCTTAATTTTGACCTTTTTGGCTAGCTGCTCTGTTTTATCGTTGTCTGGAATCTTGCTATGCCCAGACTCCCAAATGTGACTAACTAAATATGTTTAAGTTCGCTATTTTTATTAGCTCTTGCAGACAGTCCCATTCCAGCTTTCTTTTCAATACGATTCGACCCGAGAGGAGCCAATATTGCGGTTTTTCTGTCAGAGAGAATATTAATTCTGTGGGTACTGTATCTTGTACTGAAGTTTTCCTTAATATAGAACTCAATAGCGTCGGTTTCTGCTTGGAAAAAAATATTGATTGCATCTGTGTACTGTTTACTTTAACCCAATGCTTCCTCTTTTATTTCAGACATTATTACATATTATTACGAGCGTGGCCTTGGTTCATTATTTAAAACACAATATTTCAGATATCATTCAAAAGTTCTTCCTTTATTTAACTTTACTGTTTTCTTTTATAACATTCACAAACAATTATCAAATCAAGAGATAAGCTTTGAACTTGGTGCTGGATTTAACAAAAAGCGAGTATCGATGACTGTTAAGATCAAGTTGAGTAGTGGCCGGACGATATATCGTCAAAAATATCGTATCTCCTGCTTTTGCTATGGCTTCCGATGTTGATACTTTGATACTTCTACCCTGTCAATAATCACGTTTTTAACAAAAACAGCGTGGATACGAGGTAAGCGTTGTAAGCATACTAAATGTGGCAGCGGCGGGATGTGTAGGCGAAGCGGGCGGTGAGAGCGAGAAACGACGGTTTTAGTTCAACCTCAGGTGGTAGTGATATGCGGCGGTCCGTGCCGCACTGACGCCCGTCGTAGCTAAGCACTCACGATATCTCGCAAGCTTGGCTCTTATTTACATTATCGCCTTTTTGTTTAGAATCCTTAATAGATCGACATGGGGCTTTTTATGTTAGGTCCGCAGATGACTAAGCTTTTTTATCCTAAACTAAAAATGTAAGTGATGGTGAACAATGACGAAAAAACGACGCCGTTTTCTTAAATCGACTATTTTTTATCTCTCTGTTAAAACTTACACACCCTGTAACTCCTAAATTATACATAATGCTATTCGTACAGATATTCGAGATATGAACAAAAACCTGAAAAAAGGTACCTTAAATTCCCTCTACATCCTCAGCACACCCCAAGTCCTTGATGACTTTTAGTATGTTCATCTGGATACCGCAAGGTATAATTGCACCAATTTACAAAACTACACGAATTATTTCCCCTGATTTTATTAATTTTCTTGAACTATATTAGTAATTATATAACAACAATTTTTTACTTCTAATTAAAGCGAAAAATATATATGCTCGATTAAACTGTTGTTAGTAGAATATCATAATTCGTAAGCATCGTTAGATTCGAACCCAGACCAATACCCAAGTTTTTATCCTCTGACTTCTTTTATTATTTTGCTTTAGTAAATGTGTCATGATCCCTTGAAAAAAATGATAATAATACAATTCCAATTCCAATTCTTAATTTGTGCCAGAGAATACTAGAAATAGTTTTTTTTCCAGTTTCAAATTCCTTTCAGATCTCTGTTTTGTAAATATTACTATGCTTAACTATTTAAGTAACTATATAACTGACACTTTAAGTATCTTAAGCAGCCAACAAGTTTATTGTAGGTAAACAAAGCAAACTTGTTCTGCTATTCTGCTATGTAAAATATGTTTTTTTTGTGATTCTATTCACTACAACCCTTATCTAGTTACAAATATGTTTCGAATCACAAGATTCAATAATTTTCTGTTTACTTTTTGTATTATTTTTTAAGCAAAAATAAAAACTGTATTTTGAAGAATACACGAAACCATCAATTCTAAGAAATTCTAACATATGTACATCGAAAAATATTATCATCCTGTCATACTCAAGATTGAGTACCAAAAAATAATAAAGCGAATAGGAAGTTAATAAAAAAAAAACAGAAAAACTAAATGAGAGTAAAACTATGACATGAGAAAATTTCCCTAAGAACCAGATTCAGCAGTTGTGTCCTCTTAAAAACCATCATCTTCCCTTAAAACTGACCCTCACTTTCACTATATGTACTTTCACTTACCAATCAAGAATCTGTCAAAAACAATCAAAGGAAGACACATCAAAGTCTCACATCCGTCAAGCGTACAGGATCACGCGGTGTTTAAGATAATATACGTTTTTTTTCTTCAATTCGGTATACTGCATAAACGATGTACAATATAATGCAATTACACTGACCCTTTTCTGCAATGTCAGATACAATTCCCATCCCATCCGAAGAGATATACTTTTTTTTCCAATACGGAAGGAAGGTTTTATCTCATCTTTATATGGTCGTTTGTAACTGATGATCTCAAGTTCCCGAAGCATAAACACAAAAAAAAAACAAAGTCTTTTCCGAATCAAAGCAACAGATAAATTCTGTCCCATTTAAGAATAGATCCTTCAATGAGGCGCACACATTTTTTGAACCGGAACGTAGATATTTAATCCCATTCTATGTATATGGACATGAAGACTATTACAAGGTACAAGGACGCAATTCATGTACCCATAACAAATACGCGTATAATTCATGGGACCGTTAAGGACCCCAAAAGTAGACCATAACTGCATGATTGTATCTTTCGGCATTCAAGTCCTTTTGTTGTTCCTTGTTTTAAGGGATCAGAAGGACATTCTGGCAAAAAGATCTGCAGCAGTATAGAATCAAAAATCTGGGCAATCACTAAACTCTCCCTGCAGATAGGCACATATATATGTTATGAAAAGAGAAGGGGTGAGTGCGACGATGATGATGACGACGACAACGCTCCAGAAAACTACTTTTGATTAGACGTGAACAACTATAACTACCCAAGCAATTTTCTGGATTTTCTTGTCCTTCCGCCTCTTTGAATTATCTCCATGGCATATACTACATGTATGTATATAAAAGTACCATGTCTCCTTTATAGGGTTAGAGATTTTGTTTTTGTAGCCTCTGTCGAAGGGTCAAATCCGGATTTCGGGTGTCAGTTTATGTTGTTTTACGAATTTTATTAGTCTTGTATTACAGTGGCGTTATCTTATCCAGGTATTTTGGGATGATTTACAATTTCACAGATTCATTACATCTGCAAAGGAAATTTATTGTTTCCGGTGATTTACTGTGCGAACAGAAATGAAAATTGGGATAAATTTAGCAATTCATTATGAGATTTTATGGGTAAATTTTAATTCAAATTTGATATGCTTATCGGTGTCGGTCTGATTAGATATAGTCTTGCGAAAAAATAACACAATCATGAAATGAAAATATACTATATAATATAAATATTTAATCAGTATTTTATCTAAATAAGTAGTCTAGATCTATCACATCAATGAGATAATATCAAAATCAACAATATACGAGGGTCGTTTGAAAAGTCCGTGCAAAAATATAAACTACTTAATTTTTTGGGGTAAACCTTTTTTATTTTTCAACATAGTCTCCTTTTAGGCTTATACACTTCGTCCAACGCTGCGCCAGTATGTTGATCCCTTCCGAATAATAGGATTTGTCCAAGTCTGAAAAATAGCCATTCGTTTCTGCAATCACCTCCTCGTTTGAATAAAATCTTTTTCCCGCCAGCCATTTCTTCATATTGGGGAACAAGTAGTAGTCCGAGGGAGCCAAGTCTGGAGAATAGGGGGGATGTGAAACGAGTGGGAACCCAATTTCCATTAATTTTGCGACCACAACTGCTGAGGTGTGAGCTGGTGCGTTGTCGTGATAGAAAAGCACTTTTTTGTGGGTCAATCGTGGGCATTTTTCTTGCAGCTCGGTTTTCGAAAGGTCCAATAACGATGAATAATATGCACCTGTAATAGTTTTACCCTTTTCCAGATTGTCGATGAGGATTATTCCTTGCGAATCCCAAAAGACAGTCGCCATAATCTTTCCGGCTGAAGGAACGGTCTTCGCCTTTTTTGGCGCAAATTCCCTCTTGGTAACCCATTGTTTAGATTGTTCTTTGGTCTCAGGAGTGTAGTGATGTATCCATGTTCCACTGTGACGAAACGATGCTTAAAGTCCTGCGGATTCTTCTGGAACAGCTGCAAACCGTCCTTGCAACACTTCACACGATTTCGTTTTTGGTCAAGCGTGAGCAATCGCGGCACCCATCTTGCGGATAGCTTTGTCATGTCCAAATGTTGATGCAAAATATTATGTATCCGTTCATTCGAGATGCCCACAGCACTAGAAATCTCACGCACCTTCACTCTTCTGTCATCCATCACCATATCATGGATTTTATCAATAATTTCTGGAGTAGTAACCTCAACAGGGCGTCCAGAACGTTCAGCGTCACTTGTGCCCATATGGCCACTCCGAAAATTTTGAAACCACTTATAAACTGTTCTAATCGAAGGTGCAGAGTCACCATAATGTTTATAAAGCTTCTCTTTAGTCTCCTGAGGCGTTTTGCCTTTCATAAAGTTGTGTTTAATCAACACACGAAATTCTTTTTCGTCCATTTTTTGAAAATCACTCGACTTCCCCGATTCAAACGAATGGCAAACACAAAGAAATAGACCGATCTGGCTGAAACTTGGTGTGTGTTCTTCCAAGAGATGCTAAACATAACCTTGATACGCGCCAGTAGTGCCATCTCTCTGACTTTGCACGGACTTTTCAAACGACCCTCGTAAAATTTATCGCTCTCATTTCAATATTTCTGTATAACAAATGAGAAACAGTCTCCGTCCGAAAGTAGCATCACCGACTTCAACCAGGCTTGAAACCATCTACTTTAACCCTCTAACCGTTTAATTTTTTTTTTCTTCAGAAAAATTGCAAAATAAGGGTATATTTTGGGTGAGAAGCACAAATATGAATTCGGTTTTTTGATTTGTTTTATTGTTTAGCCGCTAGGTGTGAATATAGATAGGCCACCTCTAGGCGGTTATAACGGATTAAGGAAATAATAAATCAGGTTTTATTTAAATTCAAAACATATTTTTATTGAAAACAAAATAATCGAAAAAAGTAAACTAAAAAGAAAATAGAATTAAGCACAAATCATTTTTGACGATGGAAGTCATAGAAACAGTTTTTTATCGGAGTTAAACATAAATTTACGTTGCATCGCATGCCATAAATAGATTTGTGTTTCTGACTTCTTATAATTTTTGCAACTTTTTTTACCACTTCTGTCGAGCATACCTGGAAAATGATCCATACCGTCATACCGGACGTCTTCAGATGGCCTTTGAGCTTTTTGTCCAGTAGCAGATAAGGTAGGCCTTGATAGCTGCATAGATGGTCTGCCAACTACACGTTTTTCATTAGACCTATATTTGCAAAGACCAGCAGCAACTTTCTCACGAAAATCAGGTAGCTGTAATAATTTCGGATCGCCTACATGAATGCGACGATATAGGATGTATGCCATATCTAGCATGTGATAAAACAGGCGAAGCATTGGATTTCGTGTCTTCAAGCGGATGTGATAACGGCCCATTAGTCCATCCATTAGGTCAACGCCCTCCATATGACTTATTATACTCCCGAATTATTTGTGGACAGTCAACTTCGATGTACTTTCTTTCTTTCCAGTTGTACCGTGATGCTTTCTTTGGCTGTGTGGGTCCTTTTGCGCTTGCAAATGGCTGAACTCCAACGTATGTAGAAGCAAGTCTAACATTCTTCGTGTCTTTCCACAACACTGTGGAAATACGCACGCCATATGACGTTCCAACATTTTCAGCAGCATATCCTCTTGCAGCTTTAGTTAAATCTGAACTTTTCTCAGAAGGCAATTTACTGTTCGGAATTCGAATTGTTCCTAAAGAGTATATCCCGCGCACTCGTAAGTACACCAGCAATGGTAATGACGTATACAAATTGTCAAAATACGCTATGTGATCCACAAAGTCTGGAACAGTCTTCGTTAATCTCACAACAATATTAGAGGTGGCTCCAAGATCTGGCGGCATACTTGGAAGAATTACATTATCGCCAGCTCCATTGTAAATTTCAAGGCGATAAGAATATCCGTATGAATCGCAGAGCACGAATAATTTTATGCCCCACTTTTGTGGCTTATTTGGTAAATATTGACGGAGATGATGAGCCATTTTTGTTGCACACATCTGCTCATCGATGCAAAAACGAGGAGTTTTGGGAATGGAATCGAATCGTTCGTTCAACATGTCAGAAAGTTTTCTAATCCTAAATAAAGGATCGTAATCTGGTTGCCCTTTATTTCTACGTTGGTCTTCATCAGCGAAACACAAATACCGTTTGACTGTTTAAAACTGCCTACGTGTAACTGTACTTCTGATTGGTTCAAAATAATTTTGATCCCAATAACTTTCTAGTCGTGGATAACGATAAATCGACATGTAGAATAGAATTCCAAACATACTGGCGGAGCTGCACAGGATTTATCGAAAATGATGTATCTATTGTCTGTTGCCGGGCAGCTCTATTTGTTTCCTCAGCAATCAAGTTAAAAATATCCTCGGTGAAAAAATACAAAAAGCATTGCATTGGAGTCTTCAAATAATCTAGGAATGAACTCGGCAACGTACTATTCCCATGGAAAGCCACTTCATTTATATGCAACTGAATGCCTTTCTTTCGCCATGTAATTTCAAAAAATTCCTTAGATTTCATATCGATATTCTGTACGTCTGAAGGAGAAAAGAAGGAAGTGTTATTGAGTTTCGAAATACAAACCTTCTCCGGTGAAACCACCTTGAGATGGATTGAACTGAGCACCAGCATTTTCTATTTCTGGCAATGGTGAGGGTGACCGTGGTCTTTTTGATGGTTTATATCTGTGTGTTGTTGTAGTTGTTGCTGTTGAGATTTCTGCATGCGATGGACCAGGCATTGGGTCTAATTTTTCATCAGCTTCATCGGAAAACCTTGATTCTGCAAACGGAGCATGACATTCACTAATAGAGCTGATATTCAATGAAAAATTCACAGCATTGATGAACGCATCTGCAGATTCACTTATCCCCAATCCTTGCAGATTTTCGCGAATTTCTTCTGCGTTCTTTGGTATTACGTCCTGACGAACCAGTACATCTTCAGAAAGGAATTCAGGATCAGCGATGCTATCGTCATCGTCAAAATCACCATCCGTGCTCCCATCTGAAAAATCCGTTTCAACCGAATCCATAACTCCCAAATTTGTTCATCGGACATCGCTAAAAAATTACATATATCTTTTCGGTTTTCGGAAGACTTTACCCCCATTTTTTTCTTCGCTCCCTATTCACCGCTCATGATAATAATTTTTCGCAGGTAAAACTAAAATAATCAAGTAAAAATGAAACAAGAATATAATAAACACGTAGTAGCAAAAGAAAGCACAATAGAACGAAATTTACACCTAATCGGTTATAACCGCTTTTCCAAACTAACCGATATATTTTTCTCAAAAATCCAAATACTATGAGTCACTTTTTTTGCTTGTACAAAATCTATTACTTCAAAAAATATTTTTTTTGCATTCAAGCATCAAATGTTAACACACAAATGACGATACCTATCAAACAAATGACCGTACGAAGTTTAAATTGGTTGAAGTGTGTGAGCTTAATTCTACGGAAAAGCAAGTAAAACGGATTAACTGAAAAAAAAATGTTTCCCCTCAATTTAATTTAATTATAATAGAGGCCGCCTGTAGGCGGTTATAACGGCTAGAGGGTTAAAATCTCCACTTTAGAATCTTCTGCGAAAATTCTTGAAAATGTTCTACGGAACCAGATTTTGGCACACTACCTTGTACCGATTGTTGTTGTCAGTTTTACCCGGAAATGTGTAAATTTTTTACACATTTGTATTCGCTTGCATCCCAACCAAAATCAGAATCAATATTGATCTTTCGAAGTGATTCAAAAAATATATCGTATTATCATTGAAACCTGGTGAACTCTTAAAAAAAAACTGTGTAATAGTACAATAATTAAAATTAATAATATTTAGTAAATTTATGTAATATTGATATATTTTCCATGTAAAAATACAAAAACAAAAATGTAATAATGGCTAAAAGAAGTAGATCAGGCCAGGTGTACCTACATTAAACATAGCACTTGGTTGGCCTAATACCGCAGTGTTTTGCCTGGTACTAGAAAAGCTTGCAAATTTTCTCTAGAGAGCTTATTTAAATATCCATAGAGTTGTGCAATGTATTCAAGCAGGACTTAATAATACCGGTCAACAGTGTTTGGAAATCTCAGCTACATATGTCTGGTCTAAAAAAAACTTAATAAGGGTCATATGAAAAAGGAAAAGAAAATTATATAAAACAATTAGGTTAGGTTCGGTTAGAACGGTGCTGCCTAGGACAATTTAGTTTGCTTGACTAAGATCATCACTGAACATTGTAACCGACAGATTCATGGGAACTTATCGTTCTATGAACAACTCTTGATCCGCACTTATTAGATTATTAGATATCGCTGGCATAACTGATTTTAGTAGGCAGGGCCAGCTCAGAGGTCGGGACTTCGAGGATTTTTCCTGAGGCCACGCGCTTAAAGGAGCCCCGCGCTTTCATACTTCTAACAACTATTAGTAGCTAGGGAAAGTTTTCGGATGTTAACACAGGTCTTTCCCTGCATTAACATCTCGCTCGTTAAGGTTGTTTTTGATTAAATGTGTACGTGTTGCAAATTCAAACGAATGTGTTTTATACCCTGTGCCAAAACCCTCGGGAATACTTCACAAGCCATGAAACAGACTCCCTCCCTACCACATGCGAGGCCCAACGGAGTCCTTACATTCTAATATATTTGCAGTATTCTTATGTAAAACTGAGAAAAGTTTGATTTGAATAGCTCCTCCGCCCTAAACTACTATTCATATAGAAAAATGGTGTTCTGATAATCTTAAGCTTGCTTAAGAAATTGTTAAACTTAAATTGAATAGTGACAAAATTAAAACTTCTCCAGCAGATAAAGGTAAAAAATATTTTAATAGATTGTTGCCTAATGGAGAAATTGTTCAAAGAAAATGGTTAATTCATTTTGAAATAACAAATGAATTATATTGTTTCGCTTGCAAGTTATTTCATAATAGGATTCCGAATAATTATTTTATAAATGGTTTTAATAACTGGAAACATGTAGGTGATAGACTAAAGGAACACGATCGATAGAATTACTGGCTAAATTTGATGCAGTTTTAAATGAACATATAAACATAAAAACATAATCGTAAGCTTTTCCTCAACCATACATTTCAAAACGAAATTATTTGTGCTCTTGCTTCGAAAGTAAAGAAATCTATAATAAACAAAATTAAACGAGCTAAGTATTATTCCGTCATTCTAGACTGTACCCCTGTGATATTAGTCACTTGGGACAAATGTCTGTGTAGGTATACTATTTTTTTGTGTTGTGTGTTGTGTGTGTTGTTTTGTGAAAACCTAGCTTTTTTTATGAATCACCCTGTAACTCCTAAACGGTTGATATTGCCCTCCCCCCTGCCATACAATTTTTGGTTCGCCTAGGTGAGTACTATCACCTCCCGCTCTATGGACCTCCTAAGGGGAAACACCCTGTATAGCATTGAGAATTATGCTAACAACGCCTGTTTAAGTAGCTTCCGCTGAACGCAGTTTTTCCAAATTAAAGTTAATTAAAAATTATCTAAGATCAACCATGCAACAAGATAGGTTAGAAGAGGGGGTGGCTATCAGGCGCGTATACAGGGGGAGGGTCACGGGGGTCATGACCTCCCCCAAAGCGCCACCTCACCTTCGCAATGAATTGAATGTGGTGCTGAGCTGTAGAGTGAGCTTTAAAAGTTTATCAGGACGATTTTTGAATGGTACGGACACAAAGTGTAATTGTCGCCAGCGATTATTGCTGGCGCTGTAACGCACTTTACCAATCTGCGGCGACAGCTATCGCTGGGTTGGGCGTTTGGTTATCTTCTTTTGAATAGTAGTAATGGATTCTGTAGAGTGGGTATAATAGTCGTTTGGTCGTAGCACTTCGTCTTTGAAACGTGTACGGTTTTTTTTAGAATTTTCTTGTGTTTTATGTAGTGTCGAAAAGTCATTTATCACAGGATGGAAAGTAATTTTGGAATATTAGATATTTATTTAGTGATTGTTTAGAAATAGATACGCAATGCTTAGCAGCCCGGTTAATATGATGCTTTTATATTTTTATTGCACCGATTACTCCTATAGATGAAAAGAACACAATTTCAAGATTTGAAAGTCTTATTATTTCTAAGAAATTGGTCAGCGATCATAAATTTTTTTTTTTCCTATCTGATTTTCGGACATAAAATCGATAACAGGACAACTTGGTGGGGAGCTCGCAACAGAAGCATAAAAACCGACTTAACGAATTTTGAATTTGAGTTCTTCCAGTAGAACCCTAGTTCAATGCAATCAACGTTTTACGTTCGTAGGGAAGCATTAAAGTTTTCTTAGAAATATACTTGCAAATTATCCCTAAGAGCTTTAACGAGTAACTTTTTACCGACAGCAGTCCAAACGAATTCGTGTATTGATTCTGGTGGCTCACTCTTTCGGACAAGTGCACAAGCATTCAGTTTTCTTAGATTTGACATTTTTTCTTTAGATTTTTCATGCACTACTGGGGCCGGATTCTCCATCTCTGAGAGTTTGGGAGTTTGGAAGATGAAATTTTTCGTTTTCCCCGATTAAAACTCCCTAGCTCTCCAGTCGCGATTCTCTAACATATTTGGGGAGTTAAGGAAAACGTGCGAAGTATCGCAATATTGAAGGACGGCTAACTCTGTGTGGGAGGGTCGTAGAGTAGGTACTGGGACTTTTAGCTTCAGATTTAGGGTCTAGAGTAAAAACATATAGATGACACATTTTGGGGGAGGTTCTTTTTGGGATGGGGGGTCGTACAAACCCTCAAAAATACGTAATCTTTGGTATCAAATTAAAAATGGAGAAGCGAGTAATATAGTGGTGTAGTTTTTCTTTATCATTTTAACTTCATATCTAAAATTTTACCGCCGAAAGACGGATTTTTTGCACTTGGGTCAAGTATTTGGTGCATATATTTCTTCCATTCTTTGTTTCACATCTATTAGTACTCTGTTGTGAACATTTTTCTCATGGAAAGTGAATTTCCTAGACTAGTTCTTCATATTTATGAGTTGAAAATATGTCCATTTTTGTAACAAAAAGCGGCCACATTTTCTCATCTCAAAATGGACTGATTCACTTCTTTTGCAGCTATTTCCAAAACCATTTTCGGGCTCAAAACCTAATTATGTACCTAATTAGGGAACAAAATGTAGATGCGATTTAATCCTACATACAAGCTTTAACGCGCATATTTAAAATTTGTATAACTTCTCTTCTGTACTAGAAGACGATCAAACTTATCATTTTCGCGTAATTTAAAATTTTTAGCGGGTACCTTGAGACACCAAAATTAATATTTCTCTGTCTATATTGCAAGGATTTCCATAATTTGTTTTTGTGAATATAGCCAGGATACGCAGTGAATCCATAATTTAATTATAAAATCCTAGGTACCTAGATACCTTCACAAAACATAAAAAAACAGCGATTACTGTCAGTTGAGAAATCTCCACAACTAACACAGCTGAGAGTTTCTCCGAGTGGAATAGAGAGTTTGGTAAATCTCAATACAAATTCCCCGAATTACAAAATTCCGAGTGGAGAGTTAAGTGCCAAAAGAACTCTCATCTTCGCAACTCCACAACTCTCCGTGTTAGTGAGTCCGGGCCCTGGTGGCCGACAATGGTTCCAAGGAGTTATACTGATTCAGGTGTTTTGGCTGGTCTTGGTCGGAAAAGCTATTTATGAGCGTTGGCTATCATACATTTTTTGTTGGAAATTTTCTTGAAAATTTTTCTTTAGAATTTTTATACAGAATTTTTACGGCAAACTATAAAAATACAATCCATTCGCTTTCCTCTGCCATAGTTGGCGCTGCTTTGTTTGTACTTTCGTATTAATTCAAGTAGTGTTGTATAATTCAACTTCACGTTTCCTTTTAATTTATAGGATAAACCATTGATAAGTTTTTTTCAGAAAAAAGCAGGATCAGTTAAGCTCCCATCAAAAGAAATAGTCAGTGACATATCATGCACTCGCACTCCTATTTCTTTAAATATGACTCAAGGAACAAGTCAATTACTTCACCCGTGACAGAATCGCTTGCGTCAGCAGCAATTTCTACAATTTCTGCACTAGAAAGCGTATCTGGTTATGAATCCTTAATGTCCACCCTGAGATTGACATTGATGTGGATAATAGTATCGGCAGGTTTTACAAATTAAACTGAAAATTGGATTTTGTGATATAACGTAAATATGATTCGAAAAAATGTAAAAGCGACTTCCTCCGACTTCTTCCTCCCCCTCGAACGTTTTAGTTGTGACCCCCCTAGGCTGCAGGTCTGTATACGCGCCTGGTGGCTATGTTGCCACCCGAGCAGGAGGTAACAAAACAGATAAATTTTGATGATATTATTGAGGAATTAGCAGTAAAAAAACTTTGTACGAAATAGAAATAAAAAATACTATGTTTATGTATATATGTTATTGAATATATTTAAGAAATAAATATTTTATTAAATAAATTGATAAAATTATGTTCATGTATTATTTCTTCCTTTTTGGGAAGGGGCCCCGCATATAATATTTTCCCGAGGCCCCGCAACACCCACAGCCGGCCCTGTTAGTAGGTACTGTTCAGTATTGTTTATTGTAATTGCTAAGTACTGACATTAGACACTGAATCGTTACGGTAGACAAGTAAGTACATATTCTTCACTTTATTTGTGTACAGAAACAATATTGAATATGAGTAAACATCTAGCACTAGCTGCAGCTCCGAGAAAAAGTAGTAGCGCACCAACCAGCAGTAGAGCAAGACACTGATTTCTGAGATATGCAAGAGTCCAAGCCTTAGCTTTGGTTACATTTTGAAAGATTTCAGGAGAACTTTAATCGCGCGGAAATAGACGATTAAATCATCATTTGTGTTGTCTCATTATGACATGGTTACATTTAGAAGTGATAATTCGGGTGATCTTTCAATTTTTGATTACCAATGACAATTTTGCAAGTACACACGAAATAAATTTTTCGCAATCCATATTTTCACACAGACGATCACACGATAACTCCTAAGAAATTCAAGTTGACTTGAATTCGAAAAATTCATCTTGAGAAATCATGTGACCAAAAGACCCATCGCTATATTGTTTCGCCGGCAATGTAGCCATGATTTTAATACTTTAAAAGCACTTTCACATCGAAACCGAAAACCAATAAGTTCCACACCGAAAATTCTCTTGTGCTTTCATATCAAAAACCGAAAACTTTTTTTTCGGTTAAATAGAAGTAACATTTAATTATCATAAAAGTTGTACGAAAAAGCGTATTTTAATTTTACTTCGAAATCCCTATCCATATTATTTAATGGAATGTATAATTTTCAATGTAAACAAAAAAGTGAGGCCTAGTACGACCTAAAAAATTTTCCTCCCGAATCGTTCCACTTGTGAAAACTGAAATGAAATTGACAGCTGCAACCGAAATTTCGTTTTTCTGCCGAAAAAAGATAAAAGTTGTGTTTTTTCTTAAAAATCTGAGATAAATATTATATTTTATTAGTAAAATTATTAGTTTATCCTATTTCCCATAATTTTATTAATCATTGGAGCAAAAATCTTGCTTTAAAGTGGAACAAATTGAGTTTTTCACATTTTTTTTACATTTTTCGGTTTTCGGTTTTGATGTGAAAGTGCCTTAACACTAGAATGCCCGAAGCTTAAAAACCCCCTTAGATGCCCAAATGGAGTCATTTTGACTCCTATATCAGGCGGATTAATTTTTTTTTTTTTTTTATATATTATTAAGCCAAGCTCAGGGGATACCCTATGATGCAAAGCACAGCATGGCAGGAAGGAGATAGGGAAAGGATTAGGGGATGTAATAATATAATGTAATAATATTTTATATAGATTTTTATGAAATGATAATTCTAATAATATATAATATAATATTTACATAAAAAAAACAGGATTATAGTAAATTTTATTGATTCCTCTTAGTTCTCATCACATTTCTTGCATTGTCGTTTAATTGTAGCTGTACGAGTTCCACATATTGATTTTGTGCAGGTAGTCGGTACATATTCCCACTGTCCTATTTTTTTTTTCAGTATGCCTTAATTTGACAATACTTAGTCGACTGTGTAGGTTCCTGGTCAAATTCTAGATTACACACAGGAGTAGGAAACACATTTTCAGTCCTCATATTCGGGTCCGTAAGCTCCTCTGCTAACTTTAGCAGGAAAATTCTATGGGAAATTGTTTCAGAGGTCACTTCCTTATATATGATTCACGCGTTTATTGCAGCTAAATCAAGAGCGTTGTGAAATGAGTATGCATAGACCATCGCCTTGTACTTGTTAGGCCGGTATTTTTTCTTGTCATTTGATCTATAATATCAACTCCATACTTAGTATCAACTTTCGAGTGTTTTCTTCGCATTATCCCTGATTTTTATATCTGAGTGAAGAGTGCTTAGAAGAACAAAATTTTTCTTTGTTTTGTCCTGATAGACACTTAGAGTCATATCATCACTTTTATATACTTTTGAGTTATATAGCTGCTACTTCATAGATTTTATTTGCGCAAGCACCTCCCTTCTGGATTTATTCACAGTTCCTAAAAGAGTGGTTCCATTTCCTTTAAGCACGACCGACGTAAAATAGTTATCGGTAGTTACGTTTCTACCATTTTTGAGAAAGGGTTCCATCAGTTACATTACCACATGGTCAGATACACGCTCATTACCTAGCCGAGAGTCATCCTTCCCTGTATAAGGAAAGCCATTACCAAATATTTACTATCCTTGTCTACTGCTAACTAGTACTTTTGATCGTACTTATCTGGCTTGGAGGCTATAGGATACCTAGCCTTACTAGGAAATGCCTGCTCATATACAGTGATGAATGATCCCGGTTTATAGCATGCAATACAATTTTCAATAAACCTTTTCCATACTGTTGAGAACAGAAAAAATATGTTTGTCTGCAGAGAGCAGAGAGCAAAGAGCGACTAAATCGTTTATCAAAACGAAAAAAACGCAGTATTTCACAGAAACGATTCCTCGACATGGCCTTTTTACACAATGGTAGACCCCAGTTATCAGCCCACAAACTGTGTACAGGTAGGTTGTTTGCACCAGCAACTCCTCGGGCATACACAACTCAGGTAAATGCTTCAAGCTCTTCATCGTAAGCGTAAAATTACATTGTGCTGCGCATGTCTGCCTGGCGCACCCTCCAAGCGTAACTAATGTCCATTGCGTACTGCCAGCTCCAGCCAACGTTACGGGATCA
Source organism: Dioctria linearis (assembly GCA_963930735.1). Lineage (NCBI taxonomy): Eukaryota > Metazoa > Arthropoda > Insecta > Diptera > Asilidae > Dioctria > Dioctria linearis. The sequence goes on along the minus strand of OZ005743.1, from coordinate 8,515,301 downwards.
ACGTCAAATCAAGATTCAAGTTGTCATCGTTGTCAGATGTTGCACAGCCTGTTTAGCCATTGTATGATTAGACGCATAAATTGAATTTGCTGAGTTTCCAATCCGCCTTCTTTTTCGAAGAGTAAGCGAGGATTGTTCGAGGCTTGCTTGTCGGACACCTGGCTTCTTCCCACATCTAGTTCGACGAGCAGCTCGACAGAGAAGCCTAACATGTCTCTGTCCCCGATTAGATGTTGTACAGTAATCCGCAGAATGAGTGCCAACTATATTTACATTCTTCAAATCAAAAAGAAATGTGAAATAATATCACACACTCACCTTCATTATTGTCTTCACTATCGGATAAGGTATAATTCTCACGACGTACAACAACAATATCTTCATCAGACTCATGCCCGTCATCGCTCCCAATCTCGGACACGTTTTCGGGAATATCTTACAAAGCTACAAGGGTTTGTTCTGGCGTCAAACCTTGAGCCATGTTCAAAAACAATTGCCGTACTCGCAATTCACGTTACAAAAAACGTCCTTCAATGAATGATTATACACAGAAATCAGCACCAAATTTTATCCTGTGTAGCTTTACACGAATCGAAACAGCTAATGAGAAAAGTATTATTATTATTAGTAGGTTATTGGGCAAAGAAGATATAATTTTTGTTTTTGCTATGAAAAAGGTGTGGCCTAAAATTATAAAAATATGAAAAATCCAACAATTTTCAAGCTATATTGACTTAGGCTATATTTTTAGCAATTAAAAGTATCTAAAACTATTTATAGAATGAAAAAAACTTTTTACCTTAAATTCCAATATTTGGGGATACAAAAAAACATAATATCCACTTCTCTTAATAAAAAACAAAAATTCTGACAACAAACATATAGCATGTAAATTATTGGCAGTAATTGCACAATGAACGAGAACATTGGAGGCAACACGGGCCTGCTGCACGCAACACAATCATAGGTTGTCATTCTATGTTTTTTTGCGGGACAAATTCTACATAATCTTCTAGTTACTTGACTGACTTCTGGTGCCTGGACATCTACTGTAGCCATGTCGTTACCTAAAACTCGAGTCATATGTGGCACCACGAGCAAACGCGCCAAACTTTTGAGAAAAGCTCCTCTGTCAATATCCTTTGTTTGGTGCATGTTACAGAGAATGTACGCATTCATGCCACTCAAGTATAAAACTCGATAAAATAACACCATAGGCCATCTCCTTGTTTGGCGACTACTCGAGTAAATCGAACATTTCTTGTCAGCTTCATCAACGACGCCTTTCGTAGAATTGTAATAAAGTATAATTTCTTGCTTAGTAGTATATTCATCAACCTGATCATTATGATGCATGGAAGAAATAAGTATCACTGCTCTATTCTTCTTTGGCACGTAGGAACATAAAGTTTTTTCTTTCGTAAAACCAAATAAATTAGACAACTTCTCGACTCTTCAGTGGTTGAAATTCTCGTGGTAACTCCCTTTTATTTTATTTTTTTCACTGTCCCCACATATGTTAGCTTCCGCTTCGACAGTTCATCTACGAGCTGCATAAATGAGAACGAATTATCAGCCGTCACATTACGGTTGCTTCCTTGCATTGGTTTCGTTAGCCGTAGGACGCATTGAGATGGAACTAAGAATATTTTTTCTTGTGCTGTCAATCCTGTACCATCGGAATCTTTCCCAGAGTAGACATAACCATTATAAAAATAGAAGTTTTTAGTATCGCATAACGCGCGTATCACCAGTCCATATATCCCTGGTTTCTTAGGCATGTATGATATCATGTGACTTCTTCCTCGAAACTTGACTAGCATCTCGTCCAAGATGACACATTCACTCAATTCATACAACTGTTGGGAATTACTAACAAACTTGTTGAAAATGAGGGATATAGCAGCTAGATTATCATTTTGTTTCCTTTCAGTACGATCATTTGGATTGTCAAATCGAAGACATACCAGCACGATAAGAAATCTTGTCTCTGACATGCAGCACCTAAATATCTCACAACCTGTATCATCTGCAGCTAACAAATAACTTGTGTCTTCATGATTTGATTTTAAAACAGCCGAATAAAATAATAGACCTAAAAATGCTTTGAACACCAGCTCGTCTAAGTCTTTTAGTTCAAGTATATTGCGACGTACAAATTTGGTCCTGTAACTACAAATTTTCGCATTCGTCCAAGTGAAAATTTGTTGGAGCATTTCATCATCAAATAGCTTATTCCAAATGTAGAAAGGATTTTTGTCATCGTCAGTCGTCAATTTCGAAGAACCAGCACGAGATATAATATTCTGTTGGGATGTGCGAGCACTAACAGTAGGTGGCGTCTTACTGCACTTATACCGATTTTTTCCATAGTAATACTTAGATCGTAATTCCTGAAGAGGTGCGTTGTCTGAAATGTTACTGTCAACTTCTTCCGCAAGGTCCTTATAGTCGTCTACATCTTCATCCTCGTCACTTACATGATTCTGCATAAACTCCGGCTCAGATATCAAAAACTGTTCAATATCCTCCTCATTCTTCGAGATGTCTGAAGCTAATAACACTGCATTCAATTCTTCTTCGAAAGATGGATCTTCTACCCGAAATATTTTTCTAGCAGGCCGCTCAAGTGAACTTTGGGATGGTCGTTCTGTATTGGAACAGCCCGCTTCACAATTTTCTGCTATTTTGGATACGAAAATCTAATGCAAACAAAAACGTTTAATAAAAATATTTAAGATGGCAATAACGGACGTGTAGTCTGACAGACTACAGCCAATGTTTCGATGACTATTACCATAGATGGAACAAGAACTAGATGTCGCATGACATACTAGAGCAGAGTATACAGATTGTGAAATGGGTAGTGCATTCTGAAATGGATCATACCATATTTTAGAGCGCGCCGAAAGCAAATGTTTTAGAACAGCAGTTTTGTATACATTTGATCGATTTTTCAACACTTCAGATAAGAAAAAATATGAAGCACTCGACGTACATATCAGTTCAAATGTTGTGGTCCATTCCGAAATGGACCACCCAGCCATATAAATTTTGTATACTTTTTTGATACTGTATGCGACATCTAGTTCTTGTGGCATCTATGCTATTACTCAACTCTCATGCATCGAGCGACACGAACTCTTACCTCGTTGGTTGTTTCGCAACTAAAACTGAAGCTACTGAGCCGCTCAGTCGCAAAAAGAGGGGGAAAGTGTGCGAAACTAAAAAACCGAAAATGTTGCGGAGCCTGTGAGGCTCCACGTCCATACTTAAAGGTTAAGCATCGAAAATGAATAAAAGTGACGAGAGGGATTTTCTCAAAACCTATTAAAAAGGAAATAACATGAAAAAGAAAATGCGCAAGGAGTCAAAATGACTCCATCGGGCATTCTAGTTTAAGGCTGTGAATTATTTTCACGATATCTCATGACGTAAATTCACCCAAAATCTCTCACAATGTAACCACAGCCTTATAGGAGTATGATATAGTCTCTCTTAGCTAAATTGAAATTATTTTAACATGTAGGTAATAAAATGTTGTTCGATTCCTAATTCCTAACAATGTAGATTATATCTCCCACACAATATTCAGGAAAAAAAAAATTGTTATATGTAAATTAAAATTATTCCTTAATACCCTTTCAAAGCAGATGCATTCATATATAAATTAAAATCCTTAAAATCTCCAACAATAATATTAGTTCAAAGAAAATCTGAGAACTGTACTTAAAACCTAAATAGTTACCAACAACAGTCTTTTTTCGGAATTAAAACCGACTCTTAAAGGATAATTCCTTCTATATATAGAAAACTATCTGCAGGTAAGAAAAATGACTTGTTCCTGTTAAAATTACCAAAAACCATTGTCTTGAAATGTGCCGAAAGGTAAACCGGTCGACCACCGTTGCGATGCCCGCGCGCCCGCGCGCCTCGTCTAAAAAGGATCTTCTTGTAGAGACAGACTGTCTAGTATGGTTGGCTTAGAGGATATTTTCTTCACCTTGAAAATTATCCACAATGTGGCAGATTAATGTTATGCACATATGTATGTACTCGAAAATACCTATAATTAGCATTTTTATTGTTTTGTTAGTTAATTTTTCCAGGAATGCTTACTACTTAGTTTTATGACATTATTATAATAAGAGTTTTAAAATAAACACGTGTTTGACTGGCTGTGAAATGCTGAAAATAAAAGAATTACAATTTCGGACATAATCTCAAAAAATGCATATATTAAAGATATTAAAAAAAAAATACATTGAAATGAGTAAAAAATCAAAATGATTTAATCTGGGCTAATTTTGGACCCATCACTCTCCAATTTTACGATGGATCGTGATTTAAACAGAAATCACATCTCGAGAATGGAATAACCCATTTTTGTGATCCATATGTCAAATGAAGTTAAATTCTTTATACTTAATAGAAAAATACAACAACTACAACGTGAATTAAGTTGGGACCACCATTTCATGGTAGAAGCGTTTTGAGTACATCAAAATTTAGGGGTCAATTAGGACTAATTTAATGCCACATCCCCGAATTTAATGCTCCTATATTTTTTTAAAAATCCATGGATAATCCAACTTTATTAAAAGCTATAGGACCACCACTACTGAAAATATAATAACCTTCCATATCAATACGAAGTAAAGGGGTACAAATGTTCCAAAGCATATGTAACGTCGTGTTAAAATGCAAATAAAGTTTTTATCATGGAAGAAGAAATGTTAACCGCTTGTTTTCCAACGATAGTTATAACATTAAATTGGAATACGTTTTTAAAATGCCCAAAAATCATGGGTTTTATTGCCTACGACCATGGCTACAATTTTAAACTCTTTCGATACACGGTAATGTAGGACAACTAAATTTAGCTTGCAGTGACCACTGTGTAAAACTACGAAAACATAATAAATTGCAGAGAATAAATGTAATTACCTCCAGATAAATTTAACGTAAATTCTTTTGTAATTTGAAAGCTACCGAAAAGCCTTTATCATGGTTCTAAAAAAAACTAATCTTCTTCTTGTTTTACAATACGCAGCTCAGCTATACAATATACTATAGAGAAAACAGGAAGTGTGGTAAGCCTTGAACATATAACTAAAGAAAGTGAAATATCGTGTAAAAACCCTATCGGCATTAAGGAAACTCGGGTTTTAGGCGAGAATTTAACAAAGTGAGCTTAACATTAATCAATTTTGTGAATTCGAAACGTTAGATTGATCCGTTAATTGTGTTTTTCAGGTAAGTTGAAGTCATGAAATTAGAAAGTTTCTTTTCCGCAAATACGTGCAAAATAAGTGAAATAAAATAAATAAAAAACGAGTTTTCAAACAAAACTGAGGCCAAGCCGCATGGAAAAGTAGAAAATAAACTTTTCTTCACACACAGAGGTGGACTCAGATTTTATTCGCTGACAATCACAGATATATTTCAGTATGATCAATCAGAGATAATAAGTGATTTGATTCATGAAGAGAAAGAATATTCAAAAAATCTGAGTCCACCTCTGTGTGTGAAGAAAAGTTTATTTTATAGTTTTTCATGCGGCTTAGCCTCAGTTTTGTTTGAAAACTCGGTTTTTTACTTATTTTATTTTCTGCCTTTTTCACGTTAACACAAAATTGTTATTACGTGCTGCATGGAGATATTTCAAGACAATTTTATACGTCTGAAAAGACACTGATGTACTGAATTTTCCCGATTTTCCATGTTTATCCACAAACTTTTCCTATTACTATGAAATTTTTTTAAAAATTTACATGAATTTTCCTCGATTTTCATGCAAGTTTTTATGATTGTTGAAGAGAAAGTATTGATGCCAGTTGGACGAAAAAAATGATTCCGCATAGCTTACAAAACTTTTTTGTCGGAAAATTTTCCAGAAAAGTCGGAAAATTCCGGAAATTTTCGGAAAATTTTCCAGAAAAATTGGAAATTTCTGCATTTTTTCTGAAACAGATTTAAAACATATGGATTAAAATTTGTCCGATGAATTTTCCCGCTTTTCCGGGTTTTCCACGGAGTTTTCCACAAAAGCAACTTTATGCAACTCATTTCGCTCTACAACTTTGTCTTAGGTTGCAAAACGCTGATACGCTTCCTTGGTCTGAAAAACTCCCGGAAAAGCGTTTTACATGAATTTTCCTCGACTTTTTCTGCAAGTTTTCACCATTATCGGAGAGAAAGTAATGATGCCAGTTGATAGGGAACTTGATCCTGCATAATTTAGAAAAATTTTTTTACTGAAAAATTTCCGGAAATTTTTTTTCGGAAAAATCGCAAAACTCTGCATTTTTTCTTGAAACGGATTTATCACTTATCACAAATTTGTACCAAATTTTCAAATGATTTTTCCCGATTTGCCGGGTTTTGCATGGAAATCTCCGGTTCAAATTTTTGATAGGTTCAATTGTCACGCGACGTGAACCTGTGTGCCAAATTTCAGCTCGCTGTGATGACGTGAAGTGGATCTACGACAGTGTCGAAAAATAGTAAAAAAGAAATATATAAATAATTTAGACAGACAAATTCGTGTACGAGTTAAAGGGAATGGCCTAAAAAAAGAGAGGAAAGAAATAAAAATTAAAAAGAAAAAAACCATATAAATTGTAGAAAAAAAAAGAAGAAAATCTACTAAATAAAGATTTAGATTATGAACAGCCATGATGTGTACTACCTAATAAGGCTCCAAAGAGCTTAACAATTCAAGAAAATCTCTGCCTGAGTTTCGCGCACTTGTTCCACTTACGTGAAGTTTGGACAAAATAAGAGCGCTCACCGAAATGAGAATGACAGCGTTGTAAAAGAATTTTTAAACTTCTTTGAGGGCGCAAGAATTGCAGCTTATTGTAAAGATATTGTGGCCTCTTTATATGAATTAATTTATGTAAAAAATACAAGTCGCGATGAGCAAGATGGGTATCAAGAGTATGTCCAAGGGCTGAACTAACTTACATTGAGATCTGGGCACTGCGTGTTAAGTTGTAAACATATCTAGTGCAATCATTGAATGCAACTGTCAATTTTCGACGGCAATATTGAGTCTAACTTGGGAAATACTATTGCGCCATACATAAAGTGGGAAAGAATCAAACTACGTACCAGTTTGAATCGCATATCTGTAGACAATAAATACCCACAGACTCTCAACTGCCGTAAGGAGCCATATACTTTGCCTAAAATATTGGTAACATGGCTGCAGCAAGTAAACACTGTGTTCAGGACTACACCTAAATTTTTCACAGAGCTAGAGAATGGTAAGGTAAAGTTATTTAAAATAACTCGTGGTAGCTCTAATGTCTCGAGGTGATTTTTATAGATCGGCATACACACAGACTTGCTAGGATTCAGTTGCAGTTTGTTGGCTATCGACCAGTCATAAATTTTCGTTAAATCTTCATTTACACGAGCAACACAATCTTCTTGTAACCCAATTGATCTGCACAAGTAATCATATGCACGTCATCAGCATATAGATGAATGTTCACACATTCTTCATCACCTCAGGCAACTCATTGATGTAGAGACTGAATAAGAGACGACCTAGGATTGATCCTTGTGGTATTCCACAGTATGAGTCCGGAAGTTCGACATAGTCTTGAACTTTGACTGCTTGTTGTCTACAGGTAAGAAAACTTTTGATACGCTTGACAGCTGAAGACGAAAAAAAAAAGGAATTCGTGAGTTTATAAAGGAGAAAACTTTGATCTATTGAGTCAAAAGTAGAGCTGAAAGTATCTGGATAATTTACTATCCGGATTTTCCGAGATAATTAGGATCCGATTCCTCAAATCCAGGTATCCGGATAATCCGGATCCTATTATTCGGATCCCAACTATCCGGATTCGAATCTGAACTATCGGGATCCAGACAAAGCAAAAAATGGTCAAAATTTCCCTCAGATTGCATTGTTTCATTGGGAAAATATAAATTTCATGATATTCTCATTTTCTCAATGAAACAACACAATTTTGAAGCTTTTTTCCGGATAGTTCGAATCTGGATCCGGATAGTTCGGATCTGGATCCGGATAGTTCGGTTCTGGATCCGGATAGTTCGGATCTGGATCCGGATAGTTCGGATCTGGATCCGGATAGTTCGGATCTGGATCCGGATAGTTCGGATCTTGATACGGATAGTTCGGATCCGGATCTCAGGAATCGGATAGTTCGCTGATCCGGGTATCCGGATATCCGGATATTAGCAAATCTGGATCCAATTTTCAGCTCTAGTCAAAAGCCTTACTAAAATCTAATAAGACAAGGATAGTTCAATCGTCTAGATCTAAGGATTCAATAATATTCGTCGAAACCTTCAGAAGGGCAGTTTTGCAACTGTGTCCACTTTTCTCACTCTATGCCAACTCCCTGCTTGGCTGTAATTGTATGATCTATTTCATAGAGTGCCATGACAATTCATAGCGAAATAAGTCAATATGAAATTGACTCAGTTTGCTGCGAAGTCTGCAGCTCGAGAATTGAATGGAGAAAACTCTTTACGCAAACGAAAAATCTTTGAAAAAAGAAATTTCATTGCAAAAAGAGGGCGTTTCATATAAGCAGGAACCGTATAATCGTTAGTACGGTTTGGTTCCTGCCTGCCGTATACGCCAAAGCAAACAGCTAAGCTGACCTCATATCTAGACTTAAAATAAATTTTAAGTGTGAATTATATGAGGCAAAATACTACCTATTTACTTGAATGCCTAGCAAGATTTAGCCCAATGCGGAACTAGCGCTTCATAGAGTTTTGCTATGACAATTCATAGCGAAATAAGTCAATATGAAATTGACTCAGTTTGCTGCTAAGTCTGCAGCTCGAGAATTGAATGGAAAAAACTCTTTACGCAAACGAAAAATCTTTGAAAAAAGAAATTTCATTGCAAAAAGAGGGCGTTTGGCTTGGCGTATACGGCAGGCAGGAACCAAGCCGTACTGACGATTATCCTGCTTATATGAAACGCCCTCTTTTTGCAATGAAATTTCTTTTTTCAAAGATTTAATTTTTCGTTTGCATAAAGAGTTTTTTCCATGATCTATTTCAAATTTTTCATTGTTATTTTATTGGTTAGAACTCTTAGGTCTCGGAACCGCAGCTATTTCTATACCTACATAAAGGTAAAAATAATTTTTTAATCTTTCGAAATTTTATAATCGACTTTCACTTTTTGAATTATCCATTTAATTCCTGATTTGCAGACTATAAAGCATTTTACTTCCTTTTTTCTATACAACTTTTAGGAATAAATCTCAAAATCTCAAAAAATTTGTATACATAAAATGATAAAAAAAGAAAACATCTCTAGCGGCTTCTTTAATAAGAATCCAATTGTAATAAATTACAACAAAATTTTACTATCAAAAGAAAATTGATCGTTGATCTAATTACTGAATGCGTCTCGATACCCATAATTAATTATTTTAATTTATGCTATTGATACACGACACACACACATACACACTCATCGAATCGATTAACAAACATCAAAGACTTATGAATCTTCCGTTTTTAAGAGATCATTTGAATTTTTAAAGTCGCCTGTTCCTTAATGACCTGAACATATGTACAAGATGTCACCTTTTTTTTTCTTTTCTTCTTCCTGATCACATTTTGAAGTGTAATCGTATCTTTGAAAAAGTTGTGGGCAGGAAGGGCAGGTATTTAGATTTAAAGATATACCCGCAGTGTCTACTAGGTAAAGAATAATAAATGAAAATAAAAAACCGAAAAAATTCCATGAAGTGGAACCCACACCACATATAAATGACAATGATGACGATCATAGTTACTATGAGAGATCAGCAGTGGCAGCGTTTAAGGTAAGAGGATCGATCTTTTTGTAACGTTTTGCTTATCTTATAAGACTTAAGGGACTTAAGGGGAATCTCCGCCGCTGGATAACCACCCGCCTGTTTTTTGACCACACCAGACATTCTGGCACCTAAATGTTACCTTTGTTGTTGTTGTTGGGTTATTTTCGTTAGATATACTCTCATTCCACCACTCCATTTACTGCTTTGTACCTGGCTTGCCTTGTTTTCTTGTTCTTTTATATTTTTTTTTGTTAACTCCTTTTTGCTTCTTGCCCTTAACTCACCTGGATATTATTTTTGTGACACACCAACAAATGAGATAAAACCTTTTGTGATCACGCTTTGTTGTCTTGTTCTTCCTGTTGCTGTTGTTAGTTATCTTTAGGAATTTTTTCGGAACGTCTTTTTATTTATTTTTTTTTGTTTTTGTTCTTTTTGGGATATTTTTTTTTGTTAACTTTTTGACTGGTCTTTTGTATAGCCTGCCGTTTCAAACTAATAAAGCATTTATATGGCCTTTTAGGAAGGCTTTTATGATCAACGCCAACAACTATAGATACACTTTGATGAGCTTCTTTTGAAGGGTGCATTTCCTGTTTGACGGTGTGATACTATTGAGAGGTGGCAAATATGTTAGAAGTTTTTTATGATACTCACAACACAAAAATGGTAACGTGTTTTTTTTTTTATAAATATTCTCTTCTATCTGGACGTTACGATGGTTTGGTGGTAGGTATGTCATAAACAAAATTTCAATTAATTTAAGTGATTTTTTCTTCTTTTTATTTTCTTTATAGAAGTTGTCCATGTTTAGTTTGTTGGTTATTAAATTTTCGAATGAGTATTTTGTTCTACAATTAATTCATTTTTTCTTTCGAGTTTATTGCAACACCTTACATGTTCGTCAATCTGTCAATAGTTATCAATACCTACAAGTAAAAAGTATGCATTCACCCCTCGGTAACTATAATTATGTTAATCTGTAAGTAAGCGTCTTTTTAGAGTTCTCGTTTCTTTCATTGTATTTTTAAACAGGGTTGCAGCAACCCGGTTGCAGCAACCTGGTTGCAGCAACCCGGTTGCTCATAAGTCATTTGCTTTTTTCTATTTGTTATGATAATCTCAGAACCATATAATAAAATGCAAAGTAAAGTTTTGCTATTATAAAACCGATCTGCACCTATAGAATCTTGGTTTGGTAGAGAAAGCGACTCACCTGAAAAGACTTGTCAACTTATCAAAATACAGATAGGCTTCCTATTTGTGCTCCGATGTGAACTTTTCGCACAAATCAATTGGAGACTATATGTAGTTCCGTCAGCTACGACTTAACAAATATTATATAGTTGCAAAAGTGACTATAATGCACAGGGGATTGTAAAGGGGGGTTACGGATTATATCGTCCCATTTGATTTTTTTTTTAAAGGAAACGCTCAGCAGAGAAGAATCAGAAGATGATTTTGTGTCAAGTAACTTAGATATTATCTACATATTTTCATAGATGCATCGAAAATGGTAGGGGTTGGGGTGGCAACCAGCTTATAGGTACCTATAGGATATTTTAAAATACAAAAATCCTACTACCTACAAATAATTCAATAAGGCTGTTAGAAATAACTTATAACTTACCTAGTAGAGTAAGATCGGGTATTGTGGAACGCCCTTTATATATTTAACAATATTTTGGAAACTAATTCTTGTTCGCATTCAAAACTTTTTTCTGGTATTTATGGAAGTGTTTTGCCTTAAGTTTTATTTTAAATTATTAAATTTGTCATGAATAAAAATTATATTAAAAAGTTTTTTAAAACTCTACGAAAATTTCAATTTGAAAAAAGTGCGTTTAATGTGGTACACCTCGTTCGTGTATTGTGGTATACTATACCATATTATCAGAACTCGTTTTTTATTTCATTTTATAATGAAAAATTGAGTTTTTATTTCACTTATTTCATTTATACTGAAAAAACACATTATTCCAAGTCTTCTTTTATTAGTCAGTTATTATTCGAACACATATTTTTGGAGAAAAAAAAATAAAAATATAATATAACACAAAAGCAACAAATAAAGATTCTTCATAAAATATAAAATTAAATAAAAAAAATCCATTGGTTTACAAAATAAAATCAAAAATATTAGAAAGGAATTCCTCAAAACATTCTAAAAAATATTATTGCAAGAATCGCAAATAAATATGGCACTGTTTTTCGGGCAACAAATAATATGAGCCCAGGTAAAGTCTCCTAAATTCTCCTACGCATTTATCATCGCCCCAAGATATATTACAGAAGGTGTACTTAGTATCTTTTGATTACTAATTTCGTCTTCTGAATCATCAAATATTATGTTCGAAACAGATAGATTTTCATTGGATGATGATAATGGTGATGATAAACGCCTTCGAACTCCCCTAGCGGTGGATGGTCTTGAAATTGTGTTCTCCTTGCGAGTGACTTTACTTCTTGGTTACTTTTGTTCCTTAGACTTCACTGCCCTCATTTTTTTCGGCTTTTATGCTTTTTGGATACTCTCCTCTAGTTTCATTTTATAGGGTGATATTGTCAAGTTGGCTGCCTGAGGTTTTCTTCCTCTATTAGTAGTGCTATTTTTTGTAACTTTCGGTGGAAGAGAAATGTCCCATGGAGTGAAATTCATTTTACTTGTACCAGGAATAGGCTCATAAGTCGATGCTAATGAAGTTGAAGCTGCGTTGATTTGTTTCACACGTTCAGTATTTTTATCAGCTTTATCAGGACTAACTGAGTGTCTAGAAGTCGAGGATTCTCTCTCTATCACTTGTGTCCTTTCGTTTGTG